>JAKSZT010053887.1:19788381-19844239 GCA_026826555.1 Tolypeutes matacus | reverse complement strand
TTTTTTTAATAGCTGCCATTCTGATGGGTGTAAGATGGTATCTCGTTGTAGTTTTGATTTGCATTTCCCTGATAGCAAGCGATGTTGAGCATTTTTTTCATGTGCTTTTCAGCCATTTGTATTTCTTCCTTGGAGAAGTGTCTTTTCAGGTCACTTGCCCATTTTTTAAATAGGTTGTTTGTCTTTTTATTTTCAAGGGCACACAATGTTTTTAAAACCTCCCCAAAGTATAGCTAGAGCAAGAAAAGGAAGACATATAACATTTTCTAGCTGTAATATGCCTAAGAAATCATCAATTCTGATATTTTTGTTTTTATAAAATGACATAGGCCCAGAGAAGTTAATTAATTTGCCTCAAACTACAGAGCCTCACCAGTGACAGACATGGCCCATTGCCAACATGATTCCTCCATGTATGGAAGCAGAGTCAGCCATAAGCAATCTGTGTAGAAAAGAAAATAAACTAATTGTCAAAACACATGCTCCACTTGTTCAAACCATTAGTTGATCAAGTACTGTCTTACATTATACACTGTCCAATTCTCATTGTCCAGAGGTTAAAATAAAATATAGTAAGCTTGTATTTTATATAATATTTTAATACAGATCAATAATACTTTTAATACACAGTATAAACTATGCATTTAAGGAAACTATTTTGGGAAACTATATTAAGGTGAATAAATTTAAGATTTTGAATTGCAAGTTTATATCCAACAGACATTGATAAAATTATATTTTCCATTATAATGGAAATAATATTCCAAGTCACTGCTCTGTCTTTCTCCTTTCCTTTCAATGCCAACATTGTGAAAAGAATGAATTATATTCATTGATTCTGCTTCCTTGACACACATTAACTCTACATTCTGACTTCTATTCTAAATGCTCTGCCATTTCCTCTCTAGGAGGTTACCAATACCATATCCTCATGCATGGCACTGAAGCTTTTGACACTGTTGATTCTCCTCTACTTCTTTCCATAACACTTTATTAAGGTTCAGCCATCTCATTAGATGGTGATTTCTCTTCTCCTTATTACTTGAATACAGAGATAGTCCTCATGTTCTGCCACTGATCTTCTCTCAGTATACACTCTTAAAGGGTTTCTCTTATGCTTATACAGACTAGACTTAAAAGCAGGCTGGTCTGGAATTGTGGGAGGGTGGTGTTGGAATACTCAGTCAGGGCACAACTCTCTCAAAAAAAACAATGGAGAAAAAGATGAAAGCTGTCCAAGGGACCTGCTTTCAGGGTCAGCAGACAAGGACAGTTCTACACAGCTCTTAGGAGGGTAAAGGACAGAGAGATGAAGAACCAGAAACAACAAATGTGAGTTATTAAACCCCCATGGTGGCTGGAAAGGGCTACTCTCCCCCATTCCCAAGATATTAAGCTGGAGTAAAACCTCTGGCTCACTGCAGCTGACTGAGGGGAACAGCACCTTCTTCCTTGTCAGCTCTTACAAGGGAAAAGGAAAGGGGAGGTTGGGTGGCTTTTCTTCAGTGAATTTGGCCAGCAGAGTTTGCTTTGAATCTTGGTCCTGGCCAGACCAAAACACAGGAAATGGGAGATTGAAACATCTCCTTGGGAAGGTGTGCCAACGAAAGCCATATGCTGGCCGGTCTGGAAATTGCGTGGACAAAAACTGCTTTTGGTTCTCTCTGTACCCTAACTCCTGGGAGAAAATCTGCACCCCATTAATGAGTCCCTGGCCTGATTTTGATAACTTAAGCTGGGCAATTTTGAAGACTTAGAATAAGTTGAAACAAATATCAAAGAAAAAGAGAACCTGACCATCAGTAACGGTGGTGAGTAAATTCACCAACATATACAGCTGCCTAGACATCAGCAAAAAAATTACAAGCCATACCTAGGAAACAGGAAGAGATGGCTCAGCCAAAAGAACAAAGCAAATATCCTGAAGAGATACAGGATTTAAAACAATTAATCAATGATAACCACACAAATCTCCTAAATCAGTTTAAAGAATTAAAAGAAAATATGACTAAAGAGATAAAGGATATTAAGAAGACACTGGGAGAAGTGGATGTGGCTCAAGCGATTGAGCTTCTGCCTACCACATGAGAGGTCCCTGGTTCAGTTCCTGGTGCCTCCTAAAGAAGACAGCAAGCTGGCATCATGGGCAGGTGCAGCAAGCTGACGCAACAAGATAACAACAAGAGACACAAGAAGAAAAAATATAATGAGAGACACAACAAAGCAGGGAGCAGAGGTTCCCAGTGCCTCCTAAAAAAGAAGATGAACAAGAAAATGAGCTGACATGACAGGCAGGGGCGGCAAGCTGATGCAACATGATGATGCAACATGATGATGCAACGAGAGGCACAAGAAGAAAAACAATGAGAGACACAACAAAGCAGGGAATGGAGGTGGCTCAAGAGATTAAGTGCCTCCCTCCCATATCAGAGGTCCCAGGTTTGGTTCCCAGTGCCTCCTAAAAAGAAACAAGATGAACAGACACAGCAAGTGTGAACAATGAGGGGGTGGGGAGAAATAAATAAATAAAATAAATCTTAAAAAAAAACTTTAAAAAAATAATTTTAAAAAGAAAAAAAAAAGAAGACAGTGAGTGAGCATAAAGAACAATTTGAAGGCCTGCAAAGGAAAGTAACAGAGCTTATGAGGATGAAAGACAAGATAGATGAGATTAAAAATACATTAGAGGCACATAAGAGCAGCATGTAATTTTCAAAGACAGAATTAGTGATTTTGAAGTTAGAACACCTGAACTGGAAAAGAAAAGAGAACAGAAAGAGAAGAGAATGGAAAAAATGGAACAGGATCTCAGGGAATTGAATGACATATGAAACACACAAACATAAGCATTATTTTTGTACCAGAAGGAGAAGAGAATAGTAAAGGGGCAGAAAGAATATTTGAGGAAATAAAGACTGAAAAGTTCTCAACCCTTATGAAAGACAATATCCAAGAAGAACAATGCACCTGAAACAGAATAAGTCCAAATAGACCTACCTGAGACACCTACTATTCATAAAGACAAACATCAGAGATAAAGAGAGGATTCTGAAAGCAGCAAGAGAAAAGCAAAGCATCACATACAAGGAAACCTCCATACGATTAAGAGCTGACCTCTCCTCAGAAACCATGGAGGCAAGAAGAAAGTGGTATGATGTATATACGGTACTGAAAGAGAAAAACTGCCAACCAAGAATTCTGTATCTGGCAAAACTGTCCTTCAAAGAGGAGGTGGGGGTTCAAAGTCTTCATAGACAAACAAAAACTGATAGAATGTGTTACCAAAAGGTCAGAATTATAAGAGATACTGAAAGGAGTACTGACCCTGAAAGGAAAAAAACAAGGGCGAGAGACTTGGAGAAGAGTGTAGAAATGAAGATTATTAAGAAGGGTAAGTTAAACTCTCTTCCTGCTTTCAGAATCCCAAAGATGAAAAGCCTGGGACCAGATGGCTTCACAGGTGAATTCCACCAATCATTCAAAGATGATCTAATACCAATTTTGTTCAAGCTCTTCCAAAAAATTGAACAGGAAAGAATGCTACCGAACTCGTTCTATGAAACCAACATCATGCTAATACCAAAACCAGATAAAGATACTATAAAAAAAGAAAATTACAGACCAATATCTCTAATGAATACGGATGCAAAAATCCTGAACAAAATACTGGCAATACGAATCTGAAGGCACATTAAAGGAATTATACACCACAATCAAGTGGGCTTTATCCCAGGTACGCAAGGGTGGTTCAACACAAGAAAATCAATTAGTGTAATAAACTGCATTGATAAATCAAAGAAGAAAAATCACATGATCCCCTCGAATGATGCAGAAAAGGCATTGACAAATTTCGGCACCCTTTCTTCATAAAAACACTGCAAAAGATAGGACTAGAAGGAAGTTTTCTCAATATGGTAAAGTACGTATACGAAAAACCTACAGCCAGCATTGTACTCAATGGTGAAAGACTGAAAGCTTTCCTGCTGAGATCAGGAACAAGACAAGGATGCCCACTGTTACCATTGTTATTCAATATTGTGCTAGAAGTTCTATTGTGCTAGAGCAATTAGGTTAGATAATAAATAAAAGACATCCAAAAAGAAAAGGAAGAAGTAAAACTTTCACTATTCGTTGATGATATGATCCTATATCTAGAAAATCCTGAAAAATCCACAACAAAATTACTAGATTTAATAGATGAGTTGCTCAAAGTGGCGGGATACAAGATTAATATGCAAAATTCAATAGCATTTCTATACACTACTGATGTGCAATTTGAGGAGGAAATCAGAGAAAAAATTCTATTTATTATTCTGACTTAAAAAATCAAATATTTAAGAATAAACTTAACCAAGGACATAAAGGGCCCGTATTCAAAAAACTAAAAAACATTGCTAAAAGAAACTGAAGAAAAAAATAAATGAGAAGACATTCCACATTCATGGATTGGAAGACTACATATCATTAAGATGTCAATTCTAGACAAACTGATTTACAGATTCAACACAATACCAATAAAAATCCCAACAGACTTTTTTTTTTGTGCAAAAATGGGAAAATCAATAATCAGATTTATTTGGAAGGATATGGGGCACCAAATAACCAAAAAATGTCTTTAAAAAGAACAAAGTTGGAGGACTCTCATTTCCTGACTTTATAGCATATTACTTAGCTACAGTGGTAAAACCAGCATGGTACTGGCATAAAGACAGAAAGATTAACCATGAACTGACTTGAGAACTCAGAAATAAACCCTCAAATCTATAGTCAAGTGATTTTTTTAAAAAGAGGTACCAGGGATTGAACCCAGAACCTGTACATGGAAAGCAGATACTCAACTACTGAGCTACAACCACTTCCCAGTCAAGTGATTTTTGACACACTGTTACGTCCACCCAGCTGGGCCAGTCTATTCAAGAAATGGTGCTGGGAGAAATGGATAGCCATATCCAAAAGAAAGAAAGGACCCGTATCTCACACCTTATATAAAAATTAACCCAGAATGGATCAAGGACCTAAATATAAAAGCAACAACCATAAAACACCTAGAAAATAATGTAGGAAAGCATCTTCAAGATCTTGTGGTTGGCAGTAGTTTCTTCAAACTTACCCCCAAAGCATGAGCAACAAAAGAAAAAATAGATAAATGGGACCTCTTCAAAATTCAACACTTTTGCACCTCAAGGACTTTGTCAAAAGGATGAAAAGGCAGCTGACTCAATGGGAGAAGATATTTGGCAATCACATATCCAATAAGGTTTTAATATCAATGATATATAAAGAGATCATACAACTCAACAATTAAAAGACAAACTACCCAATTAAAAACAGGCAAAATACTTGAAAAGACAATTGTCCAAAGAAGAAATACAAATGACAAAGAAACACATGAAAAAATGTTCAATATCACTAGCGATTAGGGAAATGCAAATCAAAACTACAGTGATATATCAATTCGCAGCTCTTAGTCTGGCCACTATTAAAAAGTCAGAAAACTGTAAATGTTGGAGAGGATATGGAGAGATAGGAACACTTATTCACTGTTGGTGTGAACGTAGAATGGTACAGCCACTGGAGGACTGTTTGGTAGTTCCTAAGGAAGTTGAATATAGACTTGCCATGTGACCCAGCAATACCATTACTAGATATATACCTTGAAGAACTGAGCGCAGTGGCACAAATAGACATCTGTACACCTATGTCCATAGCAGTATTATTCATAATTGCCAAAAGTTGGAAACAAACCAACTGTCCATCAACTGATGAATGGATAAACAAATTATAGTATATATGCACAATGGAATATTATGCAGAGGTAAGAAGAAATGAGTTGTGAAGCATATGATTACATGGATGAACCCAGAGGACATTATGTTGAGTGAAGCAAGCCAGACACAAAAGGACAAATACTGTATGATTGCACTTTTGTGAGCTAAATATATTGTGTAAACTTATGGAATTAATAATTAGAATATGGGTCACCAGAAAATAGAATGAGGGTAGTGAATGGAAAGCTGATGGTTAATCTGTATAGAATTGGTTAAAAGTTTGTTTGTAAATCCTTGGAAATGATGGAAATGGTGAGAGCACATCATGGTGTTTGTGACTAGCAGAGCTAATATATGGGTATAACAGTGGTTGAAAGAGAAAGTCTAAGGACATGTGTACTACTGGAAAGAAAGCTAAAAAAAATGTAACTTGAGACTGTATAACATAGTGAAACCTCATGTAAAATAAAAATATGGGTGATATTGCATAGATAAGACTGTTTTTACAAAATATAAATACAAATAAACTAGAGAGAAGGAATCAGAATAGCAGCTATGTATGGCAGGGGAAGCATAGAGAGATTGAGAGGTGATGAGTTTTGTTTGATTGGTTGGTTTTTGTTTTTTAGTATTGTTATTATTATTACTGGGATAATGGAAATGCTTTAAAAATTATTGAAGTGATGAATGTACAGCTATGTGATTATGCCAAATAACATTGAGTATACACTTTGGATGGATTTATGCTTTATTAATATGTATCAATGAAATTGATTTGTTAAAAAAAAAAAAAAAAAGCAGGCTATTCTGATCTCTGGACCTGATCATCTTTACTTGGATGTCTTACAGCCCCTCAATTTCAACATGTCCAATAGTTCTTCTTTCTCATGAAAATTAGTTATTAATTTTTAATAATTAATTTTTATTAATTTTTGCTCTGTTCATCCAGCGTTATCTTCTTTTTCTCCTTTTCCCCAAATTTAATCATTGGAAAGTCTTGTTGATCCTCTGTATATATCATATCTCAATCTCACTATTCTTTCCCATTATCATTATCATTACTACTTAACCTACCTGTGCAAGAGCTATAAGGTTCCCATCTCCAGTCTCTTACACCCCAATTACCACCAAAAAATTCAAAATTACCATCACAGAGTCAAGTTTTCTAATGCTATAATGTTCTGCGGATATTCCCACCCTACCAACAACCTTTAGTGGTTTCCCATGACCTTTTAACTAGAGTCCAAGCTCCTTCACTTGGCATGTATTGCCACAAAGCCTCACCATACTTGTCTAGACTTCAATAAATATTTGTCTAGTGATTGAAGTCATGAGATAGATATGACTAAAAAAAAATGTGTACCATGTTGAAAAAGACAAAGAACTGATAAAAGTAGAATATCTAGAGATGGTCTGCATGGTGGTTTGGAGTTATGTACCCCAGAAAAACATGTTCTTAAACTTAATCCATTCCTGTGTTGTGAACCCTTGCAAATAGGACATTTTGATGAGGTTACTTCAATTAAGGTATGATCCAGCTGAATCAGGATGCATCTTAATCCCATTACTGAAGGCCTTATAGGGAAGGTCATAGAGAGAGAGAAAGCCACAGGAAGCAAGAAGCTTAAAGTCAATAGTACCTGAAAGAGAAAGCAGAAGATGCCACCATGTGCATTACCATATGTCAGAAAAGCCTAGGACCAAGGATCCCTGGTAGCCAGCCCCAAAATGCCATCATAGTCTTATAGAAAACATTACCTTGATTTTTGGACTTCTCTTAGCCTCAAAACTGTGAGCTAATAAATTCTTATTGTTTAAAACATGGTAGTCCCATCCATCTGCCCATGGGATCTAAGGCTTCTCTCAATTAGAGGCAGAGTGGGCATCATCATCCCAGAATCCTCAGGATTAGGGAATGAACAATGGACTAGAGTAGACTTACTGGTATTGTACTATAGACTTATTGTGATTCTAGCAATGGAAGAACTGTTATCATTGATGTGGAGACAGTGACCACTTGAGGTTGTGAGGACAGGGAGAGGGAAAAATAGGTGTAATATGGGGGCATTTTTGGGACTTGGGAATTATCCTGAGTGACAGTGCAATGACAGATACAGGCCATTATATATCTTGTCATAACTTACAAAATTGTGCTGGAGAGAGTGTAAACTACAATGTAAACTATAATCCACACTTAGTGGCAATGCTCCAAAATGTGTTCATCAATTGTAACAAACGTACCACACTAATGAAGGATGTTGTTAATGTGGGAAAATGTAGGAGGGGTAGGGAGCAGAGCATATGGGAATCCCCTATATTTTTTATGTAACATTTAAGTAAGCTAAGTATCTTTTCAAAAAATAAAAAAGTATATTATTAAAAATAATAATAATAAAATAAAATAAATTAGGTAAGGCAGAGCAAAAAAGACATTCTGTTTGGTATGGAGGATGTTGGCTTTGGAGGACATGTAGACCTGTACGCACAAGGTGGGCTCTGGGAGGGAGTGGACCAGTGTGGGTTAGTAATCAAACAAGTTGAGGAGAATATCTGTGGCAGAGTGTAGGCCAATGCAGAGTGTCAAAAACCCAGCAGCTGTTCACACAAAAAGCCTGTACATGGCAAATAGTCTCACTGTCCTAGTTTTGTGATAATCAGGGTAGGCTAAACATTTGCTATATTAGAAATTGTGCATGTGTCCCCAGACCTAGTTTTTCTACCTAGGTCTGGTTTTTAGAATGCTGGTGATAACCAAGCCTGATTTATTATATGACCATCCGTTTGGGAAATGACTGTAACTCTAGGTATCTTTGGTCAACCTTAAGAGATATAGCAGGAGGACAGATGTGGCTCGGGTGGTTGAGCGTCCATCTCCCAAATGGAGGGACCTGGGTTCAATCCCTGGGAACTCCTGGTAAAAATTAAAAAAAGAAAAAGAAAGAAGGTGTGTGCGCACGGGTGAGCCACCAGGCCCTGCCGAGCCATGCATCAGGATTGATGACATAAGAGGAGAGTGGCACAAGGGAGAGCCAAGACAAGACGTGCCGAAAAACCAGGTACTAAGGTGGTGCAGGTGGTAGGATGCCTCTCTCCCACATTAGAGGTTCTGAGGATCGAATCCTGGTGAAGACAGGAGGAGAAGAATGAGAAGATAGGGTGGGAAACAGACACAGAGAATTGCCCAGCGAATGGACACAAAAACAGCAAAAACGGAGGGGGGGGGCTAAAAATAGATAAAAGTAAATAAATAAATAAACAAATCTTAAAAAAAAAAAAGAAAAAAAGCCTGTACACAAATGCTCATAGCTGTTTTATTCATATTAGTAAAAACCTAAAAACCATCCAGGTGCCCTTCAACATGTGAATGGTTAAACACTCCATGGTACATCCATACTGTGGAATACTACCCAGCAATGAAAAGAAACAAACTTTGACACATACAGCAACTTGGATGGATCTCCAGGAAATTAGGCATTTGCCTCCATGTGCTGGACTTTGGGGAGAAAGCATCACCGATGATGCCTTGATTTGGACACTTTCACAGCCTAAGAACTGTAAGCTTGCAACTTAATAAATCTCCATTGAAAAAGCCAACTCATTTCTGGTATATTGCTTTTGGCAGCTTTTAGCAAATGAAAACAGAACTAAATACACACACACATACCAGTGCATGTAAAGCTTAAAACTTGGGAAATTTGAATAAAGTCAGTGAATTATACTTTTAAAGGGGGGTACATTATCAGAACTTAAGAAAAATTGGAATATAGACTATAAGTTTTAGATCAATGTTAAGTTTCTTAAACTTGATAACTGCACTCAAGGTGTTACATAAATGAATAATCTAGTTCATAGGATATCTACATGGAAATATTGTGTGTTCAAGGAGTATGATGTATACAACCCACTCTCAAATGTTCAGAAGTTAGATAGGTAAATATATAGATAGATAGATGAGAGAGAGAGAGAGACAGAGATGAATGGATGGAATGATATGACAAAGGTGGCAAAATGTAAAAATTAGTAGATCTGGGTATCTGGGGGCTGGGGGAATGTTGGATTTCACTGTTATAGCCTTCGTATTTTTGCTACTGTCTTGTAAGTTTGAAATATTTCAAAATAAAAAGTTTAAACAAAAGAAATATCATCCTTCAGCAATCACCTGAAATTATGTCTTATTGGTGGAAAATATACAAGAAATTTAAAAAATCCCCCCCCCCCGTGCCCACCCAGTTCTCATTGTTTAAGCCAACCTGTTGCATGATATTTGATTTATCAGCCAGGAAACTAAAACAATCTGTAGAATTATCCCATGTATTAAAAGATTTCCTCTAAATTGATCACTTTATGATTTTTCTAATGTTTAAGGTATACTATTTAATTAATCTATGTAAATATTTTTCAGGCTTCATCCTCAGCAATGATCTCTCTCTCTTCTCTATCCATAATGGAATATTCAGTAATTATGGAATCCACTCTACTATGCTGTCCCACATCTTTGCCTTTCCAAACATTTTCCCCACTTCCTCAAATGATTCTACTTCCCCAACAACAAATAAAACTTTTGTTATAAAAAAATGAATCCTTTCAGGACAATTTAAAATGACAACTTCCCTATAAAATTTGTCCCTTTACTCAATTAGAATAGTGTAGAAGATAAGAATGTAGGCTCTGGGGTCAGAAAATCCAGGCCCAAATTCTATTTCTTCCATTTCCTGGCTGATTTAAATTAAGTCACAGTTACTATTCCATAATATGGGAATAATCATAGCATCTTCCTAGTAAGTTGTTGTCCTGTTTAAAATAATATAATATATGGTAACTGTTTTTTCACTTTACTCCCACCTTAGTGTTACCAAAGCATATCCTTTGTATCCCTATTATGGTATAACAATTTTCACATTCTTTATTATATTGTTTTTGTATAATTCAAGTTCAAGTCTGTCTCAATCATTACATTGTATCCGACTCAAGACCAGGTCTAGTTTATCTTGGCATCCCCCACAGTGACCAGCTCAGTGCTAGCCTCAGTTTCCTCTCCAATAAACTTGAAGTGAGAATAGTTTCCACCTCATGGGATTGTTATTAAATAAGTTAAATGTGTATAAAGTGAATGGTACAGTAATGTATATAGGACACCATATGAAGAGCTTAGAAGAATAGCTCTATGTTATTATTTGATGGATGTTTCTTGAATTCAATTCAAGCATTTGCATGGGAGATCCTTTCCAGAATTTTAAACGTGGACCATGCCAAGGAGGAAGCAGTGACATGGTGGTGGGGGAAAAATGGTGCTCTCAACAGGATCCCATCTGGTCTAGAGACTCATTGTACCTGTATTCTGACCCTGTGCCTCGGAGAATAAGACTCGCTTTGATCCAACCCCCTGACACTTGATTTCATTCTTCTCTTTGTGAAACAATCTCATTAGAGAAATCGTGCTGCTGAGAAAGCAGGTCACTCAGCTGGGGGCAGGCAAAGAAAGTCTTGCTTGTCTTAGTGATGACCTCTATGAAAAGTAAAGTGTTAGTGAGGGGCCCTGGGATTTGCAGCATGCCATGGCCAAGGTTTTTTTTTACCAGAGGCTGCTGGGAGTTTGGGCAGAAGGAAGAGTAATGAAGGGGTTGACTGAACTGCTACTGGGGGTGTTAGCATCAATTCTCCCCTCCTGGTTAGTAATGAGCTCCCTCCCCAGCTTGTGGGGCATTCCAGGTGGAAGGAGGAAGCATGATGCTGCCAAGGGTGATACTAGCAGTGATATATTTAGAATAAACACCTAACTGGGTTGCTCATCATCTACAGTCAACAATAACCTTTTTGCATTTCCACAAGAACAGAAGTGTTCATTAAGGAACTCAGGACTGCCTTTGATGTAAGACTATTTTTTTCCAATCAATAAATAAAATTTTATATATTGTTGCTTTATAAAATGTAAATTTATATATATATACATAATATTATATAGTATATATCTATAATGCCATTCAGCTTTTCAGGCTCACACACTTTCCCATTTATACAGACATGGAAGACTGAATTACCTCCACAAAAATAGACCAGGCAAAGCCCCCATGGTATCAGGCTCTTAGGAAGAGGAACTTCCAAAGACAGAAATTGCTCATCTCTTCTCATCTCTCAAACTGAAGGTTGCAAAGTTTAACACCTAGGCCACTAATGAAATGCTTTACTTTATAACCATCTAAACCTAAAGATTCATACAAGGTCATAGTACACTTGGATTGTGGGCTGTTCAGCCATCCAAAGTTAAGAAAAAAAGATAATGAAGGATAGTACCATTCCCTTGGAGTAGTTTTGTCCCCCTTATATATTTCTGTTTCTACTTACCATAACTGGGTTCCCAACCTAGTCTCCCTAGAAATGTACTAAATGATCTGACTAGGAAACTGGCCTGACTAAGAAAACTTCTCTCCTTTCCCTCAAAGCAAATTAACCACATAATAGTCATGTTGTTACTCTTGAATCTCCCAGTTTCCCTCTTACACAGTATGCTCAGATAATATATGTGAAATTAGCTAATATAGTGCGTGGACCATTGTAGATGCTTAATAAGTGTTGATTCTTTTCCTATTCACTCTAGATCCACAAGGTAAAAAGGCTGTTTTCTGACTCTCAGAAATAAATCTATAATTTTGACTGAATGGGGTTTCTTCTTAATTCAACATGCCGAGAAAGGTCTGCCATTGTACTTTTTTATAGCATCAGCTCCAACTGTAAAATGGATGGAGCTGATGTTAGAGTCTCACTTAAGCCACTGGTTCTGTAGTTAGCTACATAAGTAACACTTTTCTTCATTCTAAGTTTTGTACCCATTGGACCCAATAATTTGCAGGACCTATCTTACTTGTCACACTAAAAAGGGTTTAGCAAATTTGTTACTTTAGTAAAATAACATTGGAGGTGCGTACCTGTTATATGCCAGGCACTGCTTCTTCCAGGATTATGGTGTTTTTAATTTGACAACAAGAATGAAATTATGCCAAATAGCAAGAGACTGAAAGCATGCATAGAATTTCAAGGAACTAGAGGATGCAGGAGTGTACAGGAACCACTTAGCCTTATCATGTTGTCTTGAAGGTTTCCACTCAAACCACCAAGGCATAGAACTGGCCCTCTGTATTTTAAGAGGGGCCTTTTTCTACCTTCATAGTATTATTTTTCTTTACAAAACAAATGCAGAATTTCATAGAATTTTTGAGCAGGAAAGAACCCTTCAACGCACCTATTCAACAGGTGAAATATCTAAGTTCATGCAACTGGTCAATGGCTGAGCTTCTGCAAAACACCCAGTCCTTTGACTCCCAGCCAAGACAATTTTAAACTATACCATGCTTTCTGTTCTGAGTGTATTTTCACCTACCTAGTAGGTAGATATAGAGATTTTCTCTTCAGAGTCCCAAAAAAATAAAGGAGGGGATGTCTTCATTTTCTCACTCTTTTTACTTTTGTACGAAATATACAATTTGTTCAAATACTGCCTAACCTGGCCTGTGGATTGAGGTCATGTCACAAGTAGAATCCAACATGCCTTCTTTAGCTTTGCCTAGATTTATAGCTCTCACAATCCTTACATACCCTTCCTGTCTCCCGTAATGTCTGTGCTTCTTCCTGGCTCTTCAGAATTAAGATTTTTTTACTAGTCTGCCCTACTTTCTACTCTCCACTCCTGAGTAATGCTATTACCTTTCTTTCTCCATTTGGGCACTAGAATATGTGGATACTTTCCTGGTAGGCTCTAGGGACATCTCTTAGCAAGTTGAATTCACAGGCCATATTAATCAGCCAAGATTCTAATAGAATATTATTACAGTGAAGAGCTACCAAACCAGCCATGTTCAACTTCTTATAGTGAACAAATGTGGGCATTAAAAAACCTGCACAATCCATTATTAGCCAAAGAGGGAACCAAAGGCACATAAAAGTACCTCAACATTGAAGAGAATGGGCTTCTCCCATATAAATCCCAGTCTCTGTGATCTCTGTGTCCTTATCATCTCCCTTAACATTCCCTTGGGACTTCTGTTTTCTCTCCATTTCCTTCTACTGGCTTGTGATTTAGGAACCATGGTTACAGAGCATAAGTCCTATGCCCCGGATTCAAATTCCCTAAATATTCTGGATCCACTCTCTTCTTCCTCTCACCATTTTCCTGTATTCCCCCAACACCTCCCCCTATCACACTGTGCACCTGCAAGACTCTATACCCTCCCCTTCCAGGTGTCATCTCACTTGGATATAATTCACCAAATCCATTAAAATATCTCCAGAGATTCAAGATATACACATAACATTTTAAAAGCAGTTCCCCATGTTTCCTTCCCCTCCCACCAAATCCCTGATTTCCATTAAGCAATTAAAGCTATTAAGTTTCTCACATTTACACTTTAAGAAAGGAAATGTGATATAAGCCTTTTCCATATCCCACAATTTGGGCAGGGGATATTTTCATCAATGTGTTCTTTTCACATCTGCATTGTGAGCTACTTGGGACTCTCTTCTTTTGCTTTTGCCTCCATGAAGAGCTCAGTGAGGTGCTCTGTGCTCAGTGGGTGTTAAATAAGTGCTTTTTGAATAAATGAATCATGGAGAGAAGAAAAAAAAATGTGAATGCCCAGGTGGAAGCTGAAGAAAGTATCAAAACAATGAGGAATTCCCACGTTCTTTAACTGGTTTGAGAGTGGTTTAGTGAACACTTTCCTTGATTATATTTAAGTTTTAATATATTGTTCATTCATTTTGTGTTTCAGCAAATATTAATTGTGCATGCACTACAAGCTAGGCACTGTCCTGAACTTGAAAAATGCAATTTCAAACGAATATTTTAGTTGGAGGGGGTTGGTATAGGAAGGCAGATAATACAGGTAATACATAACATGTTAAAGTATATTATCAAGTAACAAGTACACGAAAAATGAAAATCTGGAGTAGAATAATGGTCTCAGTAGTATATGGGGGAAGCAAGGTTGGTATTTTCAATAGGGTTGTCAAAGTCAAACTCACTGAGGTGAGAGCTGAGCAAAGATGAAGCAGGGGCAAGAAAAAGCTATGTGGCTTTCTGGAGGAAGACCTTTCCAGGCAGAGGGTAGAGCCTGTGCAAAGCACTAAGGTGAGAGTATGTTTAAAGGAAGATGTGCTGAAGGAAGAGCAGAAAGACTAGTGTGGCAGGAACAAGTGAGCAAGGACAAGAATTAGAAAAAGAGAGAGAGGAGGCCAAAGAGGTAAAGGAAGGCAAGATGCAGATCTTTTCCTTCAGGTTTGAAATAATAAACTTTGCTAGGTAGATGGGCCTCTCTTTGGGAAAGAAAAAGGAGTGTCTGGAGTGAATGATGAGGTAGCCAGCTGCTGTGTGTGGAGGCAGGTAGGAGGGGAAAGGCATCGAAAGCAGTGGATTGCAAATGCTCACACAGACCCCTCAGTGTACATCTGTTATTTCTGAGTGTGTGGTGAATATTTCAACAAGTCAGCTGCCATAGCCAGCTTCTCAGCAAGCTGTTTCACTCCAGTGCTTTCTAGTTCATTCTTAATTCTGCTGTCTTTAATGCCGACTCTCTGCTAGTCTTCTTCTTTTAGACCCCCACCTAATCTTTGTAGCCAGCAAGAGATTTGGGAGATCAGCCCTCTATATGATGCATGATTTCCCCACAGTATCCTCAAAAAAGTGGTCAGCTAGTCTGGGCTTAAACATCTCCATCAAGGAGGATGTCATTCAATCTATCAATCAAGCAGTCAATCAATCAATAAACACTCACTCAAACATTTATATATGCATTCATTTAATAAATATTCTTTGAGACTTTACCATTTGTCAGGCTTTCCTCTAAGCCCTGGATATGCAACCCTGAATAAGACAAATAAAGTCCCTGTCCTCGTGGAACCTACATTCTAGTGATAAAGAGACCAATAAATAAATGGTATCCACACCATAAAGTTGTGGTGTGGATAGCCAGATCCTGCCCCTGTCTCAATTTCAGATAAAGGGTAAGTGGAAAGAAGAGAAATACATCAGGACAAGGAGAAATGATAGGGAGTGGGCTTATTTTAGATGTGAGCAAAGTGAGGAAGCAAAACTTTCAGAAGTCTACAGGAAAGTATTCTAGACAGAGGGAACAGCAAGTGTGAAGGTCCAGAGTCAAGGAGTTAGTAAGCCCTTAGCACACGCCAGGCTTGTATTTTGTAGAAGGCCAGTGGTTCCCAATTCCTGATGCACATCATCAACCCAGTGGCATGGTTCAGGACTCCAGAGGAGCATACCCTGCAAGGCCTCCTAAATCCTAATCTCGAAGGAGAGAGCTATTTTTCACAACGATCTGCCAGATTCACAGCCAGATGGGAAACACTGAAGGAGTGATCCAGGTGTGAAGACATTTTCTCTGTCCTCATGGAACTTTGTAGAGTAGCTCAACACTAGGAATGTGTTTATTTTTATGTGGTCCAAAACCCACTTCCCTTTGACTTCCAGTCCTTTGCCCATCTTAGGACCTCTGGGACTAGAAAGAACTTCAGTTCCACTTGCAGGTAGCTGTCCTTCAGTTATGTGAAGATAGCACTTGTTTTCTGAGTTCTCCTGATTCTTCTGTATGAGAGATTCAGAGCCTTTACCATCCCACTTCCTACATCACTCTCTTCCTTTTGAAGGGGAGGGCCCAGAATAAACACAGCATGGCCCTTTATGATTGCTCATTTCCAGGTGCCAGCACTTCTCCCATTTTCCACATTTTATCATACATCTCATGCAATAGTTCAGCAGCCTCCCTTTGTAAGTTTTTATTTTTGATGTACCCTAGGATATACTCTGATCTGTCTTTGTTATTTTTTTTTTTTTTTTTGCATCTTGTGCACTTACCATTTATGATGTTCTATCCCTCTCACACCATTGTACCCTTTGGACCTAAATTTCTTCCCAAATAGCATGCTTCAGTGCATCTGGTTTGCCTTATAAAACCCATTCTATTGATTCAACTCCTCCTCTTCCTGTTTTCCTGCACTTTGAATGCCAACATCTTCTATCCATTCATGAATAATGTTATTCCTTAAAATGTTGATTGACCCAATTAAGGGGAACACTCAATCAGTGGCATTCCACTTTTAGAATAAAGAAGTAAAATTTAAATAAATGAGCCAATAAAAAAATTCAAGGTAGGTTTCAGGGTCAGTTCATATTAGCTATACTCCAAAACATGTGCGATGCCTCTGAGCCATCATTCTGAAATGATTTTTATTGTTTTACAGGTGGCAATTAGCTAAACAAATCTACTCTTTTGCATGATACTTAATACTTATCAAGACAGGCAGACCCTCCCCTAATGGTAGTAGATCGTGGAGCAAGAGTACAAATGAAGACCTATAACCTAATACCTTCATTCTTAAAAGCTACAAAACAAGCTAAATAAAGCCTATGCTCTAACTTAAAAGTTCTTACAAAATGACCTGGAAGCCAGGTTTGAATTTAGAATTATTGGATATGGCTGAGTTCTGCACCATGAAGTTGTGGTGTGGACAGCCAGATCCTGGCCCCTGTCTCCAGGCACACCTTTCTCCCCTTTCCTCACCTGGCTCTGTTCTACAGGTCAAGGATCTTTGTGAGCACATGTGTGGACACCCCAGCCCACATGTCTAAGACCCATACACACCCTACGAAAAGCTGCTTCTTTTAGGGCCCAGGGATACATACACCGTCCCAAGAATGGATTAGGAAAGAAGCCCAGGCAGAGCCCAAGAGCAGACTTGGACCCATTTGTAAGGGAATTTTGTCATCCTATTTACCTATAAATTGGTCTCTAAGGTTGTGGGGTAGCCATTACCGTGAAAGGGCCTGTCCCATTGGTCCTATGGATTCCTTCCCTCATGGGGCGGTGGGGAGAGTGTATCTAGAGAAAGACCGTAACAGGGTCTGTAAATGGTAGTGTCCATTTGAGAAACTTCTCTAGCCTGTGCCTAAGGGCACTGCAGGCCCAAGAGAGAAGAAGCAGGGCTCCATATTTTGGAAATATTTTAGTTTCAAAAGCTAAAATAAAAGAGGTTTTTTTCTAAAGCCAATTTGATTCAAATATTTATTTAGGCAGACTTTCTAATATAGTTATTTTAAAAGGGTACTGTATCCCCCCAATAATATCTTCATAAGAGAATTGATAAAAAACGTGATGGGACAACAGATAAATTTTGTCCAACTATATCTGCCTATGTGATATACAATTAAATAATGTGTCAAAATTGCCTTCCACCTTAACCCACAGAGGCAACATCATGCAATGGAAAGAACTTTTATCTGAGTTCTTGAAGAGAGGGCACTAGTTTCTTTTCTGTCCCTGAAAGGCTAAATTACTTTAGGCAAATCATTTTACTTCTCTGGTAGAGGTGGAAGCAATGCTTGTGCAATCTGTAAAGTCCCTTCTAGTCCCAGCACTCTCTTTTCCACTCTTATGCATTCACTGTTCTCCTATAACCCTAAGGAACAAGACCATTGGCAATTTTCAAATTTAATAAAAGGTAAATGTAGGAGGAATACAAAGAATGATAAGGGAAGTAAAAAATGGAAACGATATGTATTGATGATGTTCTGACCCAAATAAGGAGATTTGGATGGCAGCCCTGAAAGGGACCCAAGGTATTAGGATAAGGCTGCACAGCTGTGATAATAGAGCTCACCATTTCATTCTGGCTGAAGATTTTATTCAAGACCAAAAAATTCAAATTAAGAAAAGAAAACAGGAAAAAAAACCACAAACCTTTAATATCAGCTGCTAAAGGGAAAGCAGTATGGCTGTCCTACACAAATCTTTTGGTTAACAATGAGCACCCCATGCCAGTCACCATGCTAGATGTTGAACAGAAGACAGAAACGACAAGCGTCAGGAACAGACACATAGATCACAGATCAGTTTAGGTAGCACCCCTCTTCTCAAGAACTTTGGAGACAGATAATGTTAATTGCCTATTACAACACAATGTGATATGTGTTCTAATACAAAAATGAAGAGAGTGTTAGGAGAAAGAAGAGTTTTTCCTTGCTGACTCACTATGAAAATGACATTTGGGCTGGTTCTAGGAAGCTAAATTGGAGTTCACTGGGTGGAAAAGGAAAGAAAGGCCATTCCTAGCAAGAAGAAATAATTTAAGATGCAGAGGCATGATGTATTCAGGGATGGTCTAAAGTCTTAGTAAAGTAGACTAAGATAATTGTCATAATAGGAATAGCCAATGTACATATTGTATATATGCCAGAAAATATGCTAAGCACTTGTGGCAGTTTGGTATTGTTTATCAGTTACAAAAATAGATATTGTATTGTGTTTGTAAACTGCTGTGTTCCTCTGGGCTTTATTAGATTGTATTAGACTCAGAGGTTTCAGTTTTACTTTATTAAATCAAGATTAGGGCTTTTATTTGACCAGGTCATTAGGGGCTATATAAATGGATGCTCAGTCAAAGACACAGAAGTAAATATAAGGAGAAAGAGAACTCGAAGAGTTGAGTTTTGCACACCAGGGAGAGGGCCGAGCCATTTGACTGATAGTTTGCAGCTGCAGAGACCAGAGTCCTGAAATGCTGAGCTCGGGAAAGAGATGAGCCCTTCAGCCTACAGCTGAGATGGGAAGAGGCTGGGCCCACAGAGCCTTAAGATGAAGAGGAAGGCTGAACCCTCATAGACATCACCAATCTTCTTGCGTCAACAAGTGGCAAATGACTTTGTGTGAGAAAGTACCTCTTATAGTACCTTAAGTTAGACTCTTTATGGCCTTGTGACTGTAAGCTTCTACCCCAAATAAATACTCTTTATGAAAGCCAACAGAATTCTGATACTTTGCATCAGCATCCCTTTAGCTAACTAATATAGCACTTCACACAAATTATCTCAAGTAAGACTTATAACCCTATGAATTGACTATTACAATCGCTAATTTTGCAGATGAGGGCTCTGAGGCTTAGGCTAAATTGAACAAGTTCCCACAATTAGCCAGTGGTGAAGTTGGGATCTAAACTTGGACAGTGGGTCTCTAGCAGCCATGCTTTAACCATTATACTGTTCTGCTTTCCTTGAAGGAGATTAAAGAGGTATGTTATAAAACATGTTATATACCTTACTAAGAAGTTTGCATTTTTTCAAAAAGCATTGACTCTTAAGGTTGAAGAACGCTTTATCAAGATATATGTAAGTACCTGTTCTAGTTTTCTAGCTGCTGAAACAAATACCATACAACGGCCTGTGTTGCATTTAGTCAACAATGCAACAAATTGGGTTGGCTTAAATTGATTGCAATAGGAATTTATTGGCTCACAGT
Source organism: Tolypeutes matacus (assembly GCA_026826555.1). NCBI lineage: Eukaryota > Metazoa > Chordata > Mammalia > Cingulata > Chlamyphoridae > Tolypeutes > Tolypeutes matacus. The sequence goes on along the minus strand of JAKSZT010053887.1, from coordinate 19,824,177 downwards.
TTTGAGGCTAGACATCCAAAATCAAGGAATCATCAAAGCAATGCTTTCTCCCAGAACACTGTGGTGGTCTGGGACTGGATGCTATTGATCCTTGCCCCTTGGTGCTGCCATCTCAGGCAATGCATGTGGCAGCTTCTCCTAGCCTCTCCCTTCTCTTCTCCGTTCCATTGACTTTCAGCTTCTGGCTGCATCCTTTCACTTTCTCTGTGACCTTCCCTTATAAGGCCCATCCTGATTCAGGTGGGCTATACCTAAACTGAGGTGACCTCATCAAAAGACCCTGTTTACAAGAATCCACACCCACAGGAATAGACTAGGTTTAAAAGCATGTTTTTCTGGGGCACATAGCTCCAATCCACAACAATATCTGAAAAAGAGACATTTCCCTTTCTCAGAAATAAATGATTACAGTGCATCCAATTTTTTAATCCCAAATTTGGCCAGTTCAAAATCCACCAACTTGAACCAATATCAACGTCTACATCTTGCAAACTGGAGTTTCTGTAGAAATCAAGAGTTTGAAGAAAATAACAAAGACTGTTTCAGATGCAAGAGAGAAATACACAAAGGAGATACCGACAGTTCACATTCCAGACACCCCATTCACACTCATGCACACATGCCCACCACATATATCCATACACACACCCATTCATATTCTCTCTTCTTCTCTCTCTTTCATACACACACACATATTCACACATTCACATACACTCACATTCTTTTTCTTACACACACACACACTCAACCCAAAACAGTCCTTTAGAATTACAGTGGAAAACAAGATGTTGGCCATCAGAGCACTGGGCCTATTATGAGGCAATTGCCTCCTTTTTTCCCTGCCAGTCTGGTTGAGCTGCCTTAACTATAGACCATGTATTTATTAGTCTACCAAGCACAAGAAAGGTCTCCGGCAACTTTTCCCCTCAGGGCTAGATAAGCTCAGGTGTATGGAAACAGGATTCTGAATGGATTTGTTGGCATTTAATTTCTAGATTCAAGAATATATATTTAGAATGTCCTATTGACAACCTGGCTTCCAGCAAGATAGTGGGGGAAAAAAACAAATATTTTCAAGTGCTGTGTAGTCTTTCCTACAGCAAGTGGGGGAGCATCAACTCTTCTTGAGCAGGTAACTCACCTCTGTTACCTATCCAAGGAAGCAGCGTAGATACTGTTGAAAATAGAGACTTTGAGTCCATTAGACCTGAGTTGGCATTTTTCCACTGCTGTTTACTAGTTTTATAACCTAAGGCAGTCATTTAACCTCAACTTCATTAAATTATTATAAAATTAAAAGAGATAATGAGGGGAGCATATGTAGCTCAGTAGTTGAGCACCTGCTTCCCATATACAAGGTCTCGGGTTCAATCCCTGGTACCTCCTTAAAGAGAGAGAGAGAGAGAGAGAGATGATGATGATGCATGTAAGGGGCTTATCACCATCGCTGACTCATAGACAACACTAAAGAAATGTTAGCTATTATCTAATCTGGTCAAATTTGACTCCTAACTTCTTTCAAGGTATTTAAGGTAGCCTACTCCATCTTTTATGCTCTAAGCACCATGGAAGCAGGGACAAAATGCTGTCTTTTAGGATCTTATGTCTAATCTAAAAATAAAGCCATCTGAGAAATTACTCTGAGCAAAGTGTCTGCCGAGAGCGGCAGTTCATCATCACCCAGCCAAAGCCACAGTCAGGGCTGGAATAATTGAGCCCACTGTGGGGCCGGTTCCTGAGACTTCCATCACAGCCATACCAGTGGGAGACTGATGTAGGTAACAATCCTGGCCGGAGAGAAAATAAAAAGCTCCCCACCCCACCCCCAATCTTTTACAGGCTATCTTAGGAGAAAGTGTTGTTTGAATGATAGAATCCGGATTTGTTTCACTGAAAGAATGCATAATGTTGTACCAGATAGCATCATTCATTTCTCAGCCTTGGGAGAATCTCTCAGCATTTGATTTCGTTCAGCATTTCTTACCACAACCAGGGTAAGATTCCTAACCTTTGCATTTCTTGGAATAACGTGATCTTATCCTAGACATGGGCCAGTAATCTCCCCCACGTAAGTAACTGCCCATGGACTCAGAGTCTTAATGGCACTAGAAGAATAAAACCACTCCTTTGTACCCCACTAAGAGTTAGTGACCACTGACCTGACATTCAGAGAGCCAGAGAGGTTAACAGATAGAAATGTACATTTGATCCTGACCCTCACCCTTGGCCACAGCTTAGTCCCAGGTTCTGCTTGGCTTCTCATGAAGCCTTCACTGAAGGGTACTTGCATTTTGAAGATTGTTTCAATTTGGAACAGGAGGTGCTTTTAGGAAATAATAATATATAATCAAAATCTCTCTGATGAACAGAGATAATTTTTATATTCAGGGAAGTTGCCAAGGCAGCAGATTTTTATTCATTAGCGTATTTGCAAGGTTAATGTACTGTACTTAATAAAGTAAATAAAGTGTTTCATATTTTTTCAAGCAAATTACAAAAATGGGGAAAAAGAAAATTCCATTCCATTTTGAGTATCCAACAGACACGAAATTAACACTTCTCTCTATCAAAGTGCTAATCTCTCCAAAGCAAGACTTCAGGTATTTAGGAGATATGATGAATTTGGAAATAAAAAAGTTGCTTATTAACTTAAAAGAGTATTTGATAGAAAGAAAAAGAATGGAATAAATGGATAGGAGAATATGACAAAATATAATTGCCTTTAGTGATAGTACAAAACAAAGAGACACAGGTTATTTTAGTTTCCTAGGCTATTTAAAGCAGATTCCATGAAAATGATTGGCTTAAAAAATGGGAATTTATTAGCTCACAGTTTAAGGCCAAGAAAAGTCCAAATCAAGGCAATGATTTCTTCTGGAAACCAGCTGCCTGTGATCCTTGGTGCCTCTGCCCCATGGCAAGGCACAAGCTGGTGTCTGCTGTTCTCTCCCTTCTCTTTGGGTTTCATTGCTTTCAGCTTCTTGCTTCCATGGCTTTCCCCTCTCTTTTTCTGTGTTCATTGTATTTATAAAAGACTCCAGTAATAGGATTTAGACCCATCCTGAATGAGGTGGGTCACACCTTACCTGAAGTAGTTTCATCAAAAGATTGGATTTACAATGAGTTTGCGTCTACAGGAATGGATTAGATTTAAGAACATGTTTTTCTGGGGTCCAAACTGCTTCAAACCACCACACAGGTTATAAGATTCTTGAGGATGAGAAAAAGTAAAGGGAAATTTGTTTTAGAAGTAGCAGAAAGGAAGAGGGAGTAGTAATAGCAACACTTTGGGAGCTACCTCTGGAAAAGTGATAGAAGGAATCATTCAGAGAAAGGTACTGTTACGATCTCTGGCCTCTGGAATGAAGTGCTTTATTTCAGAAAGCAGCAACAATATCGGAGCAAAGGCAAGTAATAAACAGGGAGCTAAAATAGTGGAATCAAAAGGTTAGTTCCAAGGCAGAAGTATGGAAATAAGTGTCCAGGGATTGTCCATGGCTATTAAGTTTTGTTTTCTTTTTTAATGTCTTAGTTCAATCGTCATCACCTCAATATTTTATTTTCCCCTTAAGTTTCCCAACCTAGGGGCTATCAGAATCTGTCCACAGCAAGCATTGTGTTCCTTGAGATGCGTTTACTTCTTTCCAGCTGCAAGCCCCAGGCAAGTTTTAGGAAATCATTAGCAGAGGCTCTTGTTCCTCTATGTGGCATTTTGCAGAACCATTGGTCTCTTACTTAGGCTTTTTAATAATATACAGATTTGGAATCTCATTCTTAGAAAAGTGAAGATATCCTTAGAGAATATTACCACTTTTTTTCTCTTCTGCTACTTTCTAACCTTACCCTCCCAGGCATCTAGAAATAAAAAGATATTCATGCATTGTGGTATAATGCTTTGATGGCAGACAGACTTGAATTTAATTTCTAACCCTACTTACTAGATATATGGCCTTTAATTTTTCCATCTGCAATATGGAGATAGTATTTACTGCATTGGATTGATGTCATGAGACATAAATGAAAGTACATTCTCTATTTCCTCACTCAATGAGTATTTTGTAAGTTCCTACTTTAGGCTAAAGTGCCTGGCAAGTTTAAAGAAATGGATGAATGAATAAATAAAGAAATGAAATTAGTATAAGAGAAGGTGAAAGACTGCCACTAAATACATGGAGATAGTCCTTAGTTTAATACATCTTATATATGAATATTATAAATGTTGAATGGGCCTTTATAACCTTGATCTGAAATGTATATAATAAGTTCTGTTGGATGATGGGGATTTACACTTCAGGGGAAGGGATTATATTAGACACATTTTCTATAAAAAGTTAAATTTCTGCTTGCTTATATATTTTAGATGTGTTGATTTTCATATTCCATTGTGTAAACATCCATTTACTTTGCCTCTTGACTGCTGAGTCCATTACAGGTCCCCATTTTTTCATTCTGAATCCAGCATAGTACATACCCTAGCTGAGGCAGATGTGAGGCACCCACTGTGGCAGGGCTGAGCATCCTCGGTAGCTTCCTATGTCTGCTTGCATTGATTTGCCTGTATGATGATTGGAGTTGGACTATCAGTTTTAATACTCTACATTTCAGATGAGGTTCATTCATTTATAAAGTAAAATCTTGTCATTCATGCTCTGCTGAAGAGAATGACTTGAGACAGGTTTGTCTTCCCAAGACATTTCTAATCACTTGTATGTTGACCCCACCCTCCGCTTCTGGGCCATAGCTAGCATTGTATTCTAGTGGTTATATCTAGTACAAGGTATACTCACCCCCAGATCCATTCCTGAGACTAATATTTAAAGACTGCAGCAAATGAGCTCAGGAGTTTTATATATGGTGATGGAGAACAGAAAACTGGGAGTGAGGAGATGTACATTTAAGGTCCACCCCTGCCATTAATTAGCTATATAATCTCAGTTATAATGCTTCACCTCTCTAAAATTCTGTTTCACCACAAGGGAAGAGTTGTCCTAGTTGATCTCAAAGGTCTTTTCCAGCAGCAAAAGTCTTTAGTCAGTGAAACCTCATGGGACTAGGCAAGCAGATACTGGAGAAGCCTCATCTCATTTCTCCAGTTCTAAATTTATCACTTCAGTTGTCAACAAGACATTGCCCAATATAAAGGAGCTGAGTTAGCCATATTTATTAACATGGGAGTTGTCTCAGCCAAGTTACAAACATCAAAATTTCACTCAGGTGTTTGGTCACATTGAAGGAAACCAGAGAATGGAAGAGTGACCCAATTCCAGCTTAAATTGCATTACTGTTAGCAAGGAAAAAGTAATAGGGCATCCCTTTGCAGGCAGTTTCTATATCACAGCAAGGCACCAGCCTCTTGCTGCTTTCTGGTTTTCAGATAAATAATAGAAGTAAACAGCCTTCACCTTTTCCCTCCTGTCCCCTCCTCTCCCCTCCCAATATGATTGTTCTTTCACCCCTTTGGAGTGTGAAAGTGTCCCAGGATACAGATCTTTTAAGTATAAAAATGTGCTTCCCAGTTCCAACCTTCCAGCAGTGCAGAAGAATCCTAAGAGGTTAGGAAGAATGAAGAAACTTCTAAAATCTATGTGCCTGTGAGTACTTAGCATCCCATTCTTCCTGACACAATAGTTTGAGTTTTGTGTGTCATGCAGCTCAAAAGAACAGATCTAGAGGTAGCAATGAGCAGATCTCTCTATAAGAGAGATGCTTATCACTTCAATTTTTCTAACTCTTAGAGGTAAAAGAAAGAAATATAATAAGAGAGAGGAGAAAAGAAGCTGACTATCCTGTCTTCATCTAGATTTCTATTTTCTGAATTTTCACTGTCTTTGGGAGCCTTCATTAAAAAAAAAAAACACTCTTAACTTTTGTGCCTGCAGTGCTGCCACAGCCACAGTGTTCTCTTATGAATCTTATTGGTCTTAATTGTCTTCTGTCTCTGTAACTTTTTAAAAAATTGTTTAATTATGCTTCTGGATTTACAGAGTTCAGTTCACTAAACATTCCCTTCTCAAAGTCTACACACAGAATTTAATACATGATTGAGGCTCAATCTGACATAGATTGATGTATTCTTTCATTTAGAAAACAATTTTATAACGTACTTTGTGCCAGGCACCATATTAGGCATTTGGCACTTGGGAGACATGAATGAAAAGACATAGCTCTTGTCCTTATGAAAAAACCTGATGGAAAAACTGATGGTTTGTGGCAGACCTCACATAAATGATGCATTACTCTGTTTTCTCTTCTATTTTCTTGTCAAAGAGAAATCCCTCATCACTGGAAAGGGAAGTTTGCTTATATAGATTTTTTTCTCTTCTTAAGATAATACCAAGGCCTAACTCTGAAAGAGCTTTGTTGAAGAAAGGCATTTCCAGGGCAACTTTTTTTTTTTTTTTTTTTTTTTTTAGCCTAAAACACCTGTACACTCTTCAGCTGTCTGACATTCCTTGCCCTGGGGAGGCTGAAGGCCATCATTACACTGGCTGCTGCTAGCCTGCTGAGCAGCCCACACAAACTTCTGTCCTTTGGGGAATTCAGTAAATATTTGTGAACTGACTGAAGCCTGCAGGTCAGCAATGTTGTGGCTTTGTCACACAGCCAGGTGAGATGGAGATATCAATACAGCCAGTTGAGTGAGGTAGAGAGAAACAATGGGAAATGAGTTGCTCGAAGTTCAGAGGAATATGAAGTGAGAGAAAAAAAAAATGATGTCAAATTATATTTTCTCCCCTTGGGGTCACTAACTGGACAGCTTACACAACTGATCAGTTTTTTCTCTCTTTTTTAATCATCAGCATGAAAATACTGTAATTTACTGAAGCATCTGTCCTCCCTATAGACCTGTGCTATAGATTTTAAAGAGTATATTAAAATATTGTAGTTTGCCTGCCAGAATAAGCATGGCATATTTTCTAGGCCATCAAATTTTACTTAAAAATCAAATGGGGACTTCTGCTTCTGGGAATATGTAGTAGACATACTTTTCCCTATTTCTTCAACTAAGCACAACTAAAAACCCTGGATATTACATATAAAACAAATATAAGAAGGCTCTAAAAGGTAGGGAGAAGAAGACAAACCACTTAAAGATCTCAGAGTCTGAGGAACAACATGGTAGTGAGTTCTCTGAATTTACATTTTGTCTTATATATCCCAGACTTGGAGGTGTCCCCATACCTCCATCAGGATGGTGTCAGAGTAGGCCACAGAGGGATTGAGACTTGCATCCCTTTTAGCCAGTAATGAGCCCACACATCCACATCTGTGTCATCAGTGGAGAGCATGGATTTCCATACCCACTTATTATTAGTAGTAATGAGAAACCCTTCCCCTCCCAACTAGGGTTGGTTGTAAAGGATGCCATGTCAGGACTTTCATCACCCACTTTCATCAGTGGTAATGAGGCCAAACCCACTGTGATATCAGTGGAAATCATATGAGGAACTGGAACTCCCATCTCTGCCCAGCAGTAATGAGGAGCTTTCCTTCTTGGGTAACTGTGGAGACCTAATGGGGAACCTGGACATATATCCCACCCCCAGGTGGTAGTGAAGTGGTACCTCACCCCTCCCCCTGCAGGAGCAGTGCCAGATAAAGCAAGGTAAAACAGAAAGTTTAAATAAGATCTGGAGTCTTATAATATGAAAACATCCAGACTTCAATTTTAAAAATCACTCATCATACCAAAAACTAGGAAAATCTCAAACTGAATGAAAAAAGGTAATCATCAGATGTAAACACCTAAAAAAAGAGATGTTAAAAGTATCTGACAAATATTTTAAAGTAGTCATGATAAAAATGCTTCAAGTGTTTTCAAACACACTTGAAAAAAAAAATAAAAAGACTCAGTAAAGAAATAGAAAGTCTCAGCAAATAAATAGAATATATACAGAAGACACAAATGGAAATTTTAGAACTGAAAAATACAATAACTGAAATTAAAAAAGCTCTACCCACAAAACTTGACAACTTACATGAAATGGACCACTTCCTCAAAAACAACTACAACTCACTCAACATGAAATAAATAATTGGAATAACTCTATAACTATTAAGGAAATTGAATTTGTAATTTTAAAATCCTCAAAAAGAAATTTACAATGTAAAATGGTTCTACTGGAGAATTCTACAAATGTTTAAATAAGATTTAACACCAATTCTGCACAATCTTAAGAAGTAGAAGAGGAGGGAACACTTCCCAATTCAATTTTTAAAATTAATAATTCCCTGATACCCAAACCAGACAAAGATATGCAAAATAGAAAACTACAGACCAATATCACTCATGAATATATATACAAAATCCTTTTTAAAAATTAGCAGATAGGGAAGCGGCTGTGGCTCAATCAGTAGGGCTCCCGTTTACCATATGGGAGGCCCCGGGTTCGGTTCCCGGGGCCTCCTGGTGAAGGCAAGCCCGCCTGCACGGCGTGGTTAGCTGACCCAGCGAGCACAAGCAGCAAGGGGGGGATAAATGAATAAATAAATAAAATCTTTAAAAAATAAAAAAATAAAAAAATAAAAATTAGCAGATAGAATTCAGAAATACATCAAATGAATTCTACATCATGACCAATTTGGGTTTATTACCCAAGAATGGAAGATTGATTCAATATTGGAAAATCACTCGATATAATCTACCATATTAAGATACTAAAGAAGAAAAATCACTTGATCATATCAAAACAGTGTAGAAAATGCATTTGACAAAATTCAACACCTATTCATAATAAAAATGCTCAGAAAAAAAAGAAGAATAGATAAAATTCCTTCTATCCATATCAGACGGAGAGTCCCCTGATCCCAGTTTCTCTTCTTATCTTATTCTTTCTTTCTCATCCGTGGCACCGTTTTCATGGACCCAGGTCCTGACCGGCACCTGACCGGCTACAACTTGATAAAAAACATCTATAAAAAACCTACAGCTAACATTATACTAAATGTTGAAAACTGAAAGTTTTCCTCCTAAGATTGGAAATAAGACAATGTATCTACTATCACCACCCTTATTCAACATAGTGCTATAATTTCTAGCTAGTACAACAAGACAAGAAAAGTAAATACAATACAAACAGATCAGAAAGGAAGAAATAAAACTGTCCCTATTTCCAGATGACATGATTGTCTACACAGGAAATCCCAAATAATATACCAAAACCTTGCTAGAACTAATAAGTGAGCTCAGCAATGCTTCAGAACACAATATAAACATTCAAAAGTCAACTGTATTCTTATATACTAGTAATGAACACATGGACATGGAAATAAAGTACTATTAGGATAAAACTGCTATTGGGACTGTCTTAATTTGACCAGGTTGCTATGATGATATTACACAATGGGCTGGCCTAAACAATGAGAATTTATTGGCTCACAGTTTTGAGACAAGGAGAAGTTCAAAACCAAGGCTTCCACAAAGTGATGCTTTCTCCCAAAGTCTGTAACATTCTGGTGCTGGCTCCTGATGGTCCTTGGGATTCCTTGACTGGTATCTCTGCCTCACATCCTTTCTCTTCCAGGTTCTTGCTCCTCCTCGTGACTTTCTATCACTATATCTGAATTTCTTCTGTTTATAAAGGACTCCAGTAATCCAGACTTAGACCCATTTTCAAACTTTTGGGCCATGCCATAACAGGAGATATTCTTTACAATGGGTTCACACCCACAGGAATACAGATTAAGAACATGTCTAAACTGGTGTACATAATTCAATCTATCATAGACACAGTGGATCTAAGACTTAGATAAGACTTAACAAGCAAAAATTAACTAGAATAGACACATTAGAGCAAATAGGAGGATAAAAATATTTTTGTTGACTTTTTAGTAGAGTTGAACCCAGGTATTGAAAACTTACATAAAACATGATAGAATAGAGCAAAATTACCTCTTCTCTAACAAAGGAAACTTGTTATTAAAGTGTATTTCTCTTGACTTGCCTTCTTATCAATTTCCATCTAAAACTGATAGAACACAGTTGATATCTCCATTTTAGGCCTTGTCTTTGTGGCACCTTCTCCCCTCAAAATCAAGTAAAGTGAGGCCTTCAACCTACTGACCTAATGCTGCCTATAAATAGAAGTGATATATGTATATATATATACACAATATATATATATATATTTATTTATTTATTTATTTATTTTAAACACTTAGATATAGAAATCCATATATTGAACCAGCACCTAGGGGTAGGAGTAGGAATTTCTGAGCCAAGATTCATTCATGAGAAAAACAAAATCATATATCAACTCTTGAAGTAAAGACAGATACTAATTTCAGCTAGGTGAGTGACTAAACCTAGGGAACAAAAATAAACACCTGAATGTTAGAAACTTAAACCATTTATTTGAGGATCTTTCAACTGCTTCTAACACTCATATCTCCTGACAGAGCAAAGCAAAAACGGACCACTTTCAAAATTACATAGACTAAAAGAAACCATGATTAAGGAACAAGAGGAAATGTGAGGTTTCGGCATATGGGCAGGAGATGGTTACAGAAAATCTTTACTTGGATTTGTCGATGTAGAACCTGACTAAGAATTCAAATAAGCCCCAAAAGTTACTTTGCTTATTCTTTGAAATCAAATAAGCAAATATATAATTAGCTTCCTCTAATTCCATGTAATGTGTATTACCTGGTTATTGGACCACATCTTATCTCTGAGCTCTCTTAGAAAAACATGATGATAAAATAAGAAACAGGACTTAACATGCAATGAGCACCTGCTGTGTGCCAAAAACTGTGTCAAGCTCTTTATACATAGTAATTTATTTAAAGCCTTCAGCAAACATATAAGCAATTAGCTTTACTTTACAAATGAATAAATGAAGGCTTTGATGGTTGAAATAACTTGCTCCTGGATATACAGCTAGTAAGAGATGGAAATGGGATCCCACAGTTAATGTTCTTCCATGCTACCTCCCTCTTTGGATGACAGAGCTGTGAACTGCCTGCTCTTTGAAGTCTTCTCTGTACATAGCCAGACATTACAATAACTATGATAACAACTAATAATAAAATGTGTATCATAGCAATACCTATACTCAGACAACCTCTGATTCATTTAAGTCATTTGTTCTCCAGAGCAATATTATTTTCCCCAAGACTTATATGCAAAAACAATAAAAGAAAACTGAGGGGAAATCAAATGTAATCTCAGTACCATGCTGAGTCTCAGGTAGATGAAATGGTATAAATAAAAGTAACTATCCTTAGTTACCTCAGCTCTCCCAAAGACAAAGTGACACATGTTATAAATGGCAGAATTCCATCCCTGAATGCATTTCTGGCATAATACTGAAGGAGAGAGCCACAGAGTGAAAGTCCCTGGTCTGGTAACCTCATCATCTCTTTCTTCCTTTTGACATTGCTAAAAGCTTGTAGTCTGATGGGAGCTCTAATTGCTTTCCGTAAGGTTCCACACCTGTTTCCAGCATCCAGTAGTCAGATGAACAGACTGAATGCCAAAAGTCATGGCTGCTATTTCCAGTTCTGCCATAGCCCTGTGACCTTGGCATCGTGGTGCTCTCTGATCTCGTTCCATTTCCTCAGTGTACTGCAAAACAGGAATGCCCAGTATTTTCCCACTCCCAGGGTGTCCCCACAGAAATGCCCTCAAGGCTCTGAGTTTCTAATGCCTAGAATGGGTGATGCTCCTGGGGGGTCAGCCATGATGAGGGAACTCCTCAATCTTCGGGAGGTGTAAGTGCTGATACAGGTAAGGGGAATGAACGCCTTGGGGTTTTCTACAGGGTTCTCATGCCAGATCTCTTCTGCTCAGATGCATTGTAAATATGTGACCTCTCTATGTAGGGCTGTATTTCCACAGCACGTGTTCCCGAGTATTCCCTGTGCAGCTGCATGTCTGTGGCTTTAATAACTCTCAAAGCCTTTTCCTGGTTTTGTGTTACAGACTCAATAGCAAAGGATCAATTTATATTAAAGGCCAAATATTAAAAATTCTACGGAGGACTCTGGGGTATCTATTTTGGAATTTAATTGAAATCAGTGTAATGTTGTTCACAGATGAAAAACCGAACAGGTATATTTTGGAGGCTTGTAATGATAGCTCTGAATGATGAAATGAAGCCCAGCAGGGAGGAAAGTAAAACAATGGTTTTTTCAGGATGCCATGTGCCTGTGCACTAAAGAATGCTTCCCAATATCAACGGTATCTTATATTAGTACAACTGCGAGTTTCCTGACTTTTGAAGTACCTTGGTGCAAAAGACGATGGTTTTATTGTTGTCCCATATCCAAACCTTGTAAAACTTTCACAGCTAATATAGACAGACCCCAACCTAGAAATGGGTTTGGCTCTAAAAGTACATTTTTGGTTGTTCTTTGTAACCTGGAATGTATTTCCCATAGAAATAACCCTTTACCGGACAAGCTATACAAGAGAGCACTTCATCCCTGATCCCTGATATGATATGTCTGAAGTGTACTGTGCACCCAGCATGTGCTAGGTATGTGCTGGGGCCTGAAGACCTACAAATAAATGCCTTTAATGAATTCACTTAACCATGAGAAAGACAAACTATTACCGTAAACACAGTTCAATTTGGTGCACAGGCACTGTGAAGGAGAGATGTAAAAGGGCCTGGGAATCCAAGAAGAGACCAACTAAATCTAATTTTAAAATGCAAGTTTGTGAAGACCAGTCTAGTTAGAGAGGATGTGAGTGAAGAGGCAGAGAAGGACAAAAGCTGGCATCCTTGGAAAATACCACAATAGCACAATGGGGAGTAGTGAATGATGAAACTGGAAAGGCAGGCAGGTGTTTAGAAGAATGAAGAGACAGTATACCAGATGAAGGAGCTGTGATATTTTTTTCTGATGACAATGAGGAACCACTGAAAGAGTTTCCATAAGGAACTGGCATGGTCAGATCCGCATTTTAGAAAAATTCCACTGAGAGTGAAAGAAGGTTCTGCAAAAGATGAGAGCAGAGACAAGACCAACAGTTAGGAAATAATTTCAAGGGGTTCCTAGCCTGATAGAATAAATTTGTAAATTATTTCTTATTTTTATAAATGCAGAAATAGTATGGTAAATTAGTATTAAATGAGCAGAACTTTCTTGCAACTTTATCTAGGCCTGGTATTTTCTGTTTTCTTTTATTTTAATTTACCAGATAAATTTCTGAAATGGCTATAAAACTATACATATTTTATATTTTAGTCAGTTTTGCCAAATTATACTGTTTTAGGAATTTGCCCATTTCATCTAATTTTAAAAAACATTTGACATTAATTAGCCCTAATTTTCTCTAATAATTCCTTAATTATTTATAATACTCCTTCATCTTTTTAATCTATTGTCAAATTATGCACTTTTTTACTGGTATTATAGTCTTATCCATTTTTTTGGTCATACTGTTTATATGTGCCTTATGTCTGTTTCTTTTTTTTTCCTTGATCACCCTTGGCAGAGACCTGATAGTTTTAATCTTCTTAAAGAACAAACTTTTAATTATTTTGATCTTTTCTATTTTATGTTTCCTTTTGTTCTCTTTTCCACAAATTTAGGCCTTTATCTTTATAATTTCCTTTCAATTCTCTCTGAGTAGTGTTGTTCATTTTATAACTTCTGAAAAATGCATGATGAGCTCATTAATTTTCTACTTTTATTTCTTTATAACATAAGCATTTAACCTTGTAGGTTACTCTCTAAGAACTGCTTTAGCTGAAACCCACAAGAGTTGATTTGTAATATGTTTATCATTGTTTATTCTTATTTTGTTATGATTTATTCTGGTATCTTTGAGTTATTTAGAATTACTAAAAGGAAAGTTTTCTTCTTGTTAGCTTTTTGTTATTAATCTGTACTTTAATTGCATTGTGAAAATAGAGTACAGTCTGTAGGTTACAATATTTATCTGAGACTTTTGTTTTTATTCCAGAATATGGTCAATTTTTTGTATATAATTTGTGTGCATCTAAGATACTTTGTATTTTCCACTTAAGTATAATATTCAGTATATGCCCAGGAATTAGTTTCTGGCCTCTAGGAGATATTATAATGCATTAAACCAAGGCTATGATAATGCAGAAAGAACATGTATTGGAAAGATGTTTAGAAGATTTCATTTGGTGAATAATTGAATGTTACAAATAGTGGAGATTTAAAATACTGGATGATGTAACAATATCCTTACTGATTTTTAAGTGGATTTAGGTCCTCTACGTTGACATAGGAAATACAGGGAGCAAGTTGCTTTGTGAGAATGAGATGAAAAGTTTAGTTTTGACATGTTGCTTTTAAAATGCTGGTGTGACATCCAGTTAATTTGTGCAGGAGATGGTTAGCTGAGCAGAGAGGCCTGAACTTAAAACACTGTTTGGGGAGCTATCTACACAAAGGGGGTAATTGCAGCCCATTTATAGTAGGTAGAATGAGAAGAGAAGGCAACCAAGGACACTCTCTGAAACATATAAAAATTATTATTACACAGGTTACCTCCTCATATGTCTTTCTACTTGGTATTTTGCTGCTAAATTGGCAAAAGACAATGATTATGTAAGGTGTGCTTGGCTGCCACTACTGACAAGTTAAACCCAGACTCTCAGACCCCAAAAGTTTCTAGTGTGGCAGAATCTCCAAAGGTTTGTCCAGAGTAGCTAATTCTGAATACTTCTGTAATCATGCTCCTGCTATTTTAGTTTCCCTTACTAAACCTGCATAGAGGAGCTTGCTACTCATGACAAAAGCAAAGTTGAACACAGAGGGTTGGGGAGGGTATGTGTGGGTGTGGGGAAATGGAAAATTTTTGTCTCGTCAAAATTGAGAGGGGAGATGGTAAAAATATCAACAAAGAAGAGGACCTCCAAACAAATAAAATAGTTTATGCTGCTCCTGACATTTTAACTTCATGATCTCCAGCCGTAAGCCAAAATCAGTCTTTTTCATCCACTGTGTTAGTGCTATGGGTCCAGGGAGACATCTAAAAAGAAAACGTTTTCTCCAGTTCATTATTGTTCTTTGGCTTTCAGTTTTTTCCTTCAATTGATGCTAAAAACAAGAGACAGTAATGAGATAAAGAAGGCAGCCAACTTCTCTTCTTTTGGTTGAATACTTGCCTCATTTACCCCTCCATCTTTTGACTATACAGAACATTAGCAAATTTAGATGACCCTCAAATCCCTGCATTTGAGCCTTAGTGTTAGAGTCTGTGGGAGGAGCTCCTCTGGTATTAAACAGTCATTTGAGCTTAGGTGGAGCTCCTATCGTGGTCCTTTTTTGGTTTTTTCATCTATAGAATGTGGACTTAGAAAATCGTGTCTCTAACTTCAGAAATCACATGGAAATTCTCTGTTCTGTTCAGTTTAGAGGAAGACTAGTAATGAAACAGATATCCTAGGAGTAACTAGTTGAGTGTAGTTATTCATCCAAATATTTTTCAGGCTTAGAGCACCACTGTGAGGAAGGAAAGGACTACACTATATAAAAGCCCTTCATCTTCTTTCCTGCCTTTCATATCTAAAGAAAGTAGAACATCCCTAATGGTCATCAGGAAGAACATTTTCAGTTTGGAAACTGGGTCTGTCCCTCTGAAATAAATTGGATGTGAATAAATATAAACTCCCATACCATTTTTAGAGAGTTCTGTTGTCTACAGTAAGCACAATTTAAAGTGGAGCCAGATGCCATGTCCCCTTCTCAGGATGTTTAAGAATCTAGACTGTTGCTGACTCTGCAAAGTCAATGTTCTGACTATGTATAGAGACAGATACAAAATCATTCTAATCAACAGAAGTAAAATAGCATCACATTTAGAGTCCATGGCAATTTGAAAGATAAGATTTAGTGGATGTGTAGGATGGTCTATACCTTTAATTGAATACTCAGTGAGTTCCAAGGACATGGTTTAAATACAGGCATTAGGCAGTTATACATTCAAGGGTAATCATAGCTCTCATAATGACAATAATAATAATAAGTACCTTTCTCTTACTTGCCAAGGAAAGTAGACTCAATGATTTATAGGAATTGTAAATGCTCTCCTCTGTCTTTCCAATGTAAGGCATCCTTTCTTTATGTAATTCTTTTTCTGGAGTGTGTCCTAGGAAAGCAGCGCCCCCTGAAACAAACAGGTGTTAAAGAAAATCTGATGCAAATGAGGACTCCTGTTGTCACAGAGACACATGCTTTGTACCTATATAAATGCATTTCTCAGAAAGCCACTGTTGAGAAAACCTGAAAGGAAGACAAGCTAGCTAAAAATGTTATTCTTTGTACCCTGAATACATCTGCTTCTGCCTCAGATTGGCTGTTTTAGTTATGTATGTGTGTTTAACATATTAAAATGAGGCTTCTTTTATTCTTTTCTATGATTTCAGCACAATTCTCTCCTTCAGGCTCTGGATACTAAACTGATTTGTCTATATTTATACTATGGTGCTGTCTGAGAATATGTTAGAGACCCAGGACAGTACACATTGATGATGGCTTCAAATGATCATTGCCTGACAGGCCCTTGGCCTCTAAAGTCCACACTCAAATTGTGCTCAGGATGGCCACACACTACTGCCTCCCTTGTCTTGCTCTATCTTCCTATGCGGCTATTTCGTGGGGTCACAACTATGCAGAGTTCCCACAACCTTCAAACAAGGGAGCATTGTGTTCCCATATATTTCTTTGAGCTCTCCACTCTGTGAGGTCATGCCTGAATCAGCCACAGCAAGGGAAGACGGAACATTGGCTGATAACTAGGCAAGTCTTAATCTAATTGTGTCTTGTTAAACTCAAAGAGCTCTCTTTTGGGTGCCTGAATGTGCACATCTGGAATAAATTTAGAGTACCACATATTGGTACCAAAGTGGTCTGAGACACAACCTAAATAGCTTGTTCAGACATTAGCTGAATCCTAAAGTCCCCTTTCTTGGCTCTTTTGAGGTTTCAAGTCTCTAGAAAATCATTAGGAAGCTCAAGTCACAAAAAAAAAAGCCAAAGTGTACCTATGGCTTTCCCTGATAAACACACTGTAAAAAAGTTCCACGGTCGAATATGTTTGTGGAATACATACTGCTTTTACCTTTTGGAGATTCTGAGCACACATTGACATAGTAAAGGTTTTAGGAACTCGTACAGTTAAAAAATAACATTGCTTTTTTTTAAATCCAGTGACTCTCAAACTTATTTTGCCATAGAAACTATTTGCATAGTATTTACCTTCATCCAGAATTTGGGGATGTGCTGCTCTTCAAACAACCCCAAACAGTCATGGAAAATCTAAGAGATGGGTTGCTGAATATAAGGTCCTTAAGCTGTTGTGCTTACTTGAGCTGTTCTAAACCCTTAGGATGCCCTTAGGGAGGCCATGATGGACCAGGGATTTGAATCTAGAGTGATTTGGATCCAGAGTGGACAGCTGAGCTGCCCAGATAGAAGCTCACAAATTCCTCCTACATGAGTGCCTTCAACGACACACCATTAGCATGTTCCCTGTCAAAATGGCTTCCTGACATCTTTCCTCTCATAAACCAAATTTGCCCACCCAATTTAATTAACAGAAGAAAATTGAGGTGGGAAAGACAGTGATTTTGCCAGAGGCACTTCTGAGCCTATTCCAGCAGGCAGTGAGTCAGTGCTCATCTTTTCATTTTAAAGAAAGCCCAGACACTCTTAAAATATGTTCTATTTTTAACAAAACACTATTAAACTGTCACATACCCTTCTTTCTGTTTTCTTCTCCACTGCTGCTGATGGTGACCAAGATATTTGTGTGGTAATAAAAGCTGTCTCCTTTATATTCAACTGACATCTCTAGTTCCCTGATATGGTTATTTTGCATTTCTATAGACTTTATCTTTCCAAAAGACTTTTACAATCATTCATTAGTTATTCCTCACAGCTTCTCTATTAGGTAGAACACAATAATTTACCACTTTTTACCATTTTATCCTCCTCCATTCAGCACCTCCCCTCTTCTATTATGTCTTATTTCTCATGTAACCACCACAGTCTTCTAAGGGTAATACAATTTCTGAATAGAATTTCGTGCTGAATCATTCTGCTCTTCTCTCCTCCCCTCTAAATTTGCTGTGGAGAAAATTCTCTGCTGTGATAATACTGGTCAAATAGGGAGCTTAATTATCCGATTTATTAATAGCTGGATAAACACCTGAGGAACAACCCCACCACCACCACCAGAACCCCAACCCCTACCCCGTCTAGGGCTTCACAGATAAGGAGCACTACTGGGAAGCGTAAGCTTGGAATATAAGTGAGACCTCTTTTTCCCTCCCCACCCCACCACTCACATCGAAATGTCTAGGTCTGCATTTACCCAACCAGTAACAGAGGTAAGAACTGGGACCAGAAGAAGAAAAAGAGCAGGCAGTGCTCAGAATGTACTCCCAGAAGGTGAGGAGGACCCCTGTGCATAAGCACAGAAGTGGCAGGGAGATGGTAGAACTTAGAAACATGCCATCAAGGCATAGAGTCCTTGCACTTGTATATCATGACCGTAAAGAACTGGGTTCTGCTCCATCGAATAAGAAAGTTCTTCCATTGAGGAGGGCCTAATGAGGTGTAGACCACATGGAAACCTAATGGTAGACCCAGAACCACCTGCCTTGCAACTACTGGTCCCATCTTTTCCTATCTTCACCATAATTTTTATTTCAGCAACCACTCTAAATATACAAGGAGAGTATACCATGCCTCACTTATCTTCTTGGAAATTGCCCACCATAACTACATCTACCTGGAATCTGCTAGCAGTCAATTTGAGTAAGATACCTATGTGGTAACTATTTGGACAGTTCAAGGACTTTTTTAAAGCTACTAATGCAATTTCTTCATAGGAGATACGAATAGGACATTAACATAGGACTCTTTACTTAAAATTTGCACACAGTCCTAAGCACTGGATTCAAAGCCTTCTTATAATATTTTTTTAAACCTTACAAGATAAGAGAAACAAATCCAAGGGGGAAAGAAATTTAGAAAATTTGGAAAAGAGCAAAAAATGCCAGTTAATAGCTTGACCAGGGAGAAGATAGAAAACAACAAAAATAGATGTAAAAACTTAAAACACAGCTGAATAGGGACATTAAGTAAAAGGGTAAATAGCCCAACAGACTCTTAAATGGGTTCTAAAAAAATCAGTGTATTCCAAAAATGGAAGCTTATAATAATGACCCTGGCTCTTCACAGAAAAAAGTTAAATTAATTTTTAAAATGGCAGGAATACGTATGTAAAACAGTTGAGAAATATTTCCATTCAAAAAAATTAAAATGCAAAATGCCTTACTGCTTAAAGGGGCAACATCTCAGCTATTAAAAAAACAAGCAAACAAAAAATTGGTTCTCCATAATGAATCATTTCCAAAGAGTACTAGATAAAATGGTCTTACACACTGAAAGGGAATTACAAATTTGTCACATATTCCTCTTATGTATTAAACACACCTATCCCTCTTCACACTATTCCCATCCACCTGCTCCTCCTACATTCCACAAATTCATTAAAAGAAATATATCCCCTTTTGAGGCACTCCCAGAAAAGGGGTCTTATGTTAAAAACATATGTTTTTATCTAAAATTCAAATTTAGCTGAGCATCCTATATTTTTATTTGCTGAAGAAGGGAACTGTACTCAGGAGTTCTAATGATTAGCCAGTTTGGGTAATCAGTGGAGGTTCTGTTATTCCTACAGAGACACCTTTGTTCCCAATACCCAGAAACTTGCTGGGAGTCATCTGACTACACCTGCCTGGTCCATAATGAGCATTTTGTCTCCCAGCTGTCAGTTGTAAAGCTTTGACCAATGACATCAAAATGCTACATCGCTGAAGTCCCTAAGACCTCATAATTCACAGTCAAGAGATTGGACTGTTCTGCTACCAAGATCTGGGGCTTGTGGATTAGGAAAACTAAACGTGGAAGAACAATCTGACAGATAAAGAGCAAAAGCTCATATTTACACCTGATGATTTTGGTCATTGTCAATGGCAACAATGCATAGCAAATATTTTTTTTAAAGCTGTGAATAAACACAGTTTTTCATTATTTATATTTGTCTGAATCTAGCAAGGTGCATTAACCCTTAATTTGCCTTCCTTCTCATTCTCTGTTTTATTCATCTGCATTTGGTTCTTGTGAGAATAATGAAAGGAAATCACAGTGCATTTGTGAGTTATGACAGCTAAGTGCAAATAGGTTGATTAAAAATATGATTTTTCTTTTTTTAATTTAAATAGTGGAGAGATCTGTGGGTAATATGCATAATATTTGTTCACTGGTAACAAGCTAGCAGTGGAAAGAGAGAGAAAATATAGAGGCACCATCAGTGTTGTTCTGCTTTTAAACATGAGATTGATTTTAAATTTTTCCTGTGTGTCAGTTTCATTACAGGCAAATTAATTCTTTGGGTGGGTTGAGACTTTTTTCTGAACTTCTCCTAGAAAAAAATATGTATCAGTGTTTTTCATTTTTCATAAACAGTGAATTAAATCAAAATGCTGAGTTAGTGATCCTAACTCGGAAGATGGCAGTTATAAATAAGATAGTGTGCCAAAGGAGCCCTTGCTTTTTTTCCCTGATTATTTTCTCTGTCTCTCCATAAAAGTCGGAAAGCTTAGAAAGAGCTCATAAAATAGGGAGCTTAGAAAGAGCTCATTCTTCCTCCTCACTCATAGAGCATTTGATTATGAGAATATTCTTTCATCCAGAGAGCACTTAAGGTCTTGGAAGAGATCATGTATGGTCTGCATGTACCTCATTTCCCAGCTTCTCACCATTGCCCTTAGGTGCTACATGCAACCAGGGAGAAAAAAGGAAGTGCAGAAATATACATTAGAACACAGAGAGTAGACAGAGGCAAGGAATTGTAGGTGGTGAGGGAAATGTTAGAGTTCTGCTGGAAGAGTCAGCAGTCTGGGTAAGAGTGTCCTGACGAAGGAAGTGTGTCATCTCTTTTAGTAGACTAAGAAAGGGTGTAAATTCTTGACTAGGGCTGGTGCAATAAAGAATTATCCATGAATATTTCTCTAATTCATGTTATACTGCAAGGTAGGAACTAAATTAAAAGTAAGAAAGAGAAAGGGGAGGAGGGAAAAGTGAAAAAGAAGCCTGACCTAGAGGAATGGTTAGAAGGTGGAAAAGGATTTGAAGGATTGACGACTTGCCTCCAGGGGACAGCCCAGCATCTGGGAGCACATAGCTGTGGGTGTGCATGTTCGTTCCCAGCAGGGACCTCCAGGTTCTGTAGGGTGTGAAACTACTACAATTTGGCAGGCCTTTTAAAAAAGAAGAATGCAAAATTGGGTATAAAACTCAATATTTATTTAGAATGAAAATAGAAATTACAACAAATTATACATTAAAACTGTTACATACCATAAACGTCTCAAAATCGAGAGAATATCACTATCATTTTATGAATTAGCTGTCTGACATTCCTTTAATACTTTCATCTCTACATTTTTTATTGCACATATTTTGATCACCTCTTACTAAGACTACAGTTTTGTTTTATTTTCTAGAGTGAATAGAAAGACAATTCAATTTTTCTTCTATTATGGTTGATCAAAATTTGTATTTTAGTATTCATAGTTTTTAAAAGTTCCTTTTTGTTTATCAACTCTTAAGGGTAATGTCATGTAAACGATTAGAATTGTTGTTGATTTGGAAAAAAAAGAAACCCCTTGGGATTCTTTCACTTATGTGCTTTAAGGTCAGTTTCAAGTTCTCAGACAGTAACTACTCTTAAATATTCTCTGAGTGAACAGCACTCAATACCCAGTGTGTCACCACTGTCCTAATTCTAGTAACACTTTAAGAGTTTTGTATTATTTTTTTTGTATTAGTATTTTGTGTAAAGTTTGCAAGAAATTGAAGTATTTCTTCATTTAGTGATACAGTGGAATTTTGCTTACAACTTCACATACTGCCATTCCCAATGTTTGTAGTATTGTGTCAGATTTCTGTCCTAAAAAGAGGAACACAGGTAAATGTCATTTCATAGAGTCCACATAAAAAAGAATATATATAATATATATTATAATATATAATTGATGTATAAAATATGCATAAATATATACACTGAATTATCAAGTACAATCCTGACAAGAATTTCCATATGCCAACATTTTGACAATAGCTGAATCCTCTGTTTATAATTTTTTCAATATTTTCTTAAAGAATATACATACTAAAATGCCCATATCATAACTGTACAGTTCAATGAATTATCACAAATGGACTCCCATGAAATAAGCATTCAGATCAAGAAATAGAAGACAATCAGTATCCCTGAAGCCACCCTCATGCCTTCTTTCAGAAAAGTAATCATTATCTTGATGCTTAACAGCATAAATTAATTTTGCTTGCTTTCATACTTCATACACACAAAATCATAGCTATAGTACTCTTTTCTTGTTTCTGGTTTCTTTCATTTAGCATTATCTTTTTGAGATACACATAGTTTGGATAGTTTATTATTATTGCCATAGAATTTTCCAGTGTGTGAATATACCATAATTTCTTTACCCATTCTTCTATTGATGGGTATTTTCCAGTTTGGAGATATAATAACTAGTATGGCTGAAAACATTCTTGTACATGTCATTTAATGAACATATGGACCCATTTCTGTTGGTTATGTTTCTAGGAGTGGGATTGCTTGATCCTAGGGTGGGCAAAAGTTCTGATTTAGTAGATTCTGCCAAACAGTTTTCTCAAGTGGTTGAACCACTCTGATTATCATTTTATGGGTCTGATGTTTGGGAGAATCTTCCATTGACTAGCTGTGGCTTTATTCATTTCAAACTTTTCCCTCTATTTTTCACATAATTCTAGTATTGAGTATTCTAGAATACATTCCTATCACATTATAACCTTTGTCCCTGCAGTGCTCAGGAAGTCAACTCAGTGGAAAGTAGGTGCATTCTCAAATTGGGGTGCTAATAATAGCTTACCTAGTCAATGACAAGGAATCAGCTATGAACCATAAAAATGTATCACTCAACCTAAATACATGCAGTACTAACTCAGCTGCCCTTTAGGAGGATTTCCATCATGACTGAAGCCACCTACTATCTGGAGAAGTGCAATAGAGAAGAAGAGGGAGTGGATGGAGACAACAGTCATAATCCATTGCAGTTAAATATCTTATTTTGCAGAATTTATCAAACAAATGACCAAACTGAACAAATAGCTAAGGCATCTCCCACGGTCTTGAAAAGGGCCTTAGCAAGTAAGGGGCCCTGAAGCTTATGCTTCATTGGACTATCTATTCTTTATTGACTGAATGCTGCCTCATAACAACAACAACAACAAAATGCAAAAACTCAGTGGGGTTCAACAGTAAGCAGATGTTGCTCAAATACTTAAAGGTAGTTGGCCAAGCTGCTTTGCTGGTCTTAGCTGGGACCCCTCCCACCTTTGGGGGCAGCTAATCTAGGATGGCCTTGACTGGACAACTTGATGTGCTCAGCTCTGTTCCAAATGTCCTTCCTTCTCCTTTCACCCAAGCACATTTCTTCTCATGGCAGTAACAGAGAGCAACAGCAGCTCCAATATGCAAGTCTATTTTAAGCCTCTGTTTATATCATGTTTGCTAACATCTCAATGCTCAGGGATAGTCATATGGCTGAGCCCAGAGTCAGAAGTAGGAGGGTTCTACTAAGATCCATGACAAATAGTGTGGATAAATGGAGGGAGGAAGATTGAGGCCATTCATGCCACCAGTCCACCACAATTAGGCATCCCATAAATCCTCCTCTGGTTCCCAGCCTTTGTACACAACTGGGAACATCTTTGGGGTAAGCTAGGATTGGGTGGGCAAGGCATACAGAGGTAGAAACATGCCCACTCTATTCAAGAAGTCTACCTCCTTCCTAGCTGAGCTTCCCATAAACTCTTTTCACATCAAGGTACACATAGAAAATGATGATGTCTTTATAGCATACTCTAGTATGCAGCTCAAGATAAGAAGTAAATTGGATGAGTCCTTCAATCACTCTGAAGGCTGAGGGGCTCAATATTTCTGCACACTGGGAACCAATTCCTGGGACAACAGTGAAACGCAGGACATTAGTTGGGTAGATCAGTAGAGGTCTGGGGCTGCTCAGGCTTTCATCACTAGATACTCATCTCTTTAGTATGTGAAAATCTTTCCATATGAAAAAAAAAATGCAAAAACTTTGGTATGATGTAAAATAAATAGTAAGCCCCATTAGTCATTTATACATGAGAAGACAAAGATTCATTGGCTAAATCTTTTGCTGATGTTTCATTTATATTTATTTTGTTTTGTTTTGTTTTCTGGAAAGGAGAAAGAAGAACATGTAAAGACATTTTAACAGAAACAAGCAGGAGAACATGTGCTTTGGAAATGTAGAGAAGAAATAATACTTAAGAAGTAAGAGGGCTTAGAAGGCAAACTTCCCTCATAATAGGGGATCAACCTCTACTATCTATGAGACCAGTTTAATTTTGACTGGAAAAGTGAAGAATATCCTCATCCCAAGCCACTAATGTAACCTGGAAGAGATATCTGACCTGAATTACTCATGTCGTATTGTTTTATAGAGAATTTAGATAGAGTAGGGAAGTAAATAATTCTTGTATAATTAACAAATAGGGTTATTGAATATTAATCATTGAGGTCATCTGCAATTTTAGCTAGTTGACACTCCAGTGTTACTTCTACAAATTCAGGGAATCATTTGCAAAATGTCCCAGAAAGAACACATTAACATTTTCTATATTGAATTTGTATGAAGATGCTTCTGAGATTTAGGAATTCAGGTAGACTCAATTTAACCAAGTTGAAAAGAAATCAAAATAGCTGTATTGAATCCAAATCTCATTAAAATGAAAGTTTACAGCTACAGAATATGAAGGGATATACTGTTTATTCAGTTTTCTATTTGTTTATATAAAACAAGTATTAGGTAGGCAATGTGTCTGCAAACAATAACAAATGGGAGAGTTGCAAAAGAGGATGTTCTTGCCAGTTCTGAAGGAGTACCTAAAATTATCTTTTCCACTGCTACTATATTTAAATGCAATATAAGATGCTTTTGATTTAATTTGTACATTACTCAAGTTGTTTTAGTAGTGATGAAGACAAGGAAAGGTTTTTTATCATGGTGTTCCATTTTTAAGGCTTTTAGTCAATAATCACGTAGAAATACCTAAACAGAACTATGAAGGCCATATTGTTTTAGAGAGTTCAGGTATAGTTGGGGAGTAATTATTCTTGTAGGATTATCATATAGGATTATAAAATATTAATCTTTGAATCTATTACCAGTTTTCACTGTTTGATACTCTAATACAGAGTTCTCCATTTACAAGTTGCAGCCAACTGGCTGCCAAACCAGGACTGAAAACTGGGCTTCCTGAGACTTACTACAGTGATTATTCATATTAGAAGTAGCAGTTTTGCCTCAACTTGGAGCCACCCCCAGACTTTATCATTTGATTCCTTATATAATTCCTAAACCTCATCTAGAGAGAACCTTAGTTTGAGCACTGAAATCCAAGTTTCGTTCTTTAACAACCACTCCCCGCCGCCCACCCCCACAAAACCCTAGAAGTGCATAGAATTCTGTAAATTCATTCCACCACCCCCCACATGAAGTATATTTCAGTTATAAAAATATACAACCTCAGATTTTACATTTAGTTCCAAAACAGTAACATTTCTATTAAGTAGAATGGCTGATAACTGCTTTCCAGTTTTTTAGTCCAAGGCATCTTGCCCCACCTTTCAATTCCTGCTTGCTGCTCCTAGATGGGATGAGAAGGACCTTTGGAAAACCCAACTGGAAGGTCTGTGCTGCAAGAGCATTTTAGGGGGAGTGAGGACAGTCATAGGAGCCGGGGTCCTCAGGAGAAGTTGTAACCAAGTCTTTGTCCTGCTTTGTTACCCTTTTTCCCCCTCTTTGTTTATTGGCTTTGTGTGGTGCAAGGCAAAGCCTAGCCCTGAGGGCTCAGGAAACTAGGGATAGAGTGGTTGTCTCTTGTTCCTCAAAATTCCCTTCTTCCAGCTATAGACTTAGAAGAGACAAGGCTTCCATTCTGAAATCATCGCAACCATTCCATTTTACCACATATTTGACTTTCCTTTTTTCCAAATTTATCATACATCTGAATAGTCTGAAATAAGGATAGTAGAGGGAGAAGGAACTGTGAATATATAGAAATCTGTTCAACCCGGGAGTTTTTGTTCTAATTTAAATATATACATACCAAAAAGAAAGATTGTGAATTTCAAGAGACCAGGCATGGAAACATGGAAGTCTGGTTCTCAAGGAGAGCAGGGTATCAGACAGTGGACCATGGAAGGGAGTGAATTAGAGCCAGTATGAGTATATCACCTGCTTTCCTTTTTTAAATGTATTTGGAAGATATTAATTCAAGAAAATGGGGAGACTTGGAACTCTGAACAACAGAAGGGATGACACTAAGTATGAGGTGGGGTCAAATGCTTTGTAAAATAGCAGAGTGGTGTTAGAGGTAATTAACAACTATACTCTAAATCAAATTTAGGTTTTGGAGCAGATGGGACCAGAAGCTGCAGAAAGAGCCTGGGGTGGTAACAGGAAGATAAACAGGAATATATTAAAAGAAGGAGCCCTTAATGCAGTTAAGTCAATGACAAGGTAGTTAATGGGCTCTTAAGAGCCTTTACTTCTTTTAAGTCTTACTGCGGTATTTCATGGTTTATGAAAAGAGGATGGAATAACTTGATTTTTATGATGCTTTCTAAATCAACAGAATTGTGTGTATAAAGAAGCATACTCATCCCATAGACACACACATGTAAGTATCTTGAGTAAGAATATGAAGGGATAAAACTTTGCTTCTTATTCCTCAATGCCTGATCTAAATCTAGTCAAATGACAGGATGAATGTCACTGTACTTTGCTAAAAAATTTCTAATATGTAACCAGTGATTGCTACTGGTGATTTAGGCGTAGTACTTGAATCAATCAGCTCTTACCACAATAATACTGTATAACAAACCACCTCCAAACTCCCTGCTTTCAAAAATATATGCTCACTCTCCTATTCATAGACTTTCAAGTTAGTTGTGTGTTGGCTGATCTGGTCTAGGCTCAGCTGCATGACATTTCTTCAGGTTGCAAGTGATGTGGGCTTGGCTCCGGCTGTGGTTTGAATTAAAGTCTGGTCTGTTTCATGTATGTTCATTCTGGAACCCAGGCTTCAGGGGCAAGACACATTCTTCTCCTGCCACGCAAAAGAAGCCCAGGAGGTGGTGCTGAAATACTGAGGACTATGTAAATAAAGATGCTTAGATTACTGCACAACATAGCAGAAGCAGAGCAGTGGCTATGTATTTGGTGCTTATTTTTTTAGATTCTCAGTACGATTAACTCTATAGTTTTCATATTTACCCTATCCAATCTAAATATAGAAGAATAGATTTCTTTGATCCAGAAATCTGTCCAATAATCACCATTCTAATATCTCACTCTAGTATCATGGTTGTCTCTGGGTTTGCAAATTAGAATTTGACTCATGGCCCTTCATCTCAGGTAAAATTGTCAACAATACCGAAAAGCAGTCAGTCTCTTCTGCCTTCCCATAGCCCCCTTACAGCCAGATAGCTGCAGCTATAAGAAAAAAGAATACCAGAAAATTCTGATCCATGGAGCCTCAAGGCCTCAGATATTTTTGTCCTGCAAAAGGCTTGCCTTGAGACATGGTGGATGTTGCTGCCATTACTGCTCACAAAATTGGTCAGCATTTTAATTCAGTGGCAAAAGGATATCTTGAAGAACTTATTACCTGGGAAATATCAGTATTTCACTTTGTGTCCTCTGAGTATTACTCTCACTGTGAAGCAGATCCTAGTTCACGTGTGATTCACAAAGCAGAGTACATAACTCAGCAATCTCCCCTAGGTCACCTGCTCTACATGCCTGCTTATTTCATACTGCCCATCCTCATCACTTAAAATATTGCAGATAAGTATATATACCAAATGCTTGCTGAACTGATAATTCATTAAATGACACTAGCCTCAGCTTCTGCCCTTGGCTTTGAAAAACACAACACCTTTTAGAAAATGTTTAACCCACTCCTTATCCCTACCACCAAAAAAATGACTGTGCAATTTGGAGGAAAAAGTATTTAAAAATATCTATCTTCCTACATCATGTATTCGTTTAAATGTAGTTGCTCTACTTAATGCAAAACCCAAGGGCAACAACTGAGTTAAATGAAATTGCTAAATGGCAGGCACTTATTAAAGCATTTCATTTGTCTTACCAAGATCAGTGAAGAAGTCTTAATATATGCAAAATTTTGTTTTTTTGCTATGTATTAAACTAAGATCTATCTTTGCTTTGATTTTTCATTAGAGGCTAGAAAGCAACAAGCTGTTTTATAGTTTTTTTATATTTACATAAATGTTTGGACATGATAAAAATTAGACAAATACTATATATAATGGAAAAGAGAAAGGCAGCTCTCATCTAGTTTCCTTCTTACATAAAATCAGCCCTGCCTCAAAATAGTTACTTAATAATAGAAATTATTTAAGAGCCACCTAAAAACTAATTGAATTTGCTGAAAACTTGATAAATTTGGGGACTCTTATAAAGGCCATCCCTGTTTGTGTAGGCTCTTCCTTTGCCCCATATTTTAAGGTCAAGATAGTTCAAAGAAAACCTGTTGTCCTAATATTGAGAACATACAAAATTCCTTGTATGTTAATTATTGCTGATGCTGGCATGACATTTTGTATTAGGCCTCTGTCACGGGAGAATAGTTTTTTAAAAATGATTAAAGCTGAGCATATTTATCCAAAGGAACATTATTGCTGATCTCTGTTTACATAGGCAGCAATGAAACATTGAGCCATTTGAACAAAAGAACTTGACTTGCTATCTAAAGGTGGTTTGCAATTTCCAAAATACATAAGAAAGGATCATGCATTGTTAACCTGCAAATGACATCCCATCCTCAGAGACAACTGCTCCATTTCATCTCAGGTCACAAGTGAAGTAGGTTTGTTGCAATGCAGCTTTAGACTATTCACCCAGCCTCATTTGCCCATTTTGTTTCTGGCAACTCCACTCAAAAGAGGATTAGGACTAAATTAGCTAAAGACAATAAAAGTCAGAAATGAAGGTAGTATTGACATTCTTGTCCAGGGAAACTCCAGAAAGAAAAAAAAAAAAGCAATAAGTATTTCAATTCAGAAGAAAAAAAAATAGAGAATTTTAGAGTTGAATTTTAGACCTTCATTTACTTGGCTGGAGCATCTTTATATTCTATTACCATATTTGACTGTTCTAATTTTAAATGGCGTATGTCGTTATTTACATCTCTGCTACTCAAAGTATGGACCACAGTCTAGTGCCATTTGGTAAACTGTACTTATCTCCATGAGATAATTACAGAAATCAAGAATATTTGTTTATGGCTCATCTGTCCCTTCTATTTGAACCTATACTTGGTGCTGGAGTTGGTAGGTGTATGTCCAAGAGACTTGAATCTTTGGGCTGTCCATGTGCCAGCTGGGCGCTGAGCCTCAGCGGAGTTGCAACACCTACTCTCCAGTTCGTTGGACTCACCCAAGACAACTAACAAGGAGGCAAGGATCGACAACCTCCATTCCAAGGAAACGAGAGAGCCTACTACTGCAAGCAAGAGAGTCCCATCCATTGGCTATATGGTATCAAGAGGTGGAGTGGACATCACCATCCCAGAATCCTCGAGATTGGGGAATGAACTATGGACTAGAGTGGACTTATTGGTATTCTACAGTAGACTTGTTGTGATTCTAGCAATGGAAGAAATTACAGCATTGATGTGGAGGCAGTGGTCACTGGAGGATCTAGGGGCAAGAGGAGAGAAAGACAGGTGTAAAGGGGGTCTTTTTTGGGACTTGGGAATCATCCTGAATGACATTGCAATGACAGATATGTGCCATTATATATCTTCCCATAGCCTGCAGAATTGTGTGGGAGAGAGAGTGAACTATGGTCTGTGCTCAATGGCAATGCCCCAGGATGTGTTTATCAATTGCAATGAATGTGCCACACTAATGAAGGATGTTGCTTATGTGGGAGGGTGTGGGAGAGTGTTGGGAGTAGGGCATATGGGATCCCTATATTTTTTGTGTAACATTTGTGCAATCTAAGTATCTTAATATATATATATTTTTAAAAGAATATTTGTTTGAATAAGCATACTTAACTGGGGAACTAATAAAAAAGTTTACAGGCCACATTTTGAAGAACAGTGATTTTAATGATAAGCAAGTAACATTAAAAAGACTACAGGGCAATAGGTATTAGAAGATTTAAATTTCAATTGGAGCAACTGTCAACTGTTCACTTCACCTTTCTGGGTCTCACTTACCTCAAATGTAAAATTAATATTAGAATTGAACCTTTAAGTTCCCTTCTATAACAAACATTCTATGGTTCTGTATTCAGACTGTTGGATATGCTTTTATAATCCTTAGCTTTCACTTTTCCTCAATAATTTATCCTTACTAACTGTATTAGTCAGCCAAAGAGGTGCTAATGCGAAATACCAGAGATTGGTTGGTCTTTATAAAGGGTATTTATTTGGGGTAGAAGTCCACAGTTACCAGGCCATAAAGCATAAGTTTCTTCCCTCACCAAAGTGCCACGTGTTGCCGACGTTTGCCAGGGTTCAGGCTTCTTGGGTTCCTCTCTTCCCGGGGCTACTTTTCTCTCTGGACTCAGCGGCTCTGTTTCCTCCACAAGGTCAGCTGTAGACTATTAGGCTCTCTAGGCTTTGCTTCTCTCCACAAGGCCAACTGTGAACTCTCAGGCAAATGGCTCGTCTCTATCCCGGGGCCTTCTCTCCAACATCAAAACTCCAACATCAAAACTGCTTCAACTCTGTTCTTGCCATGCCTTTTATATTTGATTCCCCTACCCACCAAGGGGTGGGGCTCAACACCCTACTGATGTGGCCCAGTTAATGCCCTAATCATAACTTAATCATGCCCACATTAGCATACCAGTTTACAAGCATAATCCAATATATATTTTTGGAATTCATAATTACATCAAACTGTCAAACAGCTACACTAACCATTAAATTTGATGCCTGTGGGACAGTGCAAAACTTCATATTATAGAAACCAAGCATCAATTTATTGCTTGGTGTTTATTAAAATAAGATTCTCCTTACCATTTATTTTAGAACTATAGGATAGTTATTAACAAGTTTCCTTATGGTTTTCAGATTAATACTTTAATATGTGGATATAATAAAATTATAAAATATTGAATAAAAATAATGAAGGAATGAGCAAATCTTATGTATCCACCCTGCTATTCATGTTTAACAGTAAATCCTTTATGTTTAATAGTTTCTCCACCAAGAGGGACTGGGTCAAAGGAAAAGATGTAAAAAGAATCTGTGCTCTCAAAGAATAAATTTCTGTCAAAGACTTAAAGAAAACAATCCTACATTAAAAATCATATCTGGCCAAATAAAACAC
Source organism: Tolypeutes matacus (assembly GCA_026826555.1). Taxonomy (NCBI): domain Eukaryota; kingdom Metazoa; phylum Chordata; class Mammalia; order Cingulata; family Chlamyphoridae; genus Tolypeutes; species Tolypeutes matacus. The sequence goes on along the minus strand of JAKSZT010053887.1, from coordinate 19,792,691 downwards.
TGTTGCAGGTGCAAATTCCAAAGTTACCCTTTTGGGGTACTTTAAGAACTCGAGTGCCTATTTTTCTAGTTATTGAGGGAGCCATCCAGGAGGGCAGGGAAGCCTTGTCTTTGGATAAGCCAGCATTGTGGGAGCTCTCCATGGTACATCTTCCATAATTTTTGGTTCTGTCTTGAGCCTTGTTTTACTAAGTTGCTTACAATACCTTGCTTGGTAAAAAGCATCAAAATGAGACAAAGAAGTATCTTGCATCATATGTGCCAGATAGTTTCTCCATCCTCAAAAAATATTTTACTTCTCAAACTTTACTTTGCTTAATTGCAGTGCTACTTCTTTCTGAGTCCCACCTTGATTATTACCTGCTGCTCATGACTATAGATGATACTATTCCTACCTCCTTCAGTCTACCCTTATTCTCTCCTTGATCAGTATAACCTAGCCTCACCTTTAGTCTTCTGGTTTTTTCTTCAGAACTGAAAACCATGAAATTATGACATTTAGAAGGCAATTGAGATCATCTCACCCAACCACTTAAAAAAAAATCTCATAATCACAATAGTCCTTGGATATCTGCTCAACACCACTGTCCTTTACAATGTGCCACCCATAAAACACTTAAAATTCTTGAAGACGAAGCAGGTTCTATTGAGTATAAATCTCTCTCCCTGAAGTGAATAAAACACTGGAAGACAGGAATGGATGAATGTTAATTCTGCTTTATATATTTCAGGCACCAGGCACACTGTGCTGCACATTGCAGGTGTTAAATTTAAGTACTTATTGAATTGAGTTTGCATCATTCTTACAGCTTCTCCTTCTCTTTAGTTTTTTTCGCTTCCATTCTGTAAATTTCCTCAATTTTTATATTTGTGGCATAAAGACATTCAATTCAATTTTGCATGTTTAATATACTTTCTTCTATGAGAGCCTTGCTTGGTGTTTTTCACATGCCAGGTTTCTTTTTTATTCAGTTTGCCTGTGTTATATCTGCCAGCACCTCTCTGACCTTCAAAGAATACTTCTTTACACTCAGAATCTAAAGGAACAGCTTTTCTGTTTATATTTTCTGTACACAGAATATACTCATGTTTCTTATAATCATTCATGCTTGTTATTTTTTCAATGTTGTTGATTTCCAGGTTCATCTTTTTAGTGAATATGTGTGTCTGTTAGATTGTGTTCTCCTCTGCTAGAGCATTTATTTTTTTCAAGCTCAATCTTATTTTAGATTCTTTCTGTTCACATTTGTAAATGTGTTGGCATTCCTTGCATTATTTTCTGTTCACTGACATTTGCAATATCTTTAAATCTAGTTCTATCTGCAACCTCCCTGTAGTCATTCTTGTATACAGTGATGAACATAATAGTTCCCCCACTAAACAGATAGCCAGAACTAGATCTCTAGGTATTCATTATAAATATTTACTAATTGCTATGCCAATAGCATTAATTTCACATTGAATTTGAATCTCATTAGAATTTTTAATATCTATTTCATTTTTATTGAAACTCAACTATATGAGTTGCACTGTGTTGCCTTTTATTACTTGCTTATAATTCTTTCCACAATAAAAGTATCTAAAATGATGTCCACCATTTGTTCTCTTCTGGTTAATATTGCTTACCTGTCATTTTAATGTTTAAGATTTTTCTCTATGAACATCTGTTCTTTTTAAAAGATGCTTAAGTCAGCCTCCAAAATCATTCTCTTTACCTATTATGATTAGTTCCATTCATCCATTATTATTGCAGCTTTTGGACATATATAGAGCTATCTCTTTTATTCATACTTTTGCAAAAATCAAGTGCAATAACTGTAATACCCAATATCAAGTCAATTGTGGAATCATATACCCAGAGTCATTGATTTGTTAATGTCCAAATTTCCAGTTATTCCATTTTCTGCAATTAGGAGCTGTTTTTGCAAATTCTTAATTATATCCTAATCATGCACAGTAATTGTTTTCTTATTAAAGCCAGATTTAAGAAATTAGTTGAATATCTCAGCCATTTGGACTTATCGTTAATGTCATGTCTCTCGTTTATATTTGGCTCCATTCACTTGGTGCTTTACTCCTTCCCATACATCTCTCCCCTCCAAACCATGGGGTTTTAAACACACTTCTTTTTAGCTTTAAACATTTGTATTAACTCTGACTCATTCTTCTCTTGCAGTTTTCTTTATTCCACTTTTAAATTATAATGCCCTACCATTCCTACCATTGCTTTGTGTAAACAGCAGCTATAAATAAAGAACAGGCAGGATTCCTACCCCGCATTAGATTCAGATTCAGGATTCAACAGAGCCCCAGATGTGGACTCAAACCTGATTTCTATGTATACAATATTTTCATACATCTATACATAAGGCCCAATTATTTACCCATCTCCTCCAGCCCACTGAACACATTCAACCTGGTTTTGAGTATTTCCTAATTCTATCTCTGTCAAAGTAATGCCACACCAGAACTCTTATTTCTACCTCTCTGAGGTCCATTACTGGCTAAATACAGAATTACACTGATGTACATAGTCTTTACACAATATCTACATTGTGCCATGAGAGGACTCCTTTGTATTCTTTAATAACAATTCTCACCCTTTCCTCCCAAGTTTTTACTTCAATTTACCTTTCCACTTATTCTTCATCTCCTACCTTCTTATCCCTCTAAATCATTTCTCTGCTCTTTTCCAAATGTATTCTAATAGACTTCAGTATAGCAAAAATCTTCTGTTTAATCAGGAAATTTCAAGATCTTGCCAATGTTTTACTTGTTTTCAGTGCAGTCAATGAAAGAGAGTTTTAGAAACTGAAAAAATTATAGGCAATCATTTGGAATTTATTATAATAAGAGTTGACCTCTAGTTTTCTTATCATTCAGTCTGTATCACTCATTTTCTCTTCCAATATCTTGCTTATAGCCACCTGCCCACAATCCCAGCATAAGGAAAGAAGGAAAAGGATCTGGGCTTCATCGGCATGAAGTATACCAAGCAGGATGGGGCCACTGAAACCAGAATGTCGCAGCCGTAAAAATATGGATGGGAGTCTGAAAACAGGAATCGGGGAGGGAAGAGGGTGTGAAGCTGCCAATAAGTTCCTTTAGAGCCAAGACATTACCCAATAAAGCATGATCTTTTTTTTCTTCAATATAATATATGGAAGTTCAGATTTTGAAGTAGATATATTGAGTGATTAATTATTTAGTTCATGAAAGGATTAACAATAGAGCTTTTAATAGCACACTCCCTTGTGCCATTTTAAATACAGGCATACCTCAGACATATTGCAGATTTGGTTCCAGACCACCACAATAAAGCAAATATTGCAACAAAATGAACCACATGAATTTTTAGGTTTCCTAGTGCACGTAAAAATTATATTTATTTACACTAAACTGTACTCTATTAAGTGTGTAGTAGCATTATGTCTAAAAAATAATATACATAACTTAATTAAAATGTGACAGAGACATGAAGTGAGCACATGCTTTTGGAAAAATAGTGCCAATACACTTGCTTGATGCAAGGTTGCCACAAACACTCAATTTGTTAAAAAAAAAAAAAAATTATCTACAAAACAAAATAAAGCAAAGTACAATAAAACAAGGTGTGCCTGTATGACTCTATTTACAGAAATTCAATGGATAACTTTTAGAAGCATAGCTCTTGAATAAATGTGGTCAAGAATGTCTCTTGAATAAAGATGCATCGAGAATGTATGGATTCAGAGAAACAAGAAATTGTGAGTGAAGAAAACCATTCATTTTTTTCAGCAATTACTGGTCTAGAGTGTATCTGGAGAAATTCAGAACGAAATAAACTCCCAGCCTTTGGGGAAAGGGAAAATGTATTTTTCACATTTTTGACCCCAGTACCTGGCACAAAGTGGATGATTGTCTTAGGTCAGGTTCCCTAGACACAGAGAATGAGACAGAGATTTACGTGTATATGGTTTATTGAGGGAGTGTTCCTCAAAAAAGACTTGTAAATGAGATAGAGAAGAGCAACAGGACAAGAAGATCATTGTCCAATGAAACTCTAGCTCATTGTCCAATGAGACTCTGGCTCCCGTGATGAGACAAAATGGCTGGGATATTTTTCCTTTAGTTTTCATTTTGAGATAATTTCAAACTTACCAGACAGTTGCAAAAATAATACAAACCCCATTCAGAGAACTTCAACATACCTCTACCCTCACTCCCAGATACCTTGATCCACCAACTTTAACATTTTGCCACTTTAGCTGTATCATTCTCTATCTATCTATCTATCTATCTATCTATCTATCTATCTATCTATCTATCTAT
>JAKSZT010053887.1:19681213-19788371 GCA_026826555.1 Tolypeutes matacus | reverse complement strand
TATCTATCTATCTATCTATCTATCTATCTATCTATCTATCTATCTATTTTCTGAATATTTGAGAGCAAGTTTTACACATTATATTCCTTGAACACATAATACTTTCAAGTACATTTCTTACAAACAAAGAAATTCACTTATGTAATCACCTTAAGAGCAGTTAACTTGATATTCTATCAAGTTCAAGATATTTAACATTGATATAAACCTTATATTCTATAGTCCATTTTTTTCTTATATGCCATTAATGTCCTTTTGAGCCTTTTCTCCTTCATTTTTAGACCCCATCCAGTATATCATATATTGTATTTGATTGTCCTTATCTCTTTAGTTTCTCTTTTTTCTTTTTAATATTGTGGAAATATATATACAACATAAAACTTCCCATCCCATTCCCTCCCAGGCATACCATTCAGTAGGATTAATCACATTCATAATGGTGTAGTACCCTCACCACCATCCATTACTATAATTTTCCTTTTACCTTAAGCAGAAATTCTATACTCATTGTGCATTAACTTCTCATTACCCCTGCCTCCCACTGCTGGTAACCTGTACTCTACTTTCTGTCTCTATAAATTTGCATATTCTCTGATATTTTCTTTGTGGTTAACATAGGGCTTAAATTTAACACCCTAAATCTATAATAATCTCATTTGCTTTGATACCAACTTAACAACTTCAATAGCATACATAAATTATGTTCCTATACCCGTCTGTCACCCTACCTTTATGTAGGTCTTATCACAAATTACATATTTATAAATTATGAGTACTAAAACCTGTGCTTTATCATTATATTTTATGCATTTGCCTTTTTAATTTTTTTTTATTAGAGAAGTTGTAGTTTTATAGAAAAATCATGTATAAAATACATAGTTCCCTTTTATCACTCTATTACTATCACCTCGCATTAGTGTGGTACATTTGTTATAATTGATGAAAGCACATTTTTATAATTATACTATCAATTTATATTTGGGTTCACTGTGTTGTACTGTCCTATGCTTTTAAATTTTTATAGTAACATATATATACCTTAAAATTTCCCATTAACCGCATTCAAATACATAATTCAGTGCAGTTGATTATGTTCACAATGTTGTGCTACCATCACCACTAACCATTACCAAAACATTTCCATCAACCTAAACACAAACCCTTTACATTTTAAGCAATAATTCCCCATTCCTTACTCCACCCCAACCCCTAGTAACCTCTATTCTAGTTTCTGACCCTATGAATTTGCTTTTTCTAATGATTTCATATCAGTGAGCTCCTAAAATATTTGTCCCTTTGTGCCTGGCTTATTTCACTCAACATGATGTCTTCAAGGTACATCCATGTTTGTCTTTGCCTTTTATATCCTATAGTGGAGTTAAAAATAAAAAATGCAATAATAACGATATTTATATTTATCCATGTCATTATTTTTACTGAAGATCTTTATTTCTTCATGGGGCTTCAGTCAATTGTATAGTGTCCTTCTGCAGAACTTTCTTTAGTATTTCTTATAGGAAAGGTCTACTGGTGACCAAGTCCCTCAGCTTTTGTTTATCTGGGGATGTCTTAATTCCTCCCACATTTTTGAAAGACAGTTTTGCCAAATACAAAATTCTTGATTGGCAAATGTTGCTTTCATCACTTTAAATTTGTCTTCCCACTGTCTTCTTGCCTCCATGGTTTCTGACAAGAAATAAGCACTTAATCTTATAGAAGCTCCCACGTCTCTGACAGGCAGATTCCATCTCTCTTGAAGCTTTCAGAATTCTCTTTATCTTTGGCATTCCACCATTTGATTATAACATATCATGTTGTGGGTCTACTTGGGTTTCTCCTGTTTGAGGTTCATTGAGCATCTTGGATGTGTATACTCATGTCTTTTACTAAATTTGAAATGTTTTCAGCCACTATTTCTTTGAACATTCTCTTGGCTCCTTTTTCTCTTTCTTCTTCTGAAACTCCCACAATGTATATTGGTACACTTGATGATGTCCTACAGGTTCCTCAGGCTTTATTCACTTTTCCTCATTCTTTCCTTTGTCTGCTTCTCAGCCAGGATGATTTCAATAGTTTTATCTTCAAGTTCACTGATTCTTTCTTCTACCACTTCCAATCAGCTGTTTAACCTCTCTAGGAATTTTAAATTCCTGTTACTGTGGTCTTCAACTCTGTTTAGTTCTTTTTCATAATTTCTGTCTCTCTCAATATTCTTTTTGTGGTCATCTGCCATTTTCCTGATTGCCTTTATTTCTGTGTCTAGGTTTTCCTTTAGTGGTTTCAGCATATTTAGGATCATTGTTTTTAAGTTTTTGTCTGGAGTGTCCCAGGTCTGCTTGTCCTTATTGATGGTTTCTAATGCTTTAACCTTCTCCTTTGCCTGGGCAATAGTCATCTTTTGTTGAAACCTGAACATTTTAAGAGGTTAGTATATCACTAGAATTTAGACTCTAAGGTTTATGTTCCATAAACATATAAACAACTAGTATTGTGACAGAAATTTTCTTGGATGCCAGATGCCGGGAGCTAAAAGAAGAAAAAAAAGGAGAAAAATAAAAGAAAACACATTTTCCAGTCTCTGCAAATTGACCTGTGGGGGTGTTCTCCTTCAGGGTTTATCCATAAAATATCTTTAGAGAGTAACTTCCAGCTAAAGCATATGGGCTTCCCTGATCTCCTCTGCATATGCCTCTTTTCTTGGACATACACATTTGGTCCTAGGAATAGGGATAGGAATGTGTCCTCATCCCTAGGAAATAATTTCCTCATGGTTGTGGATACTGCACTATATGTCCTACAGCTAGAAATCCTTTGCCCCAAGCAGCAGAATGTGACTGCTTTCCCATAGTATTTTGTAGGAGAACTCCATGAACTGCTTTCTATATACAGGGCAAGTTCTAGGACAGGAAATCCTTCAGGCCAGACATACAGATTAAGCTAGGCACACATGTTCCCAATATGTAATGAGGGCCAATCTTCTCCCTCCAGATCTAGATATAGGATCAGAGATCCACACTGGGGATGTAGGCCAGCTCCAGCACTGCCTCAATCCTAAGCTAGTGAGGGGATGAGGGAGAGTCCATCCAGGGAGCCAAGAGCTACTACTGCTTTTAAGTAACCTTTTTTTTTTTTTTTTAATTTGGTGCTGGCTCTGTTATTCAATCCTTTAACTGTTTTCCAGAACTTTTAGAAAGATATTTCTGCCAGTTCTTGCTAGTTGTTCAAAGCTTCTCTCACTCTGCCATGCTGATTGGACTCAGGATGCTGGGTTTTTCTTTTAATCCTGCGTCAGTTAGTCATTAATGACTTGGTAGCAGGGGAATTGTAATCTCCCATGAATTTGTGGATAACTTGGCTTCTATCCACCAAAAATTCTCCAGAGGAAGGTCACAGGTATAAGCTTCTAACCACAATTCTCATAGCATTTGGTAGGTAGCTGCACCTGCTGAAAAGTGCCTACTGAAGTAATCAATCAATATTTATTAGGTGAGTAAAAGAATGAGTATGACCCAATTTGACTCTAAACCAAGCTCACATTTTATAGGAATGATATTTTCCAATTTTTCTTTATGCCAATGAATCTTATTCAACATACTACACACGTCCCATCTGGCTTAATCAGTATCATTTTAGGAACCACATTTAAGTAGTAAGTGAAAATAAACAACAACCACATCCAAGAACAAAACTACTCAAATAGCAGTAAAAGAATGTTTGCTCTTTTTACAGCTTTTATTGGCAGGGTAAAGGCAACAACATAGCATAAGCAGCTGGATGGGTGAGACCATAGAAAAGGTAGTCAGAGAAAATATTGGCAGAACACAAACAATGCAGAATGACTCTATAATCCTCAGAAGAAGGAATACTTGGAAATATACTGGGTAGGTAAGTAACACCCAAATATGGATTGTTCTTTCTTAATAGGCCCTATCCAGGACTACAAACATAGAAGGCACAGGGGTGACAGCTGGATTTACAGATCCTGGGGAGGTTTTCAGGGGTACCCAAATTGTCAAAGACCAATGGTTACTATATATGTTAACTCTTTACCTTAACACAGGTATGCAAATACATAGGCCTTTAGCAGCAGCATGTATGAATGCAAATGAAAAGACTATTAAAATGCTATTTGTTGAAGTATGACATTAATAATTTTGATGCCAGGATGATCTAACTGGAAATAGCACATAAAACACTATATACATTGTTTCAACATGGCAGATTTCAAATATTTAGGTTTCAATCTAACTATACTCTTTCAACCTAATTTTCCAATGCGTTAAAATATTCCCCAGTTGCTACTGAGCAATTATATGAATTTTACTCATATTCCTATCTTTACATTTTTCCAGTGATTTAAAATTTTGGGGAAAATACCCTGAGATATTAAAGCTATAAAAGGGGAAAAGTTAGTTGTCAAATATTTATCTCTGTTAATGTTCCTTGATTGTAAGCAACGGGAATTAATGGAAGTATCCTAAGACAAAACAGAATATATATTAGAAATTCAGAGGAGTAAATCAAAGACTTAAAAGATATTCTGAACAGTATGCTCTCCAAAACATAAAAATAAGGCACTGCCTAGGCAAGAGATGTTTGGGTACTTTCTCTATAGCATGATGCCATTAAAGAAACTCATCTCATTCTCTGAAACTCTCCATCCAAGTTTCACATTTACATGATAGAAATTTTCTCTCCTTGGATCAAGCAGCCTGTCCAGAGGTTAGAGACATAGAATGGTCACTAGAGAAATGACTAATGTCCAGGCATCATACCAGTTTATGTTGGCTTAGGCATTGGATTTTATCCCTGGGGTGTCTGTGGTCATCAATGTGTTCAAGACTTATAAGAGCTTTTTAATTTATTTTCCTTCATGTCTTTTTTGAGTAGGTCTTAATGCTTATACCTGATTAGAACTTTTGTTGATGTGGAATTAAATGAATTGAGATTTTCAGGTGACAAACTCATTTTTTATGCTAAAATTTTAAAGTCAAAGTCAAGATTCTATATATGATACAGAGGTTGTCCTAAAAACTTTTTTTAAATAAAGGATCAGAAAAAGAAGGTTTTATATGTGGTACCCAGGCATTGTATCCCATGGCCTTAGTTTTATCCAGACATCCTTTTGAAAAGTCACTCTCTTTCTTTATGAGATGCCATTATTTCTCATCTGCACATTGGCTTAAGCAACCAGTCCACTCTCAATTTCTCGGCACTTGTTGTCTAGTCTTAAAATTGTCATCAACCATGAGCTTCCAAAAGGCAGGAGCCTTGCATTCTGTCTGTATAGTCCTATGCGTAGTGGAGCTTTTAGACACTAATGGCATTTTTGTTGAATGGATAAGTTGAATGAATGATTACATCTCTTCCTTCTAATGTCATCCTTTTATTATTAACAATATAAACTATTGTGTAAAAGATATGAATAATCATATAAAACCCAGATTTGTCAGTTTTTCAATGTGATAGTAATTCTAATAAAATCTTCAAAGGTAGAATATGAACATGTTTAGCAGTATGAAGTTTGAGCTTTACATTTGGGTTTCATTTATTCATTTATAAATATTTCAAGCATTCAGTGGCATAGGTAATTTGAAATTGATAATTACTAATAATTTTAAGAACATTCACTTGTGGACCTGTGCCATGAGCCACAGAAAAGGGTAGATAAGTACATCCGTGTGTTTTCTTCTTCACAATAAATCTGAATTCATTTACCTGCTTGGCTGGACTTGTACTTTTTGGATCATAAAATTTGCCCTCTGAAAACCTGAAAAATGGTAATAGTAATGCAAAATTGACTGTATTTGCAGCCCCAAAGGCATGAGAGTCGTTATTTAAAGCCTATCATAAATCCTCTGACATGCAATTTTCATCAAAATTTTGAGACATTGATACTGCAGATTTGGAGTACTGTGCTCAAGTTGCAGATGGTGCAAATACCTAGGCTTCAGAAGCATCAATCTCCACTCCTCAATTTGAATCCACAATTCATGATAACTATTGGATTCACAAAATCCTTTTTAGCTATCACACATGTACATTCATTCCCAAGTGATTCATATATACTTCAGAAGTTGATGACACGTGTTACCATTGTTATTATTATTGTAATTCTTTTATAGAATTGCTTTCTCTCAAGGTACCAAGTCCATCTTTCATGGGTTAATAATGTCTGAGGGACATGCATTCTTTTGCCTCTTCCTTGTTTTGTCACTCTTTATATTCCAAACCAAAATGCCTCACTATGGTTTTTAATATGAAGATGTATCTCATTACCAATGGTAATAGACTTGGGGCAAAGTGTCCTCCATCACCTTTCCATTGCTCCCCTTCGATCTAGAATGTTTCATGGTTAGACACATTACTGTCCTGAGAGGAAATTCATTAAGATTCTTGCCTCCCTGTGAAATTCCCCCCTTCTAAGATATGATTGTCCCTCCACAACTCTGTGGACATTGGAATAATCATTTTAGCACATCAACATTGACAGTCACACATCTCATATGTGCCACAGAACAATCATGCCTTTAAGTATGGCTCAGAGAGATAGAAATCATTGGCCTGATTGCACACATCCTTTTCCATTGAGTTTAAAATCCTGAATTATAATAAAAGATCAAACACAGTACTTATTACAGCATGTCACTGTCATTTATTGTTAGCTATTTCTCCAGAAGCTTGTGATCTGCCTAGCTTCAGGAGCCACATTTTACTTATTTTCACAACTCACTCCTCAAAATAGCACAGCACCAGCTCATAGTAACTGATGCTCCAACTGACCAAAGAATTGCCTCACTGAAGTACATACAGAGCATGCCTATACAATCAGAAGCTTTATCCAGGAAGTCACATGTCTGTGGCGGCAAAATGAAAATAAATCCATACTTCAAATTGGGAAATGGGGGAGGGATGTGTTAAAAATCCAGAGACTTCTCTCTGCTGTCAGTCGGAAATGATGCCTTTTATGGAACAAAATTCTATACTTGGGGCTCATGCTCTTGATGAAATCAGCACATAATACTGATAAGATCTGTTGTTCCTTTTTATTTATTTATTTATTTTTTGGTAGGCATCACATTCATGTATAAATGTTTGAAAAAGAAAAAAATACTATTCATTTTGAAATTGAAATATGTCTGTGACTAAAATATGTACATGTATTTGAGACTTGATTTGACACCAGAACAGTATATTTAAGATAAACTATTTATCTTCCACAAACACATTTCACTGTTTTAACACATCCATTTGTTTCTGGAATGAAGGAAGAGGCATGATGGTAGGAGGGAGAAAAGGAGGGAGGGAGGCAGGAAGGAGAGGGAAACAGTGAGAGAGCTTTTTGTTGTGATATTTCAGCTTTCCTCTTGACAGCAAAATTCTAGCTGGAATTTGGTTTTGTTATCCCGGATGTCAGTTCACAAATCATGAATTAAGCAGCTCAAGCCAAGTGGCACCTAGCAGTAAAACTGGCATTTCTCAAAATATTGGCAGATCGAGCAAGCAACTGTTGATTTTAAATGTTTAATGAGCAATATGTAACTTATTCCAGTAATATTGTTGTATTTGTCTAACCTTTCTCAGGCTGCCTTCTTCTGCTTTATTGCTGGAAAGTTTCCAAAAAGGGAAGGTGAATTAGGGAGGGGAGAGAGTGTGGCTAGAATGAGGAAGAACTATAAAAAGAAAAAGTTAATTAAAATTGCTCTCCAGATGATGGAGAAATATCCATGTCTTCCCAGAGTTATAATGCAGGGACTTATATCGTGTTGTATAAATCTCAGTATATTGTTTCTCACATTTATGATCACAATGGAGGGGCAAAAAAAATAGAGGAAGAAAAAAACAGAATGGAAGAGGGACAAATAAACTTACTAGGGGGTGGTTGAAATAAGAAGTATAAAATAATATTGGAAAGTCCTGAGTGAGGAGATCCTAGGAGTGAGGTCATAATGACAGAAAACTTGGTGAAATCATTGTACAAGGTTGTGATGAGGGAGTATGGTCCAGAGAATGAACTTGTGGCAGGCTTTCAAAAGAAATCAAACAACAGAGCGAAGGGATAAGAGAGAAATCATTAGTAACAGAGGGCAATTGGCTTCTTGATTCCTCTTACAGTTAAATGCTACCAATACATGCTCATTTCTTAGCAGTGCTAATTGGTGAGTCTGAATGTATTATTGGTCAGTGTGTAAACTATCTGATGGAAATTAAATCATCATCAAGGTAAAGTTAATGAGTGCTTATGCAAAATATGGGGATCACTTGTTGCCTGGAAAAATAATTAGCTTTCTTTATCAGAAGCACTTCTGTTAGGAAAAGTGAATAAGGAACTCGAGGCATCACTGAGTAAGTTTGAAATCCTCTGCAGGGCTAATGTAGATAATTCATGCAAAAGATCAGGATCAGTAGGGGTATTAAAGTGGAGATAACCATATGACTGATTAGCATAAAAAATTAGCTACAAAGACAAATCTCCTGAACAAAGCCTTCATTATAATTTGGAACAGAAAGTGAATTCCCCAGTGCTCTAAGAATTAAAATGGAAAAAAAAAAAAATCAATCACCTGTTTGTGGAAGTTAGGGGAGGATTTTACCTTTATTTAAATATACCATTAGCCGGTTGCCATGCTACTTACAGCATTAGGGATATATTTTCCTAAACTTCAATAGAAAAACACTGGTGTTTAAGTTTCATCCAGGGCCACCGTTTATAAAGTTATTTCAGAATATAGGCATATTTGCATGTCTTCTGTGTGTGCTTCCTCAGAGAGGAATTGTGATTTGCCTTAATGTCATAGGCCTATTTTTGGGTTTGAACTCAAGAACTCTGGGAATGATGCTAATGAGGTCAGAACAACAAGGACAGTCTCCGTAATCCAGTGAACTTTGCTTTGTCCTTTTTCTGTGTTCTTTAACCCTGACAGTGACACCTCAAATGAATATTCAGTCACAATGGCAATGGCTTGTCAAAGAAAAATCATTTCAGATTCATCATCAAGTAGTCATCATTTATTATGTACTATATACCAGGCATAGCATGTGATGTTATTTGAGATAATACTCTAATTATTCTGTACCCTATAGCAATAGGTTTCTATTTATAGAGATTTGGACATAGTACAGAAATTTTGATAACCCATCACACTGGTTAAAATGAAATACAGCAACCACTTATAAAACCTCTACTGTAATATCTCACTCAATTAAATATTCCAATATAGAAATGAGTGAAAGTGTGAAGAAAATCTTATTTGGGAAGTGAAGATAAAGAATACAATTTTAACAATAAATTCAAATATTGGATTGAGGTTACTTGGCTTGCTTCCCCTGATGGAAAGGAAAGAGATAACATCTCTTCTGAGAAAAATGTTTGGGAGAGGATCTCTAGAATAATTTGTGATTTGGACTGAAAGTATCCAATTCTTAATCTATTCCTTTGAAGTTGTTATAAAAAAAATATATATTGTCTCATGTGATTGTTGGGAAAATTATCTGAGTTAATATAGATGTAATAAAAAGCCCCTAAATAGTGACTATTTTTATTCATCTTAATTTGTGTCATTTGAGGAGGCTGTTCATTTGTTTTTGTTTTGTTTTGCTTTGCTTTGCTTTGCTTTGCTTTGCTTTGCTTTGCTTTGCTTTGCTTTGCTTTGCTTTGCTTTGCTTTGCTTTGCTTTGCTTTGCTTTGCTTTGCTTTTTTAAAGTACCTACTAGGGGTTAGGAATTCCTTACTTGGTAATAAAATACTTATGCTTCAGATCTCAACTTTAGTGGCTGTTCCTCAGTTGATCTTTTCTAACCTCCCTAGTCAGGTGAAATCTCTCTTCCATATGCTCTCATCCACCAAATAGCTTGCCTTTTATAGCACTGAACAAAGTTGTAACTTAGTAATCAAGTAATCGCACAAATGTTTGAAATGGCAAACTTCAGGAAAGAAAATGGTTTGGATTTATTCACCACTGTTTCATCAGCACCTAGTACAATGGCTGGCACATAATAGGCACTCAATAAATGTACAAGTCAATGAATGAATAGAAAGAAACAAAGATAAATATGCCTGGAGCACTAATCTCATGAATTAAGTACTCTAGTTGGGGAGACAAATGTATACAAATGGTGGCAGTACAACCTGATTCAGGCTGAAATAATCGCAAGAACAAAAGTCTTTGAGAATACAGAGGAGACCAAAAAGAACTGAAAGTTAGGTATAGTGGTAGCTTCAAACAGGGTTGAGAAGAGAGGTTGAGAAGAAGGGAAGACACTGGGAAAGACTTTATAAAGGAGACGGCATTTCCTTTGGTTCTTAAAAATTGGATAGAAGGACCCCAGGCAGAGAGGAAAGGAATGTCTTTCTGGAGTGTCTTAGTTTGCCAAAGGTTGCCAATGCAATAGAATAGAAATGATTTAGCTGTTATAAAGGGAATTTATTAGGGAAAAAGCTCACAGTTCCCAAGCTGTGAAAATGTCCAAATCAACGCATCATCAGAGATACTTTCTCACCAAAGGTCAACTCCTAGTCAGATCCTGGGCTCCTGCCACATGGTGAGGCAAAATGGTGGCTCTCCATCTGGGTTTCTGCTATCTCCTCCAGGCCACTTTCTCCCCAGCCTCTGCTATGGGTGATCAAGCACATGCTAGGGCTGCTCTCTTCATCCTTGAGCTGCACCATGGGCCTAGCCTCTCAGGGAAGCCTATTTTCATGCCTCTGTACTCCGCTGATTCCAGTCTCCAGCCTCCAGGACCTCTCTCAGCCTCTCAGGGCTTCTTTGTCTTATTGAGACTTCAGGCAATCCTCTTTCTCATATGGCAGGATCAAAATGGCAGCTATCTTTTTCTGTGTCTCTTCTTTCTCTCTGTGTGTTCTCAGTTTATATAAGACCCAGCAAGACAGGGGAGACCCAACCCGGGTCACTCCTCACTGAAGTAGTCCAATAAAAATCCCTAAAGCAATCTAATCAAGTGAACTAATCAAAAGTCCCTTAACTGAATCTAAAGTAATCAAAGGACCCATACCCACAGGAATGGATTAGTTCAAGAACATAATCTTTCCTGCAATTTATAAAATTCAAACCATCACATGGAGGAAGAGAATGGCATGTACTGTTTGCATTAATCTCTTGGTTGAAATCTAAAAGCTCAAACTCCATTATCTCAAGCAAAACAAATTGATAAGTTGATGTTTTACAGTATTAAGAGACAACATTTGATGGATTATATTTAAATATACAATAAAAATTATAGAAGGGCTTCAAGAGGGAAGAATGAACTACAAGATATCAGAAGCTCTGAGTGTAAAATATTTCTAAGTATGTGGGAGTTCTGGCATGCTATAAATGGGAAATGGTGATCTCCTTCAGGTGTACCTTCATGGACTAGTTTCTAAATGGATGGTCTTATCTTGGGATGATCTGTGGAAGGGAAAGAGAGAAGATGGAGGCTTTCCAGCAGCCTAGAGCAAAAGAACTATTAAATTTGACTGTCTGCATTTATTTACATATATATAGCACCTAATAATTTGCATTATTACCTCATTTACATTGAACTTCTTAGCAATTTTAGGCAGTCTCAAGACAGTATATCACCTATATTTTACAGATGGAGGAATTCAATGTTGGAAATTTTTAATGACCTATCCAAAGTTAATGGCTGAACTATTGCTAAATCTCAAGTTCCCTAAATTTACTTCCAAGACTCAGTTATCATATATAGACTTATTTTGTCAAGAAAAGTAAAATAAGTTAGAATGACCAGAAAAATTAAATGGGAATGTTAAAGTAAAATTTTTGAATCTCTTCTTACAGCCAAATGATTTTAATCTAATGAAGAAATATTTCATTTATTAGGACACAAACTTCTTTTTCTTCTTTATTTTTTGGATTTGCTCTATTGTGACCCATAAGTATGCCTTCAGTCTAGTCCCCTTTTCTTATTTCTTAAATTGTACTTTGTGCTGTAGTAAAAAGAGAATAGACATTGAAGCAAGACAGGGCTGAATTCAAATCCTGGCTCTGCCACTTACTAGTTTTATGATCTTGAAAACCTCATTCAGATCTCTGTGCCTCACCCATATCTATAAAATGAGAATGGTATTATGTTCAACATAATGCTAAATTTCCTGAATTAAACAACACAATGTGTGGACTTGCTTAGCACATGCCTTCTTCACAATAAGCTCCCAATAAACATTTATTTGGTAAACCATTGGTAGTTATCTTATTTCCCACTACCTGTGTGCTTTTAGGCCAAATACATAATAGCTCTGGGTCTCAGTTTTCTCATCTATAGAGATATTAATACTTGTATTACAGAGTTTTCAAGAGAGTTAAATAATATACTTCATACAAATGTTCTTAGAATATAGTTTTCACTCAATAAATATTGTGTTCCTTCCTTTCCATTTTCTTATTTAAATTCTGCCATCATTTAAACTTTTTTCCCCCCATTCTTCCAGTCTCAGGAATCTGAATTCTGTTTTCTTTCCCACATCCTAGCACTGTCCTCCTCTTGACACACATACCTCTCTTCTTTTCCAGAATTCTACTTCCTATTTTCTCCTGTGCTTCCCTCCATTGCCCCTCCTCTTTTGCTCCTTTTGCCTTTCTTCTTGACTTTGCTAACTTCAAGAGCTAGAGTAGGGACCAGGTGAAGTTCAAGGTGTCAGATGGAGAAAGTCCACTTACCTAGACGCCTTTTCTCCAAGCACTGAAGAATACATTATTTAGATCTCTTTGATTTGGGAGGATAGAGAAAATAAAATGTATTTACAGTAGAGATCCTCTAACTTGATTTCCCACCCCTCCCATCTGTGCATGCTCATACACACACACACACACACACACACAGGAGCATACCCAAGAATTATGCGTGTGATCACTTCTTCACCCATTTTTGTGGATGCTTTTAATCTTTGTATTTATATTTAATTCTTTTTTGGAGCTTCAAAAATAGCTAAGTATGCAAATCAGTAGAAATCTAGGAAAGAAAACAGGAGCTAAAAAGGGAGATGCTGCAATATAAATGACAACTAGATATGAGCACTTTAATGCTTTTAGAAACAGTATCCTCATAACTGTTCCAGCCAAGCTGTACACTATTCTAAGCAGCTTATAACTCTCTCTTCTTTCACACAAGGCCCTCTGCTACATGGTGTAAGGATGTTTCTGAGTCCAGCTGGGGATCACTTTATGTCCTGAGGCAAAAGGTTTGTTTGTGTGTGCCGTACTTTCTCTGGCATATATAGCACAGATACTATTCCTGCTCTGCTCATTCACATGAATATTGAATCTTCCTAGAATCTTACAAAGCTTCAACAGCACCCCAGGAAACTCAGACAATAGGGTGCCCTTAGGTGAGATAGAGAGAAAAAAAAAATGTGAAAAAGTAGGAAGATAGTGTCTCTCTCCCTCTCTCTCTCTCTCAACCTCTCGCACTCTCTCTCTCTTTCCCAAATACACACAAAACTTTGACAATGGTTTTCTTTGGTTGGAACTGCTCTCTGTGCTTTGTGCCCTGGAACAATTTAAACAAGTGTCCCCTAGCTTTGTTTGTACCCTTTTCTGTTTCAGCACTGTACTGCTAATATTTTTTTGCCTTTAAGTCTCCTCATTTCACAAGACTTTCTAGGGCCTTTGGAAACTTGGATGGTAGGGTTGATTTCCCAAGGCCATATCTTTCCAAGGATGATTGTCTTCTGATTCCTTGTAGATGCCACATTTTCTCTGTCTCTGCTGAATAAACTTAATGTTAATCTTGAGTCTTGACTCAGGGCAAGGAGGACATTTTAAAAGGAAAGGGATAGTGAATTCTCTATGTTTTGGAGTCTAAATTGTGTGGCCATTCCAGACTTCCAGGCTCTATGAGAATGTCATGTCATTTTTTCTATGATACATCAATTTCAAGAACTCCCAGGCAGCGTAAAATTGGAAAGAGGTTTATTGTGAATACTCTCAGAGGGGAAAACTTTTCAACTCCTGGAAATATAATTTGTAGTTTCATAATTTGAAAGCTCTGTGACTGATTCTTGAGCACTTCTCTCCCGTTTTGTGTTGGGCGTTTGTGTGTGATTTCATATAATGGCTTTTTTCTGCTGCAGGAACCCAGAACTCTGTGCCCCTTACAGGTTTGTGACTGCTGTCTTTGCAGCAGGCAAAAAAAAAAAAAATGCTTGGGGCTTTTTCAGCTCTTTTATGGAGAAGTAACTATAAGGCTGTTAGTCTGATTCCAACTTTTACTGCATTTCTCCTGGGAACCACTCCACAGCAAGTGCAGCAATCTTATCCCTGGAAAGTCTCGGGATGCAAGCTAAAATAGTTCAGTTCATACTGGTGAACAGAGCTTTTAAAACTTTCTTTACAGCAAGGGCTGATTTTTTTGAGGCCAGGGCAAAGGAACCAATGAATTGAGGTGACTTGCCAAGCTTTTACAGTGTGTTTTTGGTGAAAATATACAACTGAATCACCAGCGTGCTAAAATGCAGATTCCTGAGGCTCATGCCAGACCTGCTGCACTAGAACTTCTGGGGTCAGTCCCTAGAATTTTCATTGTTAAAGAATTCTCTAGGCCACACTCTCTCCCACACAGTTCTGAATGGTGTGTGCTGATTTAAAATGGCCTACATCCATCGCCACAAGAGTGTGGTCTACGATGTGAACTGTAGTCTATGGTTGATGGCAAGACCCCAGGATGTGTAGGTCCATTGAGGGCGATGGGCCACACTTGTGGGAGATGTTTGTGTGGGTTGTTGTGGGAGACATGGGAGGTGGAGAACATGGGAATCCCTGTAGTTTCCGTGTAATATTTAGGTATTCTAAGCACCTTTAAAAATATATATATATAACATTTTTGTAGGCAAATGCACATATATGCATATATATTTATATATCATTTTACAAACATTGATATGTATTGTGAAAAATTTGATTTTTACCCACAATAAAAAAAATGAAAAAAAATTCTCTAGGTGATTTTTTTCTCTAATTTTGCATCTAATAGTTTAGAGATATATTTAAGATGACCCAAAAATAAAAGTGGACTGATGGGTATTGATATGAAAATCATTTGAAAATAATCAGAACCCTGGGTCATAGAGAGTTATTTCTGAAATACACCTTTGTTGTCAACTACTACATGCTCCCAATTTAAAAAAATGGGAACCACAACTGCCCAGTGAAAAATACAGTCCTTCAGACTTGTGTGTTAGAGTTTGTGCCTCTACATCAGGAGTCAGCAAACTTTCTATAAAGGGCCAAATAGTAAATATTGTAAGCTTTGGGGGTCATATTGTCTGTTACTACTACTCATTTCTGCCATTGTAGCCAAATCAACCATAGACAATATATAAATGAATGGACATTGTTGTGCCCAAATAACACTTTAGTTATGGGTACTGAAATTTTAATTTAATATAATTTTAATTTTTCTTAACCATTTAAAAATCCAAAGACCATACTTAGCTTGCAGGGCTTACGAAAACAGGTAGCAGGTAAAATTTAGCCTATGGGTCATAGTTTGCCAACTCTTGCTGTGCTCCACTATTGGTTCCAACTGAAGCAGATTTGGAAAAGAATAAACAACAACCTCAAGGAATAATTATTTTCTCTTATTTTTTTCAAGAAACATTTTGCTTGTCTATAAAACAATAGGATATATGGCTTTATAAATAAATGTCTGTGATGAGCAATACAAGACTTTTGTTCAGAAAAGATGCCTGTATCCAATCTCCAATCTTTCATTTTACAGGTGCTTCACCAGATATATAGAAGGTTAAGAGTCTAACAGATAAAAACTCTTGGAGACTGTTGTGGTAGAAAGAGAAAGAGAAGCTAAAAGGAAAGAAATTAACATTTAACTAGTGCCTACTGTGTCTGGGTGCCATTCATCACATTTAAAAGTAGAGAACTTAGGACAGTAGAAGCAATGAATATTGATAGAGAAAGTTGCAGTTATTATTATTAAGTAGTTGTTATCAATATAATGATGTTTTCCTGAATAGTTGTTTCCCTTTGACTTTTTAGTATTGCCTTATATATTATACTTTGTTGTGTTGGCCCAGCACAGTGCTGGACATGAAATAGTTAAGTCAAATTTTCTGCTATGCTTTCTATTCTAAGGAGCAGGCTCATTAAGTAAGGATTTACAAAGAGAAAATCATTCTTCCTATATTTATAGACAGTCTCATTTATTTAAGCATGATATATAGAGATTCAGCTTGATGAATGACCCAAGGGGTGTCAAACAACCTCCTGATCTTTTTTGGCTTTTCACTTATGGTTATTAAAGTTTGGATACTTGGCAATCCATCCATGCAATAGCCACACTCTTTATGACCCTGTTAAATTGCTTGATTTTAGTTTACCAATAATTGCATAAACAACCCAAATGTCCATCAAAAAATAAATGGATAAACAAAATGTGGTACATACACAGAATGGAATATTAGTTAGCTGTAAGAAATAATGAAGTTCTGAGATGTGCTGTATCATGGAAGAATGTTGAGAACACTATGCTAAGTGAAAAAAACAAGGTACATTAGCACAAATATTGTATGATGTCACTTACATGAGAAGACTAGAAATAGCAAATTTGCAGAAGTGGACAACGGATTAGAGGTTACTGAGAGATGGGAGGAGGGAAGTGTATTAGTTAGCCAAAGGGGTGCTAATGTGAAATACCAAAAATGGGTTGGTCTTTATAAAGAGTATTTATTTGGGGTATAAGTCCACAGATACCAGGCCATAAAGCATTAAGTTTCTTCTCTCACCACAGTCCATTGCCATGTGTTAGAGCAAGACAGCTGCCGGCATTTGCCAGGGTTCAGGCTTCTGGGGTTCCTCTCTTGCCGGGGCTGCGTTTCTCTCCGGGCTTAGCTCCTGTTTCCTCCACGAGGTCAGCTGCAGACGATCAGGCGAACGGCTTGCTTCTCTTCCCCTGGGGCCTTCTTTCCAACATCAAAACTGCTTCGCAAAAGACTACCTCAACTGTCCTTTGCCTTTCCTTTAATATTCAATTCCCCACCCACCAAGGGGTGGGGCTCAACGCCCTAATCCTAACCTAATCATGCCCAGATTAACAGATCAGTTTACAAACATGATTCAATTATATTTTTGGAATTCATAATTACATCAAATTCCCCAACGGTTACAGGAAGAAAGGGAGTGTTTGTCTTTAAAAATAAAAATAAATGAATAGATAATAAAGAAAAAGAGAGAAGGAAGAAAGAAAGAGAAATTGAAGGAAGGGAGGGAGGGAGGGAGGAAGAATTGATGAGGCTGTGGTTGGTTATGTCAACATCCATGGTCAAAGCCAGTATGAAGAGAAAGCTAACAGTTTAGCAAATGGACCTGATGATATGGCCTGGTCATAGATGTGGCCCAAATATCCCTTTTCATTTCATTTGGTTATTACAGTTTTTTCTGCTGTTGATGAAACTTCCCTACAGAAATCTTTTCTGAGCTCCTTAACTAGAACTCAGTGAGTGAGCCAGGTTAACACAGATCCTATCTTGCCATAGTTAACTAGTTATTAAGTAGACATTTTTGTATAAGGGGAGGAATAAATATAAGATATATGGGAAAGTATCATTTTAAAAAAGAGAATAATTGCATTGATTTATCCCTCTGGAAATTATTTCAATAGTTTTCAAGCTATTTGCTAAGGAGCACTGGTGTTCCAGAAACTGAACTTAGCTCTTTTTGCTGCTAAAATGGAATAATGACATTTTTCTTGGTTTATAGAGGGAAATATACTGAATAGACTTTATTGATTGAAAGTTGTCCCATAAAGTGTTCTAAAAATTTTGGTGACCTCCACTATATATTTTTAATTAGAATCTAACAATATAATGTAGGGCTGGACACAATATCACATAATCAAATATTTTGCTTCCTTGAACTTTTTATATGGCAAAATCTACTATGATTTTCAGGTGCTCTGCAGCCTGAACAAGTCTGAGAACCTGTACCCTGTATTGTAATTTGGAAATATTATGAATGTCATTCCCAGAAAGGGAGATTGAATCTGTACGATTTGGATTAAATCTGATGAAATTACTTTCAAACTTACCTTTAACCAAACTTCATTTTAAATATGTATGTCTCAAGTTTCACATTTTCTACTCTTTAGTGAAAAAATATATTTCTGTTAGTTTGAGAAGTAATTTCACATTCATGCTGACCCAGTTGAGCCACTTAACTTTCTCCAGCTGTCCCTGAACACATTTTAGACACATGAATACACACATACACATGTTTTATTCCAAATACCTCCCATTCTTAAGTTGTTTTATGATATTTCTATTTTGACCACTTGATGAAGAGAAGGATAGATTTCTCAATGACAAGTGCTTAGATTGGATTAGGGTCGAGGGGATCAAGCATTTGTTTTAGAATTGCATTATCTTTTGATAAGTGTGGATCCAAAATAGCCATGCTCTAACCAATGTTCAACTGGTCCAACCACAGCACATACAATAAATATGTAGTCAGCACTCCCCTGTCCCATACCAGGCAGACAGTTTTTATCCATGATAGCATTCAACAGCTCTCTAGGTAAATGCTCCAATAGATAATATTTGAACACAGGGACAAAACTTTTCCATTGTCCGTGATGTGCAGAGAATGCTTCACTGAACTGTACAAAGTTTAAACCTGAAGACCTTAGACAATCTGAAAGAATATCAGGACTAGATGGATTGGATAAAAATGTGTTATCGTCCTCCAGTCCTTTAAAGAGGACTGAAGGTTATTACCACATTGTCAAGAATGAGCACTCCGCCTTTTGTGAACCCTACATTTTCATATACCCAGCCACCTTTGCAATCAAAGGTGGAATGACAGGTGACCATGTCTTAGAATGATTGTTTCACATGATATCAGAATAGAGTCTTCCACTGAATAGACTTCAAGGCCAAGAAACCAAATGAACCTCTGCCAACAAGGCTGATTTCTTTTCTGGAGGTATCTGTAGATCTACTTTGGACTTTTGCAGTTCTGGAAATATTTTCTTCAAATTCTTATTCTTCCCCATGTTATGATTTGCTTGATTTCTTTCTGTGATCGCCCTGTGCCTTACTCCATTTCCTTTTTGTTTGCTTCAGGACCCCCCCCCACTTTTCTGGCTTCACATCTTTACCTTGTGGTCTCCTTTGCCCCTCAGCAAAGGTCAAACAGTGTTGCCCTAGAGTCACTGCTAATTTTGCGTTTAGTATGAAGCCAACTATCAGAAAAAGGTGATTTGAGGTGGTTACTTTTTTCATCTTGAAATGGCAAGGTTTGTTAGATTAGGAACCTAAAATTACATCAAGATGTGTTATGTTGAGATATTGATATAATAAGGTTTAGCCTTCTGGAAACCACACTTTAGAATGGTAGAGAAGCAAGGGAAGGCTGAAGGAGTTTTGAAAGCCTAGCAATTTATTGAAGATGTTCCAAGACCTCCTGCTCAAAACTTACCCAATTATCTTCTGAGAAAACTGGATCATTGCTATTCTCATCAAGTCTGTGGGTTAGCAAATTTAAAAGACAAGCTAGCATGACCTCAAATGGATCCAAAGATTTTCAGTGTGTTTTGTACCAATTCTAGGATTGACCTATTTGTATATCATAAGCTGATATTCACACTAATTTCACAACAAGGCTTAGATATTGGTATGAATAATTTTCTCTCTGTGTGTTTACTATTCACTTCCTAGTTTCCCCAAACATTTAGATACACTAGACCAAGACTGTAAAATTATGACATCTGAATTTGTGACACCCCCACCTCCCCTAGCAGTGCCTTCTTCCATTCTAGTCTTTCCTATTTCCCCTGAACCTATTCCCACATGAACTTGTCCTGACTACCTGCAGGCCAAGAAATTCCCTAGGTGTTAATTGGGAATTAAAACATTAGCTGATAAAAGGTATAACTACTTCCACTAATATTTGCATTGCAAAAGGAGTCTTAATGGAAAAATAATTAAGCTTTAAAGTTTGATTCTTTGAGGCAATTTATCCTGCCTAGCAACCTGTCAAATATCACCATGCAGGCAGCCCTGCTTTTCATCATCTTATCTGCCTATACTTCAGGCTGGCCACTTGTAATTTTGATGTAACTCTGCAACCAGACTACTAGCATGTGCGGTGGGGTAGCCTGGAATCCTACATAACATGATATGAAGAAACTAAATGTCTCATCTGTTTACAAATTAATTTGCTCTTAGAAGATCTCCTAACACTTTAGAAGGTCAGCAGCCATCCATCTGTCATTCTCCAAGTTCCAGGACTGCTTATCCACCCAAAGCTGCTTTTGTTACAAAATTCATGCATATGGAACTAGGAAAGGCAATTTGCATGTTTTTTTGTCCAACTTTGCATGTAAATGACCTATTCTCAGTGATTTTACAATACACAAATGTAGTGATCAAACCCCCCAAAGCAGTGTGAACTGCAGGACAGAAAGGAAAGTAAAACACAACAGACAACTGAGCCCTGTGGCCCAAGCTTTGTTTGGCATTCTATGCAGGTCGGGAGGCAGTCAGCATGGAAGAAACTTGCCAGGAATCTAGCATCTAGAACTGGTAGGCAAGATGGAGCTCAGTCAAAGGAACACAGCTGAGACTTTTTAAAATATGGCATAATGGTTAAAAATACTAGAGTCACACAGATGTCTTGGCTCTGCCATTTACTATCTGGGTGATGATGGTAAAGTTCTTTAACTTTGCTAAATTTCAGATGCTTCATTTGCAAAGCAAGAGGGGGGAAAAAAGCCTATACAGTTGAATGAACTAGCATATGGAAACAGCCCATGTAACACAGAGTGGTACCCAACCAACAGAGGCTGAGCTGTTAGCTCAGGAATAGCGACTGAGTGTCAAATTCATTGTGGGTTGTTGATTCTCTTAAAGATAATTTAACTTATCTCTTTCAATCTTCTCTGACATAAAAACTGGATTGATCCCTGATACCAGGCCAAGGTTTAACCTGTCAACTGGAGTTAATTGGAGTCCAATGAAGGAAGAAAAAGTTGTGCCTGTGGGTGTCAGACTACTAAGTTCATATGACAGTTCCCAAATGTAGGTGTACCTGCACATAAAACGGGAGCTTACCAAACTCATGGACTCCTGGATCTCACCCTGAGGTTCTGTTTCAGTATGTCTGTGAGAGGACTCAGTGATTCGCATGTGTAACAAGCTCCCAGGGTGATTCTTATATAGGTGGTCTGCAGATCACACTTTGAGAAACACTGGAAGAGATGCTGAGAAGAAGTTGGGCTGAGCTGATCACCACACCTTGGTACTGTATTTAGTTAAGTTTTCTAAAGTGAAAGCAAAAAAATAAAAAAAGAAAATACATTGATTTATTATACGTTTTTTTAATCCTAAAAAGTAGCAAGAGTTATGACATGCAGAGAAAATGAATTCAAAAGGGTAAGTTTTATATAGGCTTTATAGAAAAGCCTGTGGTCTCACTTCAGTGAACGCATTTCTGTAAAGTGTTGAAATAATCATGGTCCAAATGGTTTGCTTTCTAAATATGTGATCCTTGGATGGAATCCGGAGACACTAACTAAGTGTATAGTTAACATACCCAGTAGACATGCCTTGCAATTATCAGATGTCTTAAACAAGCATTTGACAGATCCTAGGCTGAAATCTATCAGTGACTGAATCTTAGGGCAACTAGTCTGTGTTGTTGCAGAGAGATCACTACTTGGAAGGTATGGGGGGTGAGGGGTACAAACCTTCCAAGCAGACTGGTCAGCTACCCAGAGCAAGGCCAGATATTTTCAGCACAGCCTGAGAAGTTGCACAGCAATATTTTTCTCTGATATAAACAAATGACTTAGTACATTTAAGTGCTTGGTCAAAATCCAAAGTTCTGTGCTATATAACATGAAAAAAAAAAAAAAAAAAAACTGACCCTGAAATGTTTGTATGTCAAGTATTAGATATCACTTTCTCCATCTGTAAAAGATCTCCAAGTGGACCCTATTAATTGTATAATTTTAAGGAAATAACTTGTATTTCCTTAAGTCACTAGGCAATTTTAAGCTTCCAAATGAGGAAGGAAGACAAACTGAATCTTGCTTAGGCTGAAGGATAGTAAAAGCAGAATTAACTAGGACAGAAGGTGGGTTCTCTCTATCCCTCACAACCATCCTGTTTCCTTTTGATATGAATTCATAGTTTATATCATTAAGGAAACTCAGATTGGGCTTATTCTCAAAATATTCAAATCCAAAAGGATGGTAAAATAGCAGAGTATAGAGATTTCTGGGTAGCAGTGTTGCATCAAGGCCAGTAAGCTAGTTAGTCAATGGTAGATTCAAGGGTCAGGCTTGAAGAAAAGGAGATGGGTCAAGTTTATGGTTTATCCCAACATAAGCCCCAGTTGGGAAACTGTAGTGCAACTAAATGCAAATGACAAGCACCAAAGAGCAATCAGGAAAACTGTCCCCATAGAGTGGGGTGTAGGTAGGGAAAAAGCATCTGAGTATATCTCTAGGTATCTGTCACCTTCTGGATCAGTACTTTAAATCCAGAACCCTTTCAATAGTGGGGAAAGACAATCAACCGGGCTCCAGTCTTACTGCTTCAGCTGAATGGGCTGCCACTGCAAGGTACAATTCTTTAGCAGCCACATTTGGATGAATCTGAAGATAGGTAGGAACAGACAATGCCCACTTGCAGTCATTAAATCTCCTTATTGTCCATCTAATTAGAGAATTGTTCTGATTTTATATATCAACTTGCTTGCTGCTATTCTTCCTGTCATTTTAGTATCAGTGTCTTATATCCCTATTAATTCTTCTTTCTTTATATTAGAAATAGAAAAATCTCTGAGATTTTCTTTTTCATTATGAGACACCTGCCCTTAGGATACAGTCACAAGGGTGGGTATGTCTTTCCCACTCCTGGCAGTGGAGCTCTTCCCTCTGTTTGCCTCACTCTGATGCCTCCTCCGGTCTCTGTTCAAATGCCTCCTCTGATTCTCTCAACCAGGATCTGCTCCTGTGGTCCCTGTACTTCTCCTGCCATAATATCATCACACTTCTATTCTCATGGCTTGTTTAATTCCATGCATTCCTGATGTGGATGTAAGTTCTTTGAACATTAAGAACAATATATTTTTCCTTCTTCCTGTTTAAATTATTTACTGGCACCTGGGGACAATAAGTATCAAATGACTGTTTATAATTGTTCTGGGAAGCCACGCTCTACTATTCAGAGAGCAGTCTACTTGCATATACATTTTTATGTGATTAGGCCTTTGTCACACTAGAAATTTGTATTTTCAAATTGTTCATATTACTCAGAATTCAGAAGTACCCCATCTCTCATCCCATTCACTCCTTACATGGTTAATGTCTTCCTTTGGACTATTGTAATTTCCTCAGATTACAAAGACCTCAGAAAATAGATTAAAAGGTAAAGAAATGAAGTGTGAAAATATAAGTAGCAATTATATCCAGTTGTGTAGAAGGAACCTCCACTTGAGTGTCCTTTAAACATCTCCAATTCAACAGATACAATAACTCACTTTATTACCCATCCCCTGTCCCCCAGCATAAAAATATCATCCACTCCACAAATCAGTCAAACCAAGAACCTAAGAGCCAACCCTTTCCCTCCCTTTCCATTTTAATAAGAGGGGAGCTTGTGAAAGCAGACTCAGTCTAAGACAGCCTTGTGGGCTTTCTCATTTCAACTGTTTAAACCTCTGTGGTTGCCTTTTCTCCCCTTTGTTTTTATTTAAAAATAAGTGGAGGCAACATCCTCATGCAGTGCTTTTTAAATGAAGTGACTTGTCATGTCAGACACTGTGGCAGTGCTCTGAAAGGCAGTAAATTTAGCGACCCTCACTTGCACTGACAGCCTGTCACGGGCTTGAAATATAAATAGCAGTGGAGACAAATTGCTGCTGTTTTCCTATTAAGCTTTGGCCCACTGGCCTCCTTGGCCTTCCAGGAGCATGTGGGCCCAGCCTGGAACCACAACTGCTTTCAAGAACAGGCCTATGCTCTCCTGTACTACCCACCTCCGCCTCAGTGACCCCATCCCCACAATGATCTATCTGATTCACAGAAAGGCTAAAGAACCGGGCCCAGGATGGAGGGCTGCTGGTACACGGAGGCCTTCAACCCAAACTGAATGCTTATGGAGTAATTCTTAGCTCATGCATCTTGGTTTAAAAGCGAAGAGGGAATTTTGGGACTCCCACTTACTGTGTGTGTTGATGGCTGAGTGACTGAAGTCTGTTTGACTTTTGTTATAGGAAATATTCTGAAAATATTTGCTCAGTTAATGCTTAAACCATTTCCTTATCTGCCCTCCCCCAAGCCCCCCCCCCCAACTTTTCTCTTCGCGACTTATTTATTGACTTTATGCAAAAACATTTCTCTAAATTTGGGTCGAGTAGCACATTCAGCTCTGGGCCTAGCTGAAGAAGTGGAGCATAGATTTTGGGGTGAGCCCAAATGAAGTCATTGTAGCATCAGGACCTATAATGAAAAAGCAGGGTGCCAGATAGGGTTATTCTCTGCTTTATTTTAATTACCTTTCACAGGCTTCTGTGGCATCCAGAAAATCCTGCCCAGCAACCCTTCTGCAGCGCAATTGCCCTGCTGAGTTTAACACATTTGCTTACAAAATGCCAATTGATTTATGTGGCTCTTGAAAACAGCAGTCACTTCTCTCATCTCTCTTGATATTTAATCCTTAGCCATGGCAGCATCACTAATGACAGGTCTGGAAATAACCCCTACAGTTCTGATGACATGGTGAATGATCTAGGTTGTTGCTGACTTGTCCAGCTAATCTCTCCCTCACCCCCTTCTTAGGAAACAGTGTGGAAAATAAACAGCACCTGCAGGAGTTTTTATTTCTATTTTATTCTCAAAGAACTCTTGTAAGTATTTAATGTTTCCTTTCTTTCTTTCCTTCCTTCCTTCCTTCCTTCCTTCCTTCCTTCCTTCCTTCCTTCCTTCCTTCCTTCCTTCCTTCCTTCCTTCCTTTCCTTCTTTCTCTCTCACTCTCTTTCTCTCTTTCTATTTCCACTTTTGCTTCTTTTCCTCTTCTTCCCCTCAACTTTGGGGTGATAAAATTTAAGTAGGACAGTGAGTGCTTGCTACATCATGTAAATTTTCTGCAGTCCCTATTCCAGTGGTTTGAGTTACTATCTATGGCTTGATTACACATTTCTTGAAAACTCATTTCTTCTAGGAAGTCTTCCTTATTATAAATCCATTCTACAGTTTCTGAGCAACTTTGCTGGCTGTTGGCATTTATGTGCACCAATGGCTTTATACTGCTATTGGAGGGGCTTCTATAAATAAATGGGTGGGGGCTAAATTTTTAAATACCAACTTGTATCTCATTTATTGCTTTATTTGATTATTTCAATAAGGTAGGTAAGTATAGTGAGCTGAATTCATAAAAGTTGAAGGCTCTCATTTTACTTTCTTTATCAATAACTGAGCTACCTTACTTGATAAATTCCACATGTTTCATTCTCAATCTCCCATAGAGCAGATTTTGAGAGCTAAAAATTTAGCTATTTCTCACATCTCCCAGCATTCTAATTAGAAGAGAAATAGGTATGCCTGCCGGGGAACAGGGGATCCAAAGATCCACAGAACTGTTCAAACCTTAGTTCTCCCTTTAGGAACATTATAATCTTGGGCAAGGTCTTTGTCCTCTTTAAGTCTCTGCTTTCCCATCTGTAAGCAAGCTCAAGGTTATTGTGAATTAAATGAGATGATATGTAAGTCACCTAGCACAGTGCCAATTAGTGTTTAATAAGCTGTAGCTTATTCAACAATCACTCCACAATATTTATTGAACACTCAGTATGGTCCAGCATGTTGCACCCTGGGAATGCAATGAGAAGCAAAAGCGATGTGGTGGTCCCATGGCGGTAAAGCCTTATAATAAAAGGAGCTATTAGCAATACAATTCCGCTTTAGAGAACTAAACCTAGGGAGATCCTGATTTCAGTCCTAACATTTAAAAGGGCAGGACTATTTCTAAAAACTGACACCAAGAAGGGAGTAACAGTTAAATGTAAGTAAAATGACAGAGTGGCAGGGCCCAGGACTGACAAGGGTGCATGAATGGCAGCCCCAGGTGGGATGCCTATCTCAAGCTGTAGCAGCAAGCTGATTTTCTGTATGTGAAAACAAAAATGCAAGCCGTCATGAATTGGTCCTCTCTCGATGCCAGGAAAAAGAATGCCAGGGCATTCTTCTTCATTTGGCCCATGCTCATTCATAGAACCAAGCCAGTTGTGAATCTTCCCTGCCATTGTGCATGTCACTGGTTTCTGGATACTAACTACACCCTTTGGGGCTGTGAAAGGCATGGGGCCAATTTGTATATCCATACCCTTTTGTGTCTTACTATTCAAATAGTGAGCAGTTCTACAGCAGAGTGATCCACCCCCTCCCGTCCATGCCACTCAAATATCTTAATAGTTGGATGCCTCTTTCTCTAGAGAACTCTCTCTTCTTTCATTTCGATTCCTGTAACTCTTCCATTAAATTGTCCTCATTATATCACTCCACCCAGGGTTTTGTTGTTCTTGTTGTCATTCTCTTCCCTTCAAAACACTGCTCTTCTCCGTGTCTCTTTATTTTCCAATAATTGCTGTTTCTGTCGACTGTGTCTGCCGCCCCCTCCCTTCTTTCAATCACGTATCATTACCACTCTTCACCCTTTCTTTTGGTGATGAGAAGTGGGGATGAGAAGTGGTTTCAACCTTTGGACAGCAACACTGTCAAATGCTAAAGGATTTCTTGGGTGGGATGTGAAGCTAAGAAACAAAAACTTCAAAGGAACTAGATAGAGACATGGCTGGAAATATAAACAGAACCCTATCACAAGCATCCTTTCTAGATTTCTTGTGTTTCCTTCTCTGTCTCTCATTTTTAAACATGTTTGTGCAGAACATGATGTGCAAGAAAGTAGTAAAGGAAGCAAAAGCTGCAACAGATGAGCATGTCCTTAGGAGAAAAAAAAAAAGAAAACATGAAACGTGATGTAAGAACAGAAACTTGTGGCAGCATTTGAAGTTAACACAGGAAACTTCAAATGGCATCATTGATTCACAGTCCTTTTTTCTTTTATTTTTGTAGATAGAAGTTCTTAGCTTGCTTTTGCTCACTCCCTTCCCTCCTCTTTCTAACCACAGATACACACATTCACACACCTATACACACACACCCTGCAAGACGAATCCCCATTCTTTGTTTTTCATTAAACTATATGTGTGTTTGTTTTATAGCTAATGTGTTTACAGCCACTTATGTGTAAATATTGAAATTTAGGTGAGTAAAAGGAATATCAACCTCATTTCAAAAACACCCCTTCTGTGGAAGAATGAGCTACTTAGATGTTGTACTTATAAGACTATACTCAGGACAATGGGAAAAAAAACGGACTTGTCCATTTTATAACATATGACTTGTCAGAATTATATGCTTTTAAAATAATGAAACACTCGTTTACCAAATTTCTCTAAATTTTATTTCTTGTATCTCATATAAAGGAAAAGAAAGATAGCTACCATAATTATTATTAGGGTAATAGCCTTTACTGTTTTATAATTAAAAATTGGGGAATGTGGTCATGGCCTGGGGTATTCTCCAGAACCGGCCTCTTCTGTTCAATGAGCAAATACTGTGGGTTTTCACAAATGTGCACTGTTTCCTAAAAGTTAAAGGTGATATATAAATAAATAACTGCTTGTGTGTGTGTATGTGTGTATGTGTGTGTGTGTGTGTGAGAGAGAGAGAGAGAGAGAGAGAGAGAGGTAAAAAGAGAGAGAATCACGATGGAAATATATTTGATTTAAAATGGCTGTTGGCTTACAAATGTATAGTCGACCTTGGAAATCTAAGTAAACAGACATTTTGGATGTGAATCAACAGGCTTCACCAAAGCACTGTACTCTGGAGGTAATGGACTCCTAGAACTCAGAAGACAACACCTGGTATACTTTAATTTTATTTATTCCTGGCTGATTTGTCTCCACATAGTAAAATACAGACGAGAACACTTTCCCCTTGCCATTTGCTGTAGGCCTTGCTTTCTGACTTATGAAGAAATATTAAAAGAACTAATATGCACAACTTGAGTAAACAGTGACTAAGAGGGGATATGCTAATTATGTGCAAGAGTTAGCAAGGTGCGTACACTGAGGAGGACGAGAAGTTATTTAGCCTACTAGCAGAATATTGCCAGGAGACACGAAAGCGTATTAAACAAAGGGAGATTTAAACTAACACCAGATCCCAGAATAAATATAACACTCAGTAACATGAGCAAGCTTGTGGAAATAGGTTGAGATGTTTAAAATACTAAAATATTGAAATTTGCATTTCAAGTAAACATTTATACAGGAGCAGAAAATAATAGATAAGAACAGAAGAAAGGCTCAAATTACAGCCATAGGGCTTTATTCCACAAGAGAATTTAAACAACAGGTTGTCCATATTCTGGCATCAGAGAAGGCCACAGCAGGCCTGAGAGTCCTCTTAAAGTGAAAAGAATAAAGGGAAGTGGTGACAGGAACTTGGGTTAAGAGCAGTTAATCAGAGAGGGTGCAAAGAATGGGAGAAAAGACACCTCCACAGGGACAGACATGGGGCAAACGGAGAGCAGCAGGGAAATCTGAGTGCATTTTAGAATTTTATACCAGATGAACATGGTGTATTCCATGCCTTGAAACGAGAAACTGCACTTGCTCAGATGAAAGGAATGGCACAGCGCCTTTTCCGCTGAGGGCCCTGTTGGTGTCCTCCGCACCTTGTTCTGAAACAACAGCTTCACACAGCAGGTACATCCTCGGGGCATGGCCAGAGATGCCCTTGACCAGCCTTTCAACAGCAGAGTGCTCAGCACACCCTTTATTCCCCCAATAAAGTGGTATTCTGTTAGGATAATTAAAAGGGATTTATATACCAGCTTCTCTCACAGAAATGTCCAGCCACCTTTCAATACTAATACTTTCTCTGAAGTCATATGATGAGTTGAATCTGGATCTACTATCTGCTTGTGTTTCTTTATTCAGTTCGGCTAACTCAACATTTCTTGAGTCATTCATCTGTACCAAACTCTGTGCTAGTTCATGGGAATACTAGAAATAAGACGTGGAGCTTACAATCAGGCACTTAGCTTTTCTAGAAACAGAAAAGCCCTTGTTTTCCCTCAAATCACTTTGGATTAATGAGAAATTCTCAAGGGAACCAGGAAAACTAATGCGTTTTGGTCAAAGTCTCCTGTAGGTATGAGTAGAAGAGACTAACAAGAAATCCCGGAGAATGCAAGAGTATCGACTACAGAATCCAGGAGGTAGAGGGAGAAGGACAGCAGGGAGGCCCCAGCAGGTGTTGTATATGTTAAATTCTTGCCAGCTAGTTGGATGAGGGAAGAGCATGTAGTTTCTCTTATCTCTATTAGGTTTGCACCCTGAGACTCCTCCACTCTAGTGAAACAGCCACATCCTTTGTGTGCTGACAAGAGAGGCAGCCATTGGAGGGTAGGAGAGCTGCCATAGGAGCAGCAAAAGCCATGTCTCACATGTAGGTCATTTAAGGAAAAGCTCCCCTTTCATCCTCACATGGCATTGAGGGAAATTCTTCCAAGAGATATAGATTGAAAATGCAACATGCAACCCTTGAAGATCTGTTTTATTATATGCCTGTCAGAAAAAAAAAATGAGGTTATTCTTACTTACATTGGTATGTAAGCATCTCAGGACACAAACCCCATAAATATTACTTTATCTTCTCTAGATCATCTTCATTTCTGTCCCCAAAGGTTTAAATCTTCTCTAGCTTAAGCAACCTTAGTTAGTGCTGCTGAAATCATCTTCCTTCTTCTGGAACTTTTTTTTTTTAATTTCTTTTAGAATTTCAAAATTTAAGGTAGGGATCCATGTCCTTTCATTTCTAGGTATTTTATGGAAATTGAAAAGAATTCAATGTTGTAGGCCATCTCTAACAAGGTTGTACTTGCCCTCTCCTTCTACTGACCACTCTGTACCCAACTGGAAATGTATTTGGAAGGTACAAAGGGAGAGCAGAGAAGGAGTTCTAAAACATTCTAAAATCAACTTTAACTCTTTTCTCATTATGATCTACCATCACCTCCTGCTTTAGTCTGCCAAAAAGCAATAAACCAGAAATGGCTTGGCTTTCACAATGAGGATTTATTAGCTTACAAGCTTACAGTTCTGAAACTGTAAATGTCCAAATCAAAGCATTATCAGGCGATGGTTTCTTCCTGAAGACCAGCTGCCAGCAATCCTAGACTCTTCTGTCACATGGCAAAGCACATGGCGGTGTCTGCTGGTCTTTCCATTCTCTCCCATGTTTCATTGCCTCCAGCCTCCTGCTTTCTCTCTTCTCTCTCTGAATTATATTCTCTCTCTCTTTTTTAAAAGGTTTATTTATTTGTTTGTTTATTTATTTCTACACACACATACACACTTGTTTTTGCACTCGCTATCTGCTCCCTGTGTACTCCTTTTTGTCTGCTAGTCCTCTCTCCAGGCGGTACAGGGAACCTATCCCGGGACCCTCCAGAGTGGAGTGAGGTTGCCCAATCTCCTGTGCCACCCCAGCTCCCTGAGCTGCTGCCTCTCTTATTGTCTCTCCTCTGTGACCCTTCCTGCTACGCCATCCCACTGCACCAGCTCTCTGCATGGGCCAGCACTCCGCACGGGCCAGCACTCCTATGTGGGCCAGCACTCCTACGTGGGCCAGCACTCCGCACAGGCCAGCACTCCTGCGCGGGCCAGCACTCCACATGGGCCAGCTCACCATGCAGGCCAGCCTGCCTTTCCCCAGGAGGCCCCTGGAATCCAAGCCCAGACCACCCACATACCAGACAGGAGCTCAATCACATGAGCCACATCCTCTTCCTGTGAATTATATTCTCTTATAATGGACTCCAGTAAGAGGATTAAGATCTACACTGGTCCAAACCTTAACTGAAGTAATTAATCAAAAGGTTCTACTTACAATAGGATTTTAATGGGCTTATACTTATTGCGGCCTGCAATTCCTGCAGCTACCATTAGTTTTTGAAGCATTTACACTCTGCAAGAAGATTGTTAAAATCACTTAGAGGGCATGACTCTCATTTCATAGATAAAAGTATATAGGAAAGATCTTTTTTCTTTCGCCCTCCAAGCCAAGATCCTGCCCACCTAATCCAATAAAATAGAGTCTCTCTTTTCTGAGATTTCTGTTTTCTTATCTACCAACTTCTAGTTCTGCAACATGTGAAAACAAAGATGATTACCTGCTTGACTGTGGGGAAGGAAAAAGGGAAAACATACACAGGGGGAAAAATTAAATGTTTAAAATAATAGCCAGCTATTAACTTTATAAGCCAATTTCAAAACATGTTTGGTAGAAACATGGACTAGATAAGATACAGATTTCAGAGCCAAGTAATCTTATACAACTGTTATTTTTGTTGTTGGAATTGCAGCTTCCTCAAAACTAATGATATTGACAACTGATGGAAGAAGCTTGGAGTATTCCTGACAGATGGGTTATAGAATGTTACCAAAAAGGTGCTATGTTCTACTGGGAGCCTATTTAAACAGGCCTAGCTGACATATTTAGATAGTGAATTTGTCTCTGTGCTGGCTGTCTCTTATGTTGATTTGGACATCAGATAATTTCCAGAGAAGGAAAAATAACTTATAGCATTTTAACAGAGCTATTAATTGGTACCATTTAGTGTAGGATGACCAAGAGCAAGAATCCGTCATGGTGGCAGGATTGTGTTCTTTAACATACTCCCCAGCTGCTCTAACCTAACCCATGCAATAGCAGAGTCTTGACATTTGGTATTGAGAGGGAGGTTCAATTTAGATGGAGTTCAAGGCCATATGCCTTTCTGTCCAAAGTCTTTTCCTTCCTCAAGCCACATTTCCTCTCCATCCTCTCTTTCCTCTCTTCATTTTTCTCCCCCTCCACTTCCTCTTCCTTATTTCTCTCTCTTTCTATCTCCTAGAAGAAAGTCATTTAATCAACTACTCCACAAGAAAGGAACTTAAAGAAACCTGCCTGCCTTGAGATTTCTTTACAAAAATGGACAAATCCAACATTGTAGGTCTTTCCATATAGGAGCTCCATAGCCCAACCCCAATTGATTAAGCCAGTGATATTTACCTCCCTACCTGTGACCTACAGGTGACCCAGGTTATCACACAACAAAACATTAGAAGCATAGTCTCATGGATCTGTCCTGCAGCTTGAAAGCCTCAATGATGATGTGGTTTAATACTAACCAGGAGCAAACATAGTTGCAAGGAAGGGTTTAGAACATAATCCTTGCAAAGAGAATCCCATATAATCTGTGGGAGATGTTTTCTTAAAAGGAAGCCACTTTTCTTGCTTGCTTGAAAGAGTGCTTTGCAGCATGGTATAATAGATAATGCCAGTGCTTCACTCATTTCCCCTCAGAGCCCTATACAACTTGTATGCACCCCCTCCACACTCCACCTTGCTCCAAGCTTTTGACCAATGACCGATAGCTATAAATACTCCAGCTCCTTGCCTCTTGTTGAAGACAACTTTGAAACAGGACATGTGCTTTCTCCAAAGCAAACTGGAGGATTTAACCAAAGTTATCCTCTGTGGAATTTGGTTTCTCATTGCCCTCTTACTTGGCTTCTCCCCATTCCAGGTCCCATTTTCCTACTCTCCTACCAGTTTTTCCCAGGAACACTTCCAGCTTAGTTACTTTGACACATATTTTTGTCTTGGTGTCTGCTTCTGTAGAACCTGACCTCAGACAAAGCACTATTGAAAAGCCATGTTGATTTAATGCTTTAAAAAAAATACAAAGATATGATCTGATGCTTATTTAAAAATTTAAAGAACAATCATGCAAACCTCTGTTTTACAGGAAAAGAATTTGAAGGAGAAGAAGAGTATCTGGAGATTCTCGGAATCACCAGGGAGCAGTCAGGCAAATATGAGTGTAAAGCTGCCAACGAGGTCTCCTCAGCAGATGTCAAGCAAGTCAAGGTCACTGTGAACTGTGAGTATGGCAGACGTCAGCAAGTGCTATGTGCTCAGGGCCCACCTCCACTTCCAGCAAGTTCTAAAGATCCCATTAGCAAAAGAACATTGCATTTCAAGCAGACACTCTTCTGGTTAGGGATGCATATTTACACATTGGACATGTCAAAAGGCAGGACTTGCTCTTTGAATTTGATAAATCGACTCTTCCAACTCTAAGTGTAACCCATAATATGTTCAGCAATACACACTCTCTCTCTGTCTTTTATTCAGACCATAGAATTAAGAAAACATGATCAAACAGCATGAGCATTTGTGACAATCACTTTTCTGGTCTTCATGGAGACCAAGGTGATAGCTACCACATTGGAAAGAAGAACAATTAATATTTACTTTAACTGAAACTCCCATCTTAATGCATTGTAAAACAAAGAATAACTCAAGATCAAGCTTTATCTTCTGCTATTTAACTAATTGTCCTTAGAAACATATTCAAGTCACTGTGGCCAGGTGCCTTGTGTCCCCAGTGGCTAGCAGCAATGCCTGATAAGTTAATTTGGGTTATCTATTTGTCCCCAAATATGGGCATTAGAGAGAAGATTTCACTAAGATGCATAGGTAAGTGGGCATACTTTGAACTTCTCTGATGAAAGGATCCTTAGATGTAGTTCAAAAGGGGTAGAGGAGCAGGGGGAGAGAATCCATGTGATGTGTGTCACCCAGCAAAGGAATAAAGAGAATTCGGTTACCCTGTTCCATTAGGAGTGACATTCCACATCATTAAAATTCAAGTTCCCACATCACACAATTGTGGCTTGTGACAATTGTGGCTAGTGTTTTAACCTTCCTATTCATTTAACACACATACACAAACACACACACATTAACACGTATACATTTACATACATATGTACACATAACACACATACATACAGACACACTTGCACAAACATATGCCATATTTGGAAATACGTTTTAGGCCTTGATGAGTTATTTTCTGTCATTTTATGTCTTCCACGAAGTACGTGCCAGCAAACTCTAATCTTTTCAATAGCCCTGGCAAGTTATGAATGAAATAATTGATTTCATTTTAGAGTTTAAGAAACTGATGCCCAGTGAGGTAAAATCACTATCCCCAGGTGACATGAAAGAACTATAGGAAAAGGAATTCAGATGCAGGCACATTTGATTCTAGAGCCTGTGCTTTCAGGAGAGAGAGAAGAGGAGAAAGGGGAGTTTTCAATTCTTCATACCTACTACATGCAGCTTTGGGTTAAGGGATTTACATTTGTCATTTAATCCTCAGTAAACCCATAAGATAAATATCATTAGTCTTACTTTAGAAATTTGGAAACTGAGGCTGAGAGGCCCATGCTGTTCTGCTGAGTTTCCCACAGGCTTGCTCCAACCATGCAGCCTTCTGAAAGAGACAAGGAACGTCCTTCACACCATATCTAGAAGGCTCCAATAGGTATGACTCTTCCCTAGACATATATAGAACTAATTTCCAAGAAGCAGGGGCTGCATTTGATGAACACTGAAAGTGCTTTTATCTCTAGCAGTCTACGAATTTTTTAGTAATAGAGTTTTGAAATGCCAATATTACTATTCTTTTCTAGTACTGGGTGCGTTTCAAAGACACATTAATGATCTCAGTGTTATAAAATGCTTTAGGACCTTTTTTTTTCACATGAAAGGCAATTTCTTTGGCTGTTTATATAAGTTTATAATTAGGTTAGTTAGCTTCTTTTATGTACATACAGTCATGCCATCATCTTCTACCTCTTCTCTCACTTTTAGAGTAAAGATTTCATTTTCTCTTAATTGACCTTCATCTTAATTAGATTTCTGAAAGCCCAATCCTGGAGTACATAGAAAATATTTATGCTTCCATTGTGTGAAAGAAACATCAAAGTGGTCTGGATTGCAGATGGTTCCCAAGATCAAAGCCAGCCGCCTGGGCGCTATTATTATTAGTGCAATTAGTCTGACATTGCTCCTTCTTGTCTGTCCCCAAAGTGTAACTTAGAACTGCAGAAAATACTGATAATTTTCAATAAAAGGCTTTTATGAAAATGCAAGCTTTTCTTGGTGGTGAGTGAACCACAGGACTATGTGAACAAAACCCCAGGATTCTAAAAAGATCCTATCTCATAACAAATTATATGGAAGTCTATAATGAGCTTAGGCAGATGTCCAGTATGTCCTAACCAGCAGCACATAGCACATGGCTGACCTTATAAAAATTTCTCAGGAAATGTTTCCTGAGTAAGTAAGAAAAAACTCACAGGTAAATTCTGCCTTTTTTACATTTTTCCAAACTTTGCAAATGATCCTGATCACAAATCAGTAAGTGTATTCTCTTGTAAATTTCCTTTGGAATTATCTTTCTTCCAACACTCTATAAGCTGTGTGATCATATCATATCATATCATATCATATCATATAAAAACAGCTAGTTAGCAGGTTAAAAAGACATTGAACCTGTTGTCCTGTCTGAACAATTCATCTTACTCAAATATGATTCTCTTAATTAGATGAATTCTCCAAGATTGAATTAGAGAACTGGATCTGGCTAACAAAACCCTTGCATAGTGAAAAATATCCAGGATCACCTTTGTCACCTCATCTAAGCCTGCCCATTATGAAAATGCCCCACAAGTTAAACTGGTTCCTTTTCCTTTTCAAAACATTGGAATTAGGTCAGGGGATCAGGATGGCCAAGATAACTAATGGCGAAACAGATTGTAATGAAACAGACACTGAGTAGCACTAAAACAAATCTCAGTGCTGGACACTTTCTCCCACCAAAACTTTGATTCACTGTTTCATTTACTGAATCAGTCTGCCCAAAGATATCTGTTGCAGGGTGGGAAACAAGAGATACATAATAGTGTGTCGTTTTAGCTCACAAGCTCAATTCTATAGCCTTTCCTTTTTACTTCTCTCAGATGGCCCTCCTCCACAGAAAGTCCACAGCATTGCACACAGCCCTGTTTTATGTAAAGTCTACTTTTCATAGTGGTAGGAGTACCTGGAGTTTAAAGAAGGGTAAATTATTGGTATGAAATCTCTTCATTTAAATACAATTAGTAACATTTTACACAATAGACAAGATTTCTGGTTGCCTGTATCTTACCCACAGGGTAGCTAATTTCTTCTAGAAGCTAGCCCTAGGGACAAACTGTCCTTTCTTTACAAGTTCCAGGTATAATCACTCAATTTCAGTTGACATTCCCTCTGTCCACTTCCGTCACAGTGTTCCCACACTATATCTTTACCTACAGGTTTGTCTCACCCTAGTGCCTAGTATCCCTAGAATAATATCTAGCAAACAGCAGATATTCAATAACTATAGACTATTAATAATTTTCAGACTTTACCTAAACTCCTATTCCTGGAGAAATTCTTCTCAAAAGCTGTCCCAGCACTCAACCCTGCCCCATCCCCAACCCTATTGACCAGCTACTATTCCCACTTGTGCCTTCCCACAGCTACCCCTCCAATTGGGTTCATATCGTCACTCTTTCTAACTCCTTTTTCCTCCCCTCATTCCCCCTTGAACTCACCTCTCTTTCCACCTTGTGTCCACAGCCATCCAATGCAACCCAGGTACTAGGGAACATGGGATGCTGGCATCTCTAAAACTCACCCTTACATTTGATAGCCATTTATTTAGAAGAAGCAGAGTTTACCATAAAATACACACTTAGGACTGGAGAACAGTTCCAGATAATATGTATGTATTTTAACTAGACTCTTCAGTGCTTAGATTAAAAAATTTCCTAATGAAGAAATTTTAGGAAAATGAACACTCAGTACAGAACCAGACTGGTCACCTTCTTCAGCTATTCATAGCTACACCTAGCCAGTGCCAACCTAAGTTTATTCTTGTATTTAAGAGTAACAATAAAACACATCTTAAAAGTGATGAACCTATTATGAGATTTTCAGAGGAGCTATTTAGTAAGAATACAGAGTACTGTCTTTTCCACCATCATTTAAACACTATCGTAATTTGCTGAGTACTTGCAGAGAACCAGGACCTCTGCTGGAAATGTTGTGTACACTCACTGTAATCATCACATCCATGGTGATGAACCAAGTAGAGAGGTTTTCTGAGCCTAGACGGCCCCAATGAGGAGGACTATTTATATTTTATCACTGAAATTTTTAGACTTGCCTGTACATGGTGATTTAAAAAAAAAAAAAAAGGACAAACTTTTAGTCATTTTTTATTATTTTTTTTAAGTTCTCTACAAATGATGGCCTTTCTTATTGCCTGCACCCTCTTCCCACCTCCCTTGGTGCACCTCTGCACACTAAGCCAGTGAGAGCATTAGTGTCATCCCCATGTATAAATGACAAAAACAAGCTCTGGCACAAAAACAAATAACTTGTGAGTCACAGGTCTAGCTCCAAAGCCCATTCTCCTTTCATGACATTATGTAAATAACAGTAATAAAAATAATACATTTAATTGTTTTCAATGTTAAAAGTGTTGTCATATACATAATTTCATTTGATCTGTACACTAAGCCTGTGAGTTAGGTAGGCAGGTATCTTAGTTTGCCAAGGCTGCTATGACAAAGACCACACAGTAAGGAAGCTTAAACAACAGGATGGTTTGGGAGGCTAGAAGTAAAAAAATCAACATCTTAACAGGCCATGCTTTCTCCCAGAGTCTGTAGCACCCTGGTACTGGCGTGCCACCAATCTTGGGGTTCCTTGGCTTGAATCTCTGCCTCCATCACATGGTGATCTGTCTCTTTGGTCTCCCTTTGGGGCTTTCTCTGACTTCTGGCTTCTACTGACTGAATGCAGATGAATTTCCTTTCTTTAGAAGGCCTCTGGTCATATGGATTAAGGCCCACCCTGATGCAATTTGGACTCATCTAAAATGGTTATTTGATGATCCTATTCACAAATGAGTCTGCACCTTAACTAATTATAACATCTTCCAGGGTCCTATTTACAAATGGATTCACACTCACAGGAACACAGATTAAGACTTGAACATATCTTTATGAGGCACCTGATTCAATCCCCAACAACAGATGTCATCACCTACATTCATAGATAAGATATTCGAGGAGGCGGTGACATCCTGTATGACAGAGGCTGAAATTGAGCGCATAACTCTGACACATAATCTGTGCTTCTATCCACTATGTCACTACATTTTATGCTATATTTGGTGCTCTATAAATAGCAGAAATCTGTAACATTTACTTTCAAGGGTCCAAATGAAAGTCCCCTGAAAGATATTTTTCCTTATTAAGAATTCATTTTTTGCTGCGAGAACTCTTTCAAATAGAAGCAGGAGAGCAGAGAGATTCAAAACATGGGCTTCAGAACATGATAGACCTGGGTGTAAAAATGGGCTCCACCAAATACTAGCTGTGTGACTTTGGACAAGTTACTAACCCTCTATGAGCCTGTCTTTTCATCCATAAAATAGGGTTAATAATACTTATCTCCTAGTCTATTATTGGGATGAAAAGAATATCTAAAGACTAGTACAGTGCTGACACATGGTAAATGGCCATAAATTGGATTCTTTATTATGAATTTTCTTCTTTTTTATTATTACTCCCAATATATAGAAGATTAAATGAATGATATTTTGTTTCTTAGCACACTGTCATTTTTATCATATTCATTCTAATTGAAAGAGTCTTGTTATTTGTGATGTAAGAAGAAAAGCCTTATTAATATTTTTAGAACCCAGAATTTTGAAATAATGAAACTGAAAGGGTCCTCTGACACTTGTAAGCTATTGCAAAGTCATGTAAAGAATAACAATAGATCTCCATGCAGAATTTTTATAAGGCCACATTTTTATTATAACCCTATTTTTTGCAAGAACATCTATTATTTTAACTGCACTAGGCATACCGCAGTATGATTTGTAATAATTTTTCTTAGTTTCACCTACACAGAATTCATTACAAATGAATTTTGAAATGTTCATGCCAATAAGCATGAAAGAACAGGTCTACACTGTTGTGTCACTTGAGAACTGTTAAGAACAACTTGTTCTTCATTCATTTATCAATATCTGTGAATTTATCCTCGTACGAAAATCTTCCTAGGTTTTCAAGCAGAGAAGGAAGTGCTTGGCCTTTGTAATTGACCCCTGTCATCCTGCCCCAAGATCAATGCACTCAGAAGTGCTCAGTCCCATGCTGGGGTCTCTGATGAGTAGCCTGCTGCTTAACCATCCAAGTTCTGAACAAATTGAGAAATAAATAAAGGAATGGTGTGAGAAGTCAAAACTCCTCCTTTGTTACAGATCAGGGTGTTCAAGGTAGTAGTTTAGTGTGGCAGACATACCTTCCAATCATGGCAGCACTGGGCTGGGGCTAGGCCTGCCCTCAGGTGAAGGGGAAGGTGAGAGCCCCCAGTAAGTCTTCCAGCATGAGAAGCAGAGGAGAACTTCTGCTTCCTGACAGGAGCTTTGTCCCAAGAGGATGAAAGGGAAGAGATGAGCCAAACAAGCCCAGTTTCTTCCTCCCAAGTTTTTCAATCAGAAAAATCATT
This sequence comes from Tolypeutes matacus, assembly GCA_026826555.1. Lineage (NCBI taxonomy): Eukaryota > Metazoa > Chordata > Mammalia > Cingulata > Chlamyphoridae > Tolypeutes > Tolypeutes matacus. The sequence continues at coordinate 19,748,810 of JAKSZT010053887.1, read as the reverse complement.
CCTTCCTATGAAAGAAATTTCTATCTCCTAAAATCGTACACCTTGGACTTGCAGACTTGCTCCTGTGGTAGAGGGATGTGAAAGCATCTACCATGGCATGATTAGGTTGCAGTGCCAGAGCTATGAGTGCCAGTGGTGGTGATGGTGGGAAGTGTGAAACTTGGCCTGGGTTTAGGTTGGAATGACAAAGTGGTAACCATCATCAAAGATTTGTCAGTTATAATCACATGGCTCCAAAATCTCATGAACAGTGGTGAAAACTCATTTTACAAATTGGAAATTGAACAAATCAACAGAACCACAAGCAAAATTATCTCTCCAGCCAACATAGTTGTGCCACTGTGCTGCAGGTTATGGAGTCATTGGCAGAGTTAGGAAGAAGTGAGGACGGGAAACTAATATTTATTGAGTGTTTTACTATTGGTTGACTATTTCTCTTCTTCCATATCTTGTCTCAGTGGATAACATCACCTAGGTGTCCAAATCCAAAACCTGGGTGTTATCTTTGATGTTCTTCCTTCTTTTCCTAGCCTTTCACATCTAATCCATTGCTTGTCTTGCGGATTCTGTGGTTCGTGTCTCTGAAATCTGTCTAATCCCTTCCAGCCCTTTCGTCTTAGTGTAGACTATCTCTAGATTACTTCAGCAGCCTCCAAATGCACCTCTCTGCACCAGTTCCAACATTGTATATATGAGGAAATTGAAGCAGGGTGACTCTAGGCAAGATACTAATCTTTCTAATGAGGGAGAAAGAGCCTGGAATTGAGCTCAAGTCTATCAAACTCTAAATCCAAGTCCTTGAACTCTATTTTATGTCCCATTCCTATACAAATACCAGTACCTATACAAATACCACTTACCCCACTACCACCAATTACTTCATTCTTCTTTGAACTAATGTGATCTAAATTATCTATGTAGCCAATCATAATACAATATAATTTTTAATGGAGTCTCGGTGATCGTTTTAAGCTAACTCCTGCTTTTAAAAGACTCTTGCCCAAGCCACACTCCTGACTGCTATTTCTGACTCCTAAACATGGAATGATGCATCAGTTAGAATTTAGAGAGTTAGCAATTTAAGGGTTAAAGGGGCTATGGGCTTGAGAACTCACTTGGGCCATAATGACACCAACTGCCTATTTTTAAAGAATGGACATTTTAGACTAGAATTGGGATTTTTTATAGCTGGAACTGATTCTATAGATCATTAAAGTGCGGACCTTCATTTTATAAGTAATAAAACCAAGGCCCAGAAAGATAAAAAGTTTGATGAGATTTCCAAAGAGCCGAACTGAAATTAAATTCCAGGATTCCTAGTTTCCAATCCAGGATTACTTCCACTACATTGTGTTACCTTTTTGTGCCTCCACAAAAAAGGAAGCTAAGTCTAAAACAAAGCAACAACAAAACACTATGACTGTTTGCAAATGGGCTGACAGAGCTTAGCCAAATGTGCTCCAGCTCCTCCTCATTCTGATAGTGATTTAAAGATGTCAATGCTGGTGTGAAAATGAAATGGGGGAAAAATTGCAGACTAACTTGATGCTTTTGTACGTCCTTTTTAACTTACAAGATTAGAGTCTTCTACAGGCACAATACTTGGAAAATGTTCTTCTAATATGAAGAAAGCATTCAGAAATAAGTGAGGTGAACCAGGTACTGAAGTTTGCTTGATTCCTTTTTTTAATTCAAACTTTATTTCATATTTAAAAAATAAAATAGACAAAAGGCAGCTTAGAAGCATTATTCCTAAAATGTTCTGTCCAGGCTCCTTTATCTCTGATAGGTTCTTGTATACTAGAGTTCACTTTACTAATTTCCATAAATGTGTTTTTTTTCTTTCTCTCACTTTCTCTCTTCACAAAGTCTAAGCAGATTGTTTGGGTCTGTTTTTCTCATGCACACATAGCCAAGCTGCCATTTTCTATCAATTGGCCTTTGGACAGAAGGGTCCTTTTCTCTTTGAAGGCCCATAACCTGCACAAGCACAGCTTCATCAAAGCAGGAGCTCAAGTGTACCATCCTATGTCAGTCATATAGACCTGTAAACACTTGTTCCACCCACTATGGAATCATTTTAAAGAACTAGAGCAAATTAGAATGTTAGATGCATTTCTGAGCTCATTTGAAGCTTGTTACAGTTTTGCAGGCCCAGTCCTAGGAATTACACAACTGCCAGAAAGTGTAGAAAATGGATGCATCAGGAAGCCTTCTATGTACCAGATAGTCTTCAAACTGCACCACCAAACATAAAAGTGAAATTTACCTGGGTCATAGTGATAAGGGAATACATGGGTTAAAAAAGGTAAAACAATCAACCAATACTAGTTTTTTCATTGTTTTCTTCCCTCTGAATTTCTGCAAAAATGTCAGGCTAAACGAGTGGGAAGGACATTACCCTTCAATTATTTTCATCAAACTTCTCAAAGCCATCCCAACTGTAATAATAATGATGATGACAATGATGAAAGTGAAAAAGAAAAATAACCAAGTTATTCATTTAAAACCCTAAGCCCTTTAGTATCACAGTTTAACTTATTAAAACGGGAAAAACACTAAGCAAATATTATCATCTACAGTTGCAATAATTGATGGTCTATTGAAGGAGGGAAACATCCTAGGTTCCAGTTCCATAAAACCTGATAAGGGTCCCATTTAACTAAACCAAGCCTATGGTTTCATTCAACACCTCTTACTTTATTTAGTATTCTAGTGATCAGTCCTATTCAGCTGATCACATAATCCATGCAAATGGAGATCAAGACAATTCCTTCATGTCCCTTTCCAATCAGATTGTCCTTCCTAATTCCTTCCTGCATGGAAATTCTGGAGCATGGTCTGACTCTCATGTAAACCCATTTGCCTGTCCTTCCTACAGATCCTCCCACTATCACAGAATCCAAGAGCAATGAAGCTACCACAGGGCGACAAGCATCACTCAAATGTGAGGCCTCAGCAGTGCCTGCGCCTGACTTCGAATGGTACCGGGATGACACTAGGTATGTGCCAAAGCTGCCATAACCCCATTGCTCTGCCAAGTGGTTCTCAGCCAGGAACCCTAATTATGAAAGTTGCAGTTATGTAGACCTGTACTATTATGCTCTTCTTGTTCCGTATCCCATTGTCAAGTGATTTGTGTCTGTAGCTGTTAAGCTGAAGACCCAAAATGCAAAAAGTGAGGTAGGTAGTCTGGTGGGTAGTTTCCACCTGCGTGTCTGTCTTGCCTGTAACAGAAACTCAAGCCCATTGGAACTCATCATTTCTGAGTCTTCTCTGTTAGTGGACATTGATTCTGGTAACAAGGGATTGCACAATTAAAATGTGGAAATGAGAAGGCAACAGAAAACTCTAACTGCTTCCTTTCTCTTCTTTCCTTCAAAATGTAATGATGGGGAAGGAATTGCTAAGTTAAAAATTTATTCACTGTTTCCTTTTACACTTCTGTTTTTGAACTCTTAGGATAAACAGTGCCAATGGCCTCGAGATTAAGAGCACGGAGGGCCAGTCCTCCCTGACGGTGACCAATGTCACAGAGGAGCACTATGGTAACTATACCTGCGTGGCTGCCAACAAGCTGGGAGTCACCAACGCCAGCCTAGTCCTTTTCAGTAAGTACACCAAAGCAGGGCCCAGTTAGACAGAATGAAGTTTATTGGATTCTCTCTTGGAAAACTTGAAAATATACCCTTATCTCTTAAAGGTAAACTTACACAAAATTAGCACAAAGTCACTGAAACAAAAATATGGGGTTCTTAATCAGCACTCCTAAGGAGAGATTTACAAATGCAGGATCTTCTCTGTTTATTGGTTTAATTTTGATAACTGCCTTGGTTTTTTGTTTGGTTTTATTTTTTTTTATTTTTTTGCCTTTTTTTTTTGTTGTTGTTGTTTGTTTCTTTACTTTGTCTTTCATGATTGGTTAAACTTCAAGAATATTCAAGGAACACAAATCTCTTTGATAATGGTCTCTTTAAGAGCAGAGGTGATGTAAGAGCCAAGAGTTTATGGCAGTTTTTAAAAATGGCAGTGAGGAGGGTATTTGAGAAAGAAATATTTAGTGAGAATGGATAAGGTACATGAAGAAGAGAGATGCTGAAAAAAGAAAGAGCATTTTTAACAACACAAGGAGAGGATTAGAATGAATGATTAAAACTTAACATAAAATCTAGGGGAGGAAAAATGATTGCAGAAAGGTTTTCATGTGACAGCAGGAGATATTACTTTTCTGATACTTTTTTGGAACAGAGATGAAATGGTAGGAAGGAGGAACACTTCTGAAGACCACATAATATCCTGGAAGCAGACTAGAGATAAAGGGAAGCTATTTTAAAGTAATTGATATTAATAGGAGACCCTGCCTTAGAGTCTTGCTCTTTAGCAACATGTCAGATACTATTGGGTATCTGACTTCCCCGCATGGTTTGCCCAGTGGCCAGGAGCATAGTAGCAAGTGCCCCCTGAAAGACAGAATTTTGATGGATGGGATCATGGAAAATGATAAAATTTGGAATGGGCACAAATGTATTAGAATAACTAAAACTAACAAAAAAACTTAGCACATGTTGAATCTGAAAGTTTATTTGAACCAGTGGGAAAAATCCAAAGAACTTGTTGTTGTTTTAGAATAACACAGGCTCAATTGGAAAAACTAGAAATACTATGACTGGGAGAGATGTCTTCATCTTACTTTATTTAGTTTGGACAAGCCTTCAAGGAAAAATGATTTTTAGGAGAAATATCAGTTTAAATGAGAGGTCTCTTGAAATGTAGTATTAAAGCCATTTTAAAACTACTCCAGATCCATCTCCACTTGTAAAAAAAAACAACATCACAAATTCCTCCAAATTTGACCTTCAGTTTCTCATTCTTAACTCTTTTTGACTTCAGTGTGTGATGGTTTGATGGAATGTGACTATACAAATGCTGTGTCAATATGAAGTTTAAAATTCATATTCCTGTTTACTTGTCTCCAAAGATCAAACTTCAGTGTTCTTTGCTTCAGCTAGAGATAGCAATATCTCAAGACACTTGAGAAGATATTTATTAAGAAATGTAGTTGCCTGCTTCATTGCTCATATTAAGGATTCTGTAACTAGGGGGAAATAAAACAAAGTAGCCTCAACAATTAACTTGAGATTCCACCAAATCTAGGTTGACCTGATTAAGAAGAACATATGCTTAACAGGAAGGTTTATAGAGATTGGGAAGGAATAAATGAGACAACAATAAGTTTGCATTAAAGAATATTTTCTTCCTTTCCCACCCAGAATAAGAAGTATGTTGTGATTATTTAAAATAATAAGTAAAATGATACTGATAAACTGAGAGAAGAGGAAGGAGAGTAGAGAGGCCATGGGCTAGGATAAAGAAGTGACAATACTGCCAGTCTTCTGGGTGGTGATGAAAGGTAAATCTCAAACCCATAATCTCCTCACACTATTCATAAGAGTCTATTTAAAGGACTCAACCCAGAAAAAATAAGAAATGTAAAGAATCGTACAGAATTCCTGTTTGTAGACTGAGAATCAGGGAATTTAGCAAGTATTTCATCATTGCCTTGCCTCTGCTGATCTGGCAGAAGTCACCCTAAATTATTTCTTTGAGCAGTACATGGTACAGTGATGAATGGCATTCCACTTCCCGGTTTGCCCACACCAACCTACAGAAAGTCCATGGGGGCACTGGTTCTGTAACACGTGCATCAGCACTCGGTTTGTAATTGATTTCCCACCTTCTGGGAATCTTAGGAGGGTTATAACTTACTGAAGAATAGAAATGCTAACAGTCATTAGGTTTTGATATGTAAAGGAGATATTAAAACTGCAGAAAATCAGTGAACCTGCTGTCCTGTTTCTTAGATCCAAGGCATAAGAGAGAACATTTTAAGGGAGAGGCGTTTGCTTCTTCCGTAAAAGTAGTGGAACCCTCCCCCACCCCAATAAGGTTTGGAGGGTTCACTCTTACAGCCTGCCCAGCTGGAGTCTTGAAATTACAGCTCTGTGGTAGCATGTTTTCCCATAGGCAAGAAAGAAAAAAAGAAAAGGGAAAGGGAAAAAGAAAGTACAAGAGTAGGTCGATTGCCCATTTCTTAGATTTAAAGTAAAATAAGTGGATTTAATGAAAGGAAGATGCTGAAAGTGTGGGTGTCTGTCCTTTTCCACAGATCAGGGTCAGGAGGGCAGAGATGCTTGGGGTGCATCTGAGGCCGCTGACCAAGCTAGTCCAGAGCAGATGAGGCAGCTGGCAAGCTGCTACCAGGTACGGGCAGCAGCAGGTAGAAACCCAGAGCCAGGGCCCCTGAAGAGTGCTTGATGATTCATTTTTGTTGGTGGGTCAGCACATTTTTCATCCATGTCAAGCACAGTGACATGTGCTGACTTTTCACACACTGTCAATTTGTGGTCACTGATTCATCTTGTCCCCTACCACATACATACTTATACTTCTCCACTCTCAGTTCAACCGTTGATCTCTAAAGGTGTCGAAATTATTGATTGAGAGGGTAAGACTACATTGTATCCACAGCCATTTTTCCCCTAAGCCAGTGGAAGCATTCCTTTCTCATTTGTCTTGTTTTCCACACATTCTAGCATTCTGTTTGTCCAGGATCCATACCACCTCAGTCTATATATATACATGTAATACCTTTTGTATCTTTTTTCCTCATCCCTGAGAAAAGCACTGCCTTATATAATTTTTCTGAGTATATTAATCCTATAGCACAACGTGTGTGGACTATGTTTTGGCTCCTTAGTCTTTGTCAGACAGAGGAATATACGTTACCTAGATCAAGACTTGGACTTCCAGACATGCCAAGAAAAGTTCCACTCTCAGCACATGAAACATAACAGATTCCATATTTCCACATTGTTGACTGAGATGTACCCACAAAGGAAACCTATCTTGTTTCAGTGCTTAAGCTGAGTTAGTTTTAAAGTAATAAATAGGAAGAATAAGGATGGTGGTAAATGTTAAAACTTTTAATTATCAACTGAGTCCTTACCAATGTACCAGGCATTGTGTATTGTGCTAAGTGCTTCACATACATGATCTCATTTAATCGTCATGACAATCCTATTAGGTACTCATATTTCTCCCTTTATACAAAAAGGTTAATGAGTGCAAGTATGTAAGGCTGAGCTGAGACTTAAATTCAGGTAGTCTGTTTCCAGAGCTAAGACTCTAAACAAGTACATTATCCAGATTTTTGTATGTGGGGAAATGGTAAGGATATATCTTTTGTAGGTTGGAGGTGAGGAGACATTTAATTTCTTTGTTCTTTTTTCCCACTGAAATGTTTGTCCTGGGATAATATTGTTATATTCCTTTCCACCTAGAATCATTGTTTTGGCATCCTCCCACCTCCATTTCCATTAATCCCCACCAGCCTTAGGTCCACTAGATTAATTAGGCTGTTGGCACTTGAGCATGTTGATTTTCTAAGGTAATCCAGCCTAGTGGTCATTATTTGGCTTGAAGAGTGAAATATTCCCACATGTTAAAGAACAGTCCTAGTGATCAATTGCCTTTTACTTAGAGAAATGTAAAGATTAATAAGATATTTTGAGGCTCTTGAGTACCAAAGAATAAAAATACAAAGAAATCTATACCTGGCCAAACCACATTGTATAGGAAGCTGTTTTTAATTTTCTTTTTAATTTTAAATGATCATTATTCTGTAAACCTATAATTAAATTTTCAAGTACTATCTAAGCACCCCAGCACTGGAAAGAGTCATAAAGAAGGCTCCCCTTCTTCTTTAGAAATCATTTTAAATTGTTCTCTTAGAGGTCCAGTGTTTAAACATATAACACATGATGATGTTAGTTAAGATTTGGCAAAGTCTCTTAATCAGCTACTTTTGGATGCTACATAATAAAAGTTTGAGCAGCTATTTGAACACTACCTACATGTATTTCAAAAGACTAGCTGCTAACTCCCCATAAGGACTTTGTCTAGATAGTAAAGAAAACAGGTGGGCACTGGGACTAGTTTTAGTTTTAAGAAAAGGCATTGAAAATACTGAATCTCTGTATTACCCACTAGAAGATTAAAGAAAATCATATCTGCATTAATAAATTCCCTCAATCCCAGCTTTTGTCATTTAGGTGCTTTTAATCCAAAGTGCCCATTTAGCTTTTCTCATGGTGGCCCAGCAGAATCGGCCAATACCTCTCTATACCCCGCTCCCCATTTAGCAAATAAGTAACCCAAAGCTCAGAGTTGAGACTTGCTAAGAGCTATAGCACAAAGCAATAGAGCCAATTTTTGAGTTCTCTTCTGAAAACTTCCCAATCAACTGATAAATGATGCTGACCCTCTCAAGGATTATCAACCCTAAGAGAGCCAGATACAACCAAGTCATACCCCCAACAAATACCTACTTTTGAATCTTCAAAGTTGGAGGACTTCTTTTTTCATATAAGTGATATTTAACTTCACTTTACTCTCTTACAGGAGCCCACAATTCCTGGCATACAACTATAAAATAGCAGCAGAGTGAGGGTAGAAGAATAAGGATTAAAAGCTAGGATGGAGAAACAGCGACCGAATGATAAATCAGTAGATTGGAATTAAGAGAATGAGAATAATTAATTGGGCTTGAGAGGGCTAAGATGGTAACAGGGTGGAGTTAAGATGGCAATAACAAGATGGGAAGCAGCTGAAAAGGCCATGGAAGGAGGATGTTGTGATGGTTTTGCAATATAAATGGTCTTGTATAAATGAGGCCAGAGTGTATTTGCCCAGCTGTGAACAGTGTGATGAGAAAATATTAAGCTGAGTCATTTAAACAGTCTGAATAATAATAGTAATAATAGAAATACAATACAGTAGATGGAGAATAATATGGGACAGTATCTCCAACTGCTACATAAATGCTGAGAGCAGTTTAGCTATTTATTTTCAATGCTGGAAACTTAATACCAAATAACCAATGGAGGTTTAAACCATTTTTCTATTTGACACTTGTATAACTAGGACACAATTGTTCACTGGGTTATAATTGACCTGCTCCATCTTAATGTACTTAGGAAACTTTCACACTAAGCTACAACTTTCAGCCAAGCTAGAGTAAACCCCACTCTGCAAAGATCAAATTTGAATATGCACATATGCATTTCTATGGTTTTTATTTTTGCTTATTTTCATTTCTAGTTGGTCTTTATTTCAGCAAGCTGCTTGGGCTATAGGAATGTAGAGTAATGTGTGCTAATTATATTACACTATAGAATTTTGGGATAACAAGTAAGGCATTCCATCTAATGCACAACTTTCTGAACCCAACCTTCATGGAGGACTTAGAGATAAACCTGGGTGTTTGATGAAATAAATAAAAGTTACCTTAAAGCCTGAACTGAGCATTTCAATTTTTGGTCATTAGCTTAGGTAGGGGGCTGTGAGGGCCTCACAAACTTAGACCCCAGCATTCAAAAGAAAAGCACTTCTTATTACTCAACAGGATGTATCATCAAGCTAGTTTGGTTAATCAAATTTCAGGTGAAATTGTATTATAACAAGAGGATGAGTTTGAGGGAGAGATTAAATTTAAAATTATACCATGCCAAGAAATTGATTACTTTGCCATTACCCTGGCACTGGTATCAGTAATGTGGAAGTAAAAATCTGAGGGAGAAGTTGAATTAGTATTTCTCAAAGTAAATTTTGTGGATGCTTGACTAAAGCTGATATGAGCTATAAATAGGCTTAGGGAGAGTAAGACACCCATAGGTCCATCTGTCATGGGCTAAAGAGACCAGAACTAGGATCAAGATTCATGACCTGGATTTGATCACTACTAATTTAGGCCCTCAAACCCAACTCTCCAAAAGATCTATAATCTCCATGGTGGGTTTTTCCAGTGTAGGGTAGGATCCTTTTGGTAGTATTACTACAACCTGACATTGTCTCCTACTTTAGCTAATTTTTTTACAAGTCTCTGAATTGCAATTTCACTAATAGTTTTCTTTAATATTTTGGTGTCAATTGAAAAGACCAAAGTATGCTTTATGGGAGATATAATCCTGTAGCATGGAAATTCATCAGGTTTATAATTGTTTGATTAGCTAAACATGATATATATGTTAATATATAAACTCTCCATGATATTTACTATTTTTTCCCCCTTAGAGCGTGTTTTACCCACAATCCCCCACCTCATTCAAGGTCAGTATGATTTTTATCACTGTAGCTCTGTTGCTGGGTCATTCTCCATCACCTATCATGGGCAAAATACATGAAGGGGAAAACATATTCACAAAATTTACATGCAACAGAGAGCTTTCTTTTCCCTAAAACCTTTGAAAGAAAGTCAATCAGTTGCCACCAAACCAATGGGTCTGTCACTTGAACTAATATCTAGTTGGTCCATTGTGGGGAAGATAATGCTAAACTTAGAAATCAATTTTTCCTCAATCAATATTTATTACAGATACCTCTGAATTCACATTCTTGGAAAACAGCCAATTTAATTGTTAAGCCCCCCAAAATATGAATCCTCTGACTGACCATCCTCACATTTGGACACTTCTACAATCTAAATCTGATGTCATTGGTATTGATTGTAAAAATGATTTCATATACTGCCAAAGGTGAAATTCAACAAGATTTCAACAAGGGCATTATTTTTTTCTTAAAATCTTGGCCAATTCAGGGACTTTTTCTCTTAAACATAACTATCTTAGAAAACACAAATTAAAAAACAAGGTAGGGGAGCAGATATAGCTCAGTGGTTGAGCACCTGCTTTGCATGTATAAGGTCCTGGGTTCAATCCCCAGTACCTCCAAAAAAAAAAGTAAAAGAGATTCTTAAAACATGAATAAACATTTATTAAAAAAAAAAAAAAAAAAAAAAAACACAAGGTAGACTTTCTATATTCCCTTCATAAAACATTCTACACACTCATTAAATTTTGCCTCCTACAGCACATTTAGATGCAAGTTGCAACTACAACCTTCTAGCTTAAGGCTTTTTAAAGGCAAATTGGCAAATAAAATTAAAACAATACAAAAAAATCTGAAATGAAAGCAACTTACCATTGAAATTAAATTCCAGGAAAGTGATTTGCAAATAATACTCAAAGACCTGAGAAAAAAAATGGAAACTAGGCTGTGCAGGGCCTAGTATGGAAAAATAAATCCAATTAAAAAAGATTATCTTACACGCTGTAAAGGAAATGTGCTCAGAATTAAAGATAGAAAGCTGCTGTTTTAGAAGTTTAAAGACAGATCATGTTTCATTAACACTTATCCAAACTAGAAATTAGGCCAAAATTGGGTATAGATATTCAAAGTGTCAATAATGCAATTGTTTTGCATATGTATATATTCATATATTTGCAAACTTATTTTAATTATGTTTGGAATAAGGCTATCAACATTTCAGGGATCAAGTAGGCAGCTTAATAAAAGAGTCTTCAATTTTAAGAAGAGGCCAAACTATTTTTAGTATTAAAGCTTGGAAGAACTCTATTGAATGAAAAACTTCCCTAAAATATTAATGAGATCTGTTTCTTACCCCAGCCACTAAAATAATGACTGTTAAAATGTGACTGTTTTCTAGACTTGACACAAAGCTTAGTGTTCATGGAAAATATCCCATTTTGAATTCCTAACATGACACAATTATTTTAAGACATTTATCTTCTAGGGATGCTGCTGAGATTGACAGCATTTTCTCATGTTTCCATCTTGCAAATATCTTGATGTGACAAACATGTACACACACACATTTGTCCCAATGGATAGCATTCTCAAAAGACCATGCTCCATCCATTATAGAGTGTCACAATGGCACTAAATATCCTTTATGGGAGCAGTTCAGCAGCCACAAGCCCAAATATTTTATCTGATCATATATTCAGATGTTTTATGTTAACACTGAAAAAAAGTGAACCGAGACACTGCTCACAAAGGGTTGCATTCAGATATTAAAAAACAGTCTGGACTACAGATGGAGCGTGTGGGATTTTGTTCAACTTTCCATTTTCTCACAAATTGAATTGTTGATTGGAGAATGACCCTGGTGTGATTTTATGTTTGTAGGTAGACTGTAGTTAGCTTTCTTAGATCTGATAATTTTTAGAGTATATAATTTATCTTACTACTAATATTTCAAGCTTCTGCTGGTGGACATTGAAAAGCTGTTGAGACTTGGGATACCTGGTACAAGAGGTTGATATAGGAAGACAGTCTCCTCTTTAAGTTCTCAGTTCTTTACAAGGACTTTAACTTCCAGAGACCAAACCCCTTATTTACTCTTCTTGCCAGTCAGGATGGCAACCCATATGAAATGCAGTTTCCCATGGAAAGAAATACTAACAATAGGATTGCTAACCCTTTTGATAGTGCCAATTAAGTACCCAAATATCTACAAAAAGCATGCTTCATTGTCGTCATAACCGTAGCACAAGATACAGCTATATCCAATAGCTAAATATCATATATTGTCATTTCTATGTGGAAAACTAAACTTGAATTCTAAAATATTAACAGGTCTCTAAGTTGGCTGATGTAAATGGCCTGCAGAATTTTGGTATGATTTAATTTTCTTAAGGTGTTTTAGAAGTAGGAGAGTCACAAAGATCCTTTTCTGTCCTCCATCATAAAAAAAAGAGAACTTTCCCAGCTACTTTCCAGCCTACCAGAAATACATGTTTAATTTCAGCTACTTCATTGTTAATATCTCTCATTGTAGAGTCTCCCCCCTCTCCCCACTCTACATGGCTCATCAAGCTGAGTCATAGCAGAAATTCAGTCCTAAACCCCTTCAAACTGTGATTAAACAAAAACAAGTCTCAATAAATCAAATATAGTTTCCTTGGATTTTTTTCATCATGTTGCTTGATTTTCTGCAGTGATAATAATACCATTATCTGGAATTCCTCCAAAGGGTAATTTGTATTGACTATGGCCAATCATAAATTTTCAAATGTCCTTTCCTCTTCTGCCAACAACAACAAATAAACAAACAAAGCTGTGTATTTCCCTGCTTCTTAATTTAAAAGATATATATAAATAAGTAAAATAAAATCTTCCATCCCTGATCTGTTTCTAGATAGGGGTGTGTGTGTGTGTGTCCCTTTCATTTTAATTTAGAGTATTTATTCTGAAATGAGTCCTGAATTGCATATATTTGCATAACTGTGCCCCATTACATGCTGCAGAAAATCCTCAGAATTGTAAAATGTGTGGGCTTTAAATGTCTGAGGGAACTCTTCTCACTTTGTTATGCTCAAATCATTTCCCGAGGCCTATAAACGGATGGTTGACATTGCAGGCCTCATCCCCTTAAGCCTACTCACCATTCTTTACGAAAAGTGTGCCTCCCATTTAGAAGGAATGTAGTTTCAAATGAGGTGATGAAACCAGCCTCAGAAAGTCAAAATAAAGTGAAAGAGGAGAAAGGACAAGAATAAACCACCATGTTTGGTTTTTATAACCCTCAAGAAGAGAATTCCCTTGTGTCTGGGACACTCTGGGCTCAATCCTTTTCTGAGCACCTCCACTTTTTGAAAAGAAAATCCTGGAATGTGTCTCACTTGTTTGCCTCCCATCTGATTATTTATCCCAAGTGAACAGCCTTTCCATTCACTAACCCCATGTGGCGAATGGGTTTGGGAAATGATGAGATTATCTCCCAGGCTCAGGCATTGCACAGCTGCTTGCCATTCAGCCCCTGTTTTTCCATTGATAAAATGCATTGCACATGGCTGGGTTTGCATGATTAATACAGCTGTCTAAAGCTCACTCTGAAAACAAACAAAACCCCCCAAAATTAAAGTTTTAAAAGAAAATAACATTTAACCCACAAACAAACAAGGCTTACAGAAATCCTAAATCAGTCTTGCATGTTTCCTCCCAAAGGAAGACTGGTGTCCTTGTAGGCAGACCCTGGTATCAGATCAGCCAGATTCTAGCCACAGGAGGAGAAGAAAGATATCTGCTCTCTCCTGCTCTCCCAGGAATGTGTTCTCAAAATGACACACCACTGGGGTATAAGTAAAGCTGAGAGAAAAATCCTGAACATATCTGTGCTAAGAAGATGACTGGGTAATCCCAACAGCTTCATTTATATTATCTAGGACATCATCGTTGGTATCAATGGTTAAGTGCTTCTTTTCAGCTCTATATTATAACAGCAATTTCACTTTGTCTAATAACAACAACAATAATAATAATAATATTAGCTAGCATACATGGTGGGCTTATCGTATACCAACAGAGTTCTCAGGGCTTTTGCGTGTATTAAGCCAATTAATTAATCCCCACAACCCTAAAAAGGTAACACGCACATTCTCCCACACTTCTAAAAAATGTATTCTTTATTTGAGAAGTTGTAGGTTTACAGAAAAATCATGCATAAAATACAGAGTTGCCATAAATCACCCCCACCCCCACATATACAGTTTTCCCTGTTACTAACACTTGCAGTAGTTTGGTACTTGTTTTACAAATAATGAAACAGTATTATTTATAGTTATACTATTAAAGACAGTCTATAGTTTACATTAGGGTTCACTGTATTGTACAGTCCTGTGGTTTCTCTAAAATTTTTATAGTAGGACCATATATGTAACTTAAAATTTTACCTTTTAAACCACATTCAAATACATGAGTGGTATTAATTACATCCACAAAGTTGTATACTACCATCACTACCATCCATTACCAAAACTTTTCTATTACCCCAAACAGAAACTCTGTACCAATTAAGCATGAACTCTCCATTCCCTAGCCCCACCCAGCCCCTGGTAACCTGTATTCTAGTTTCGGACCCTATGAATTTATTTTTTCTAATTATTTCATATCAGTGAGATCATACAATATTTGCCCTTTTGTGTTTGGCTTATTTCATTCAATATGTTGTCTTCGAGTTTCATCCAAATTGTTGAGTATTCCAGAATGTCACTCCTTTTTCACAGCTGAATAATATTCCTTTGTATGTATGTACCACAATTTGTGTATCCATTCGTCTGTTGATGGACATTTGGGTTGCTTCCATCTTTTGGCAATTGTGAATAATGCTGCTATGAACAGTAGTGTGCAAATATCTGTTCAAGGCCCTAATTTCAATTCTTTTGTATATATAGCAAGAAGTGGGAATGCTGGTAATTTTACACTTAGCCTTCTTAGGAACTACCAAACTGTTTTCTACAGTGGCTGCACCATTTTACATTCACAACAACAATGATCAAGTGTTCCTATTTTTCCACATCCTCTCCAACACTTGTTATTTTCCATTTTGTAAATTGTAGCCATTCTAGTAGGTGTGAAATGATATTTCATTGTGCTTTTGATTTGCATTTCCCTAATGGCTGATGATGTTGAGCATCTTTTTATGTGCTTTTAGGCCAATTGTATATCTTCTTTTGAGAAATGTCTACTCAAGTCTTTTGTCCATTTATTAATTGGATTGTTTGTCTTTCTGTTGTTGACTTCTAAGATTGCTTTCTATTAAAAGAAATCTTTTTTGTTTTCAGAGTAATGATTTTATTTTTTTCAAACTTTATTTGAAATTCAAAATGTAAAATAACAGGCAAAAGGCAGCTCAACAAGTTATGGAAGCATTACTCCAAAAAAGTTCTTTCCAGGCCTTTTTATTTCATCTAATCCTAAAAACAAACTCAATTGTTCCTACAGCTTTAGAAAGAAATCTTGACATTGAATCCTTATCTGATATGTAGTTTCCAAATATTTTCTCCCGTTATATAAGTTGTCTTTCTACTTTAATGATGAAGTCCTTAGAGGCACAAAAGTTTTTAATTTTCATGAAGTCCCATTTATCTCGTTTTCCTTTTGTTGCTCATGCTTTTGGTATAAAGTCTAAGAAATCATTGCCTAACACAAGGTTCTGTAGATGCTCCCTACTCTTTTCTTCTAGAAGTTTTATAGGCTGGTTCTTATAGTTAAGTCTTTGATTCATTTTGAGTTAATTTTTTTATATGGTGTCCTGGCCCGCGGGACAGTTAACCTGGGGCTCCAGCTCCTACGAGGGAAGAATGATATGGGACAAGAGACACGAAGAATGACAGCAAGACAGGATTCTGATCAAGCTGCAAAAGTTTATTGAAAAGGCAGGGTATATATGCTCTCAGGGGAGAAGGGGTGGCTACTAAGTGGCTACTAAGGATGGGTGGCGGTCTATGATTGGTGGTCGCTGTTGCTAGGGAGGGGTTAGGGCTTTCGGCGCGAGTTGCTAGGGCTTTGGGCGCGAACTGCCCAAGGCTTCGGGGAAGAAGGCTAATTAGCTTAGGCTGTTGTTGTTTCAACCCAGGCAGCCATGTTCCAAGTTGCCGGCATTGCTGAGGGTGATTATTATATGCTGCCATTATCGTGCCCAACAATATGGTGTGAGTAGGAGTCCACATTCATTATTTTGAATGGGCATATACCTAGTTTCCCCAGAAATATTTGTTGAAGAGGTTATTCTTTTCCCAATGAGTAGACTTGGCACCATTTTCAAAAATTGGCCATAGATTTGGTTTATTTTAGAACTCTCAATTTGATTCCAAATTGATGTCTGTCCTTTGTTCCAGTTCCATACTATTTTGATTACTGTAGCTTTGTAATATATTTTAAAATCAGGAAGTGTGAGTCTTCCCAATTCATTCTTCTTTTCTAAGATGGTTTTGGCCATCTTATCCATCCATACAAATTTGTTGATTGGCTTTTCCACTTCTGCAAAGAAGGCTATTGGAATTTTTATTGGGATTGTGTTGAATCTGTAAATTACTTTGTGTAAAATTGACAACTTAACAAAATGTAGTCCTCTAATCCATGAACACAGAATGTTCTTCCATTTCTTTAGATCTTCTTTGATTTCTATTAATGATGTTTTATAGGTTTCCATGTACAAGTCCTTTACAACCATAGCTAAATTTATTCCTACATATTTGATCCTTTCAGTTGTTTCATAATTTTTTTTCTTTATTTCTTCTTCAAATTGTTCAATATTGGTGTATAGAAAAACACAACTGATTTTTGCATGTTGATCTTATACCCTGCCACATTGCTTAATTCATTTATTAGCTCTAGTAGCTTTGTTGTGGATTTTTCATGATTTTTTATATATAGAATCATGTCATCTGCAAATAGTTAATTTTACATCTTCCTTTCCAATCTGGATGCCTTTTATTTATTTTTCTGCCCTAATTCCTCTAGCTAGAACTTCAAGTAAATTGTTAAATAACAGTGGTCACAGTGGGCATCCTTATCTTGTTCCTGATTTTGAGGGAAAGTCAATCTTTCACCACTGAGTGTGATGTTAACATTGGGTTTTTCATATATGTCCTTTACCATGTTGAGGAAGTTTCCCTCTATTCCTAGTTTTCTGAGTGCTTTTATCAAGAAGGGGTACTGGATTTTGTCAACTGTCTTTTCTTTGTTAATTGAGATGATCATGTTTTTTTTTCTTTGTTCTACTAACGTAGTGTATTACATTAATTGATTTTTTAAATATTTAACCACTCCTACACAAATGGGAAAAATCCCACTTGATCATAGTGTATAAGTCTTTTAAGATGTTGTTGGATTCAGTTTGCTAGTAATTTGTTGAGGATTTTTTCCATCTATATTTATAAGGGATATTTATCTGTAATTTTCTTTTCTTGTGGTATCTTTATCTGGCTTTGGTATTAGGGTCATGTTGGCCTCATACAATTAGTTAGAGAGTATTCTCTGCCTTTCAATTATTTTTTAAAGATTTTGAGCAGGATTGGTGGTAATTCTTCTTGGAATGTTTGGTAATTTTCACCAGTGAAGTCCCTGGTCTTGGGCTTTTCTTTGTTAAGAGGTTTTTGATTACCAATTCAGTCTCTTTGCTTTGTATTGGTCTATTGAGATGTTCTATTGCTTTTCGAGTTAGTGCAGGTAGTTTGGTTTCTAGAAATTTTCCCATTTCATCTAGATTATCTAATTTGTTGGCATACAGTTGTTCATAGTATTCTCCCCTAATCCTTTTTATTTCTGTGGGGTCAGTAGTAAGGTCTCCCTTTTATTTCTGATTTTAGTTGTTTGCTTTTGCTCTCTTTTTTCTTTGTCAGTCTAGCTAAATGTTGCTGATTTTATTGATCTTTTCAAAGAATCAGCTTTTGATTTTGTTGATTCTGTTGTCTTTTTTATTCTATTTTATTGATCTCTGGTCTAATCTTTGTTATCGCCTTCTTTCTGCTCACTTTGAGTTTAGTTTGCTCTTCTTTTTCTAGGTTCTCCAGGTTTTAGGTTTCTGACTTCAGATCTTTCTTCTTTTTTAATTAAAGCATTTAGAGCTATAAATTTCCCACTGAATCCTCCCTTTGCTGCATACCATAAGTTTTGGTATCTTGTGTTTTTGTTTTCATTTACCTCCAATTATTTTCTAACTTCCCTTGTGATTTCTTCTTTGATACATTGGTTGTTTAAGAGTGTGCTCTTTAATTTCTACATATTTGTGAATTTTCCATTTCTCCTGGTGTTATTGATTTCTAGCGTCATTCCATTGTGGAAGAAGAAGATACATTGTATTATTTCAATATTTTTAAATTTATTGAGCCTTGTTTGTGTCTAACATATGGGTCTATCCTAAAGAATGACACACGTGCACTAAAAAAAGCATGTGTATTCTGCTGCTGTTGGATAGTGTGTTCCATGTATGTCTATTAAGTCTAGTCAGTTTGGAGTATTGTTCATGTCTTCTTTTTCCTTATTGATCTTCTGTATACATGCTCTGTACATTATTGAAAGTGGTGTATTGAGGTCACCTCCTCTTGATATACAACTATTTCTCCCTCCCAGTCTGTCAATATTTGCTTCATATATTTTGGGCTCTACCATTAGGTGCATACATATCCATGATAGTTATGCATTTTTGTTGAATTGACTCTTTTTATCAGTATATAGTGACCTTCTTTGGCCCTCAAGAGTTTTTTACTTAAAGTCCATTTTATCTGATACCAGTTTAGCTGCCCCAGCACTCTTTCAATTATTATTTGCATTGTATATATATATATTCTTTCACTTTCAACTTTCTTGTGTCATTGAATTTTAGGTTAGTCTCTTGTAAACAGCATATAGTTGGGCCATGCTTATTTTATCCATTCTGCCAATCTCTGCCTTTTGACTGGAGAGTTTAATCTATTTTCATTTAAAGTAACTGCTGGTAATGCAGGACTTTCTTCTGCCATTTTGCTATTTGGTCTTTGTAAGTCTTATATCTTTTTTGTCCCTCAATTCTTCTGTTAATGCCTACTTTCATATTTATTTAATATGTTGTACTATACCATTTTGAGTCCCTTCTCATTTCCTACTGTATGTGTTTTTCAGTTATTTTCTTAATGGTTGCCATGGGGCTTATATTTAACAATAACAATCACATATGATTTGATACCAATTTAACTTCAATAGCATACATAAGCATTATTCCTGCATCCACCATCCCTCCACTTTCACTGTACTTGTTATAAATCAAATATTTATACTTTGTACATCAAAACCATAGATTTATCATTGTTTCCTATGCATTTAAATACAGTACATTGCTACTGGCATTTATACTCACCCATATGATTGCCTTTACTGGAGGTCTTTACCTCTTTATGCCACTTTGATCCATTGTCTAGTATCCTTTCATTTCAATGTGAAGAAATCCCTTCAGCATTGTTTGTAGGGCAGGTCTAGTGGTGCCAAATTCCCTCAAATTTTGTTTATCTGGGAATGTCTAGTCTTTTCCTTGTTTTTGAAAGACATTGCAACTGGATATAAAATTCTTGCTTGGCATTTGCTTTCTTTCATCACTTTAAATATTTCATCTCTCTGCCTTTTTGCATCCATGATTTCTGATGAGAAATGGACACTTAATCTTATTGAGGCTTCCTGATCATAACACATTGATTTTTCTTTGCAGCTGTCATAACTCTCTCCATTCCTTGCCATTGGACAATTTGACTAATATGCATCTGAATATGGTTCTCTCCAATTTTATCCTGTTTGGGGTTCATTGTGTTCTTGAATATGTATATTCATCTCTTTTGTTAAATTGGGGGTGTTTTCTGTCATTATTTCCTTGATTATTCCTTTCTATGTTTCTTCTCCTTCTGGGGCTCCCATAATGCCTACTTGATGTTTTCCCACAGGTCCCTTAGGCTTTATTTGCTTTTTTTACTACTTTTTTCATTCTGCTCCTTAGCCTAAATCATTTCAATTGTCTTGTTTTCGAGTTCCCTGATCCTTTCTTCTGCCATCTCCAAGATGCTGTTGAACTCCTCTAAGGAATTTTTCATCTGTTATTATGGTCTTCAACTCCAGTATTTCTGTTTACTTTCTTTTTTAAATTTATATTTCTTTATTGAGATTCTCATATTGTTCATACACCTTTTTCCCTTATACCCTTTAGCTCTTTCTCTGTGTTTTCCTTTATCTCCTTGAGCATATTGAAGATAATTCTTTTTAAAGTCTTTGCCCAGTATGACAAACCTGTGGTCTTCTTCATTGATGATGGATGAGTTTTTATTGCTCCTTTGGCTGGGCCATCATTTCCTGTTTCTTTGTTTGTCTTGTAATCTTTTCTTGCTATTTGTACATCTACTAATTTAAGATGTTATTTCTGGGACTTAGTCCCTGAGTTGTCTGTTCCTTAAGTTTGTGTCCATCTAGTAATGGACACATCACTGATGACTGAGATGTCCTTGAGTACCAGGAACTAACATAAGCAAACAAACAAATGCAAAAAAACACCTTTCACAGTTTTTTCAAACTGGCTCTGCATTGGTTGGTATTCTCCTTCAGAGTTTAGTCCTCCTACCTTGATCTGCCCTAGGTGAAAGTAAATTGGAGTGACCTTTCTGTCCTTTCTGAGTCTGGGTCTTGTCCTGGGCTTGTGCTAGCTTGTGGTCTTAGGAATTCCCCCATTTACAAGAATCTGAATGTCCCTTCTAATCCTTATGAAACAAACTTTCATTCCCTCCAGGGACCTCTATTTTAATTTTTAAAGGAGATAATCCTTTGCACCAGGCCACTTTGTCTTAATTGTTCCTTACACTGCTTTAGCTGTCTGCAAGTTGCTTCTGCCTGCAGAGCAAGTTCTTGGAGGACAAATCAAGGATGAAGTTCCTGGTTTCATCTTTCAGGCTGCCACTCAATAGATTGGCACCGGCATCCAGGCACCCTAGTATGTACACATGTGTTACTCTGCTCCCTCCAGAACAGGGCCAGAGACCCACAATGGGAGTGCAGGATGGCTCCACACTGTACCAAGGAAGCATAGTAGAGGGCCAGAAAGGGTGCAACAAACTTCTCCTATCATTTTTAAAGCTGCATTTTCTTGATTTGGCACTTGCCTAGTTACTGCAACCCTTTTACTCTTTTCTGAAGTTTTGAAGAAGATTGCTCTGCCAGTTTTTGCTAGTGTTCAAAAATTCTGTGGAGGAATGGAACCCTGGATCATCCTACACCACCATCTTGGTCAACAGGATGTCCAGCCACCGTCTTTTTTTTTTTTATCATCAAAGTACACCCAAATATCAATCTACCACTCCATGTACCCGGACACATATATAAATATATACAACATTATAAGTAGGTATTATATATATATTCATGTTCATTAAATATGCAACTGTCAGGGAATTTTAAACATCCATCTAAATTATTTAGTTATAATGTTGATGAAATGTAATACTCGGTTACCTTAATATCCATACCTTTTAACAAAAAAAAATGTATGCCCAACTCACACACAGATAAATATGAAAGCATTCATCTTTAAAAAACATGAGCATTGCTATCCAGCATCAGTACATCTAATTTCACACACTCATTACATACATACCTCTATTAATCATGAATAATTACTAGGATTGTTCTCTGTAATTCAGTTTTTCCAACTGTGAAATGGGAAAGAAATATATTTTTCATGCCTACAACCTCAAAGAGGTGTTTTAAATAATACAAAAAAAAAAAAAAAAAAAAAAAAAAAAAGAGTTTTAGGTCCTAGAAAGAAAGCATATTGAATTTTAAAATAATCACATTAACTACACATATCTGTTATAATTTTTTAAAGTACTGAAATATAGAGCTGTTCTTATATCATAGTGCATGGATATTAGCTGGATATAAGTTCATTATAATTTGATGCATTATGAATACTGAGGACCCCTGAAATACCCATACTGCTAAAAACTAGTGACAGAAGCATCCAAAATTAAATTAAAAATATTTTCATCATTTTTATTATATAATATTAAAAATTCAGAGGCATTGCAAAGTTGCACAGTTCCCTATTGTGTGGTACACTTGCATGCACACACACACATACGCACACTGTTCAGCAGATGCCAGTCATGCATATTACCACCTGTCAGATTAATCCAAAGTCACCAACCTAAAGAACTTGCCCTTTTCACTGGTCAAATGTTTAATGCATGTCCTTGGAAGGGGTTCAGATTTTAATACATCTCTCCTTTCCTACTGGCTGACTAAAATAAGTGCCATGTTTCTACAGATAGAAATTAGGCAGTCGATGTACATTTGACAAGATCATAGACCCCGGTTATTACATGTGAAAATAATTAAGAGTTGGCTTTAATAACTGATACCATCACCTGGCTTCTTTATTGTGAACAAGTTTCCTTTAGCGATTGAGAACCAAGTGGGATAGTTGTGCCCGTACTTCATCTGGAATCAATAATTCACCTGCCAATCCCATGATTAATACCCAGCATTATAGGTGAGGTTTTTCCCCATTTCTATGTCTTACTAATTCCTACATTTCCACTCTTCCTTCTGCTTTCTGTTCCCTAAACTGGCACAGTTTCTTCCTGTGAAAAAAATTGCTAGAAAGAAAAAATCTGAAATTTATTCACCCCATTATTTAAGTGCCCGATAACAGCATGAAAGGCTTACCTCACTCAGAATTTACATTTAGCTTCAAGCTGAATATTTAAAAACCCTACAACTTCAATTTAAAGGTAGGGGCATTTTTAGTGCTGGAACTTTTTTCTAATACCTTTTCCTATTTTCCTAATCTGGATCTGTCTATACCAGTCAGACTTTCCTGGTGATCTTCCTGTTCTTATTCCTTGCTGTGCTATTTAGATTTCTAAAGCCAGCAGGGATTTGAAGATGAATATATATATATTCTTTTTTGAAAAGCCAAGCTTCCACTGAAGCTTAATTTGATGGAAATATTTCTCTTCTATGAGCTTTATGGAGAAAAATATCTTTCAAAGTAACAATTACATTTGGGAATTAAGTTTGCATAATTGACAGTCTTGTCTTTTTAATTAAAAGGAATAAAGCTGCCTGAGAAGAGCTCAATGAGATCTGTAGAGAAAAATGTTGGCATGCTGCCCCAAAGGGTGAGAAGACCAGGATCTTGGCTGGACAGAAAATGCTGGTGTAGGTCCCTCTAGGCTTTGTGGTCGCTCCCACCACAGCTTGCCTTGGCATCTCTCTCATTGTGCTATTGGCGTGTGGGCAGCAGTCTCCTGTGAGGAGCTTTGCTGGATATGGCCAGAAAAAGAGGTCCGTTCCTTAGAAGTTTATCCCTGGATTCAGACTTTGCATGGAATAGAGTCATTAGAGGAAGTGATATTACTAAGAGTAAAAAAAAAAAAAAAAAATACATACCCTTCCAAGAATTTAATCCAGTACAGACACATCCCTTGACAAATGCTATATCATGATGCCCCAAAACTATGAGGTTAATTATACTCTCCCCTTGGCATTCTCTTTCTTTTTTGCCTGATATCCTTTTTTCTGATATCTTTATTTCTTGATTTTCTTTATCTTCACATTTTCCACCATATTGACCCTGCTTTACTACATACTTTCCTTTTCACATCTTTCAAACAAAACTAAGAAAATTTTGATAGTATTAGCATTCACTTCTAAATACTGATTGCCTGGTATGCAAGTGCCACAAAGCCACTATCCCGTATATCTGGATACTTCTGGAGGAAAGGTACAAATTAACCTTAATAACAACTTCCCTTATATAGTCACTCTATCATCATGATGTTCTTTCATCATCACAAGTAATTTGTAGGTATTAAACAAGCACCTCTGTGGGGGGAAAAAAAAGTATCACCTTAAGTGGTCCTACATTACATCTCCCCTTGTATGCTGCTGTGAAGAAACATACCTGCCAAGTAAGAACACAGCATGACATAATGAGTTTGGAATTCCAATTTAAGGTGTGCATATGTACCCAGATGTAGAATGGGAGTAGGCAGACAACTCACTAGGAGTCCGCTGAGGATTGCCAACTTATATCCACCACAGATCAGTGGGTAGAGAGACCTTACAAATCATTTATCATGCTTCCTAATTGGACACTGGGGCCAAGCAATGCCCCAGTTCACAGCACTGTTTTGTTTAACACGGTGCTGATTGCAAAAGAAAATGCTTTTCACCTCTTGGTAACACATATGTATGTTAACACTGAAGCAATTCCACTAACATAGCATCTTTACTATAAATCAGAGTTAACAGTCTATTGTATTTTTATCGGCCCCATACTCACAATAGAAGATTCTAACTCCACCATCCACCTACAAACCTTGCAGTCCTAGTATGGTGAATGATTTTTTTAACTGCCTAAGAGGACATTGGAACAACAGTGGCATCCTGTGGCTTAAGAAAATACACAAGGAGATAACTATGCCTTGGCTGAGTGGCTTTCCAGGCACCATCCCACTCTCTTTATCCGGTACAGCAACAGGCATTCCCAGCCATGTTCTATGCTAGAGAGTTGTTTGGCAATTCTAGAATGCTTTCTTAATTATATGTGTGGCTTTTATATAACTTGGAAGTAGGAGGAGTTTCAAGAGCAGAAACAGCTAAAAAAAATAACCAAGCAGTTGTGCTTCTCATTGCTGAATCGCAAGCTAGAGAGTAACTTGGGAGATTTAATTTCCTCTCTGGAGTTCCAGGACCTAGGTAAGTTCTTCGTTCAAAGAAACTTGGTGTTGCAGTGCTGGAAAAGACAGCACCATCTCACTCACTGGAGGTTGCTCTTCCCTTGGGAGATAGAACTTCCCATTGTAACTCATTGATTCCATGACTTCTTGGTCTGCATTTAAATGTACTCTCCACTTGCTTTCCCCTTTGCTTTGTAGAGTATTTTAGACTCTATGTTTTCTTTTTCTCATGACATCTAATTATTAGGAACACAAGAAAGAACTTTCATTTTGGATATGCAGTACAAACTAATTTTTTCCTCATGTTAAGTTTATTTGGCATGGCATAATATTTTGATTCTACCATTCATTCACGTAAACAAAAAACGTAGTATCTGAGCACTTGCTACGTGCCAGGCTCAGTCCTGAGTCTTGAGGATGACTGTGGAAACAAGTGAGCCATGGTCCCTGCAGTAATGGAGCCTATAGACCAGATGGGCAAGTGGGTGATGAATTAGGCAATCACAATAAAGTTTGCTAAATCTACGTTAGAATACCTGTGAGGTGTTTTGGGAGCACAGAGCCTTAGCTAGCTTAAGCTGTTCAGGGAAGGCTTGCAGATGAAAGTTTAAAGGGCAAAAAGGGGAAGAGAGGAGAGGGGCAGAACATTCTAACACATGCAAGGATCTAGAGAGAGCCGAACTAAAAAAGATTCAATATTAATTCTAATCAGTGCTAAAAATCTGAAAAACAATTTTTGCTCTAATAGATTTTTACTTCTGCTTTGCATCTGAACTGTTAAAACAAACAAACAAACAACAACAAAAAAAAAACCTGTTACACCAGTGGGGTTAAAGGAGAAGGATTAGGCCTTTCCCTCTCTCTTGTACTCTTAGAACAAGGAAGACCACTTCTTGGCTTAATTGTACAGATATATACCAATTACTATATACTGTGTGGTAGGTAGCACTAATCAAGGTTAGGTTTCTGTAAGACATTGAGAGCCTATTATCTAGAAGAACAGCTAGAAAAAACTTTTACAGTCTCTCATTAAGTAGGTTTGATGCTAGATTTTATTTAGGCGTAAGCTGTGGTCAGAGGCATCAATATTTTCAGGGAGTTACACCAGACCTTGGCAGTATTGTAATATTTGGAGTCAGTGACACAGCAGGAGTTATGGAAAAACCATACTTGTTATTGAGGCCTCCCGGCACCTCCTGTAATAAAGTCACTGGGAAGGTTGAACGCAGAGCTGCCTTTTTTAGTCCCGCACAGTTGTGGTTAGTGTCACAGAGGTAGGTTCAACCATAACTCAGAGCATACAAACATTGTTCAATCCCTTAACTTCTTATTTCCAAGAGCTTTAAAACTCCAGGAAATCTCACATCTTCACTTGTTACCTCTGCATTCAAATTCTACAAGCCAATTACCTCATTTCATGGTATTTGAATGTTTTTGAATTTGAAACATACAAACCGAAAACATATATTACATGGATTAAAGACAGTCTTGCATCTTTTGGGAGTTTGAATCTAAAATGTATTCTAAAATGGATCTGCAATTTGCAATTTAGGGCTGGGAAATAGAAAGAGAAGAATAAAACCAGAAAGGATGAAAATCTCTAGAGACTTATCCAAACCTTTGCCTTAAATCCTTTTTAGCAAGTCAAATAAATTTAGGTGCAAAAGGCTTTAAAATATATGCTTTTAAACATGGAAAGTATAATTTACTTTGCACCAACACTAAGTACATTTGGGGGCTAGGAGGTGGTTCTTTATTAAATGAGTTGACTGGTCTTTAATTCCAACAAGTGTCAAAGGGCCAGGATTTTACCCATAAGTACAATGGATGCATTCTGGGCAGAAGGGCAGAGACACTTGGTTCTTGTTTAAGAAAGAAACTGCATGTCTGGCCCTGTGTACCTCTCTGACAGCTGATTCAAATAATGTTACTTCTAGAGTTTTCCTAACCTTATACATATTTTAGGTGAAGTAGCCCTAAGACACCTCTTTATTAAATTTAGTCAATTGGGCATTCTTTGTTATTTTAATTCATTGATTATTAAACATTAAACCTCTCCAGCTGATTAAGATTTGAGGATGCTGATCTGGTGTAAGAGATTTAATGAAGCCTTCTCTTTGTGTTGAGAGACTACACTTTCTGTAACAATCCCTATTGCCACTGAGCAGAACGCGTAGCAGTGATAGTGAAATCATGCACCTTTATCTACTGCACAGGACAATTAACAGCATATCAAGCCTAGGGTCAGAAGAGCCATAAAATATGTTTTTTGCTTTATTGCCATTTCATGCTGTTAACCATACATTAGTATAGAAATTAGGCCTCACCTATCTTAGCTTCTCTTTTATTTTGCCTATATGATACGAGTCAACTAAAAAGTTGGGGGAGGTGAAATCCATCTGCTTGTAATATTGTAAACCCAATACCCAAAAAACATAAGTGGTTTTGTTTTTCCCAGAATTAGAGGTTTTAATCCATTGATTTGTTTTCATACATAGTTTTCCACTCTGATAATAAATGTTATACATTCTTATTATGGAAGAAATTGAAAATATATAAAGCTATAAAGAAGAAAATAAAGATGATGCATAATCCCTCCACCTAGAGATAATGCCATTAACATGATATAAGTAGATGTTTTTGTCTGAATGTTTGTGCTGTCAGGGTACTATAGAATGTTCAAATGAAAAGGGCTAAAACATTCTCGATTTTCCCCTCTCTCTGACGCCGGACATGCTTCTGTAATTTGCTCAGAGTCACAGCCCAAGCAGACCCAGAAGCAGCTCTACCCAGCAACAAACACATGCCCAGCTCTTTTAGGTGCTAAGTCAAAGCTTGGCTCAGCTTACAAGAAG
The DNA here is from genome assembly GCA_026826555.1 of Tolypeutes matacus. Classification (NCBI taxonomy): domain Eukaryota; kingdom Metazoa; phylum Chordata; class Mammalia; order Cingulata; family Chlamyphoridae; genus Tolypeutes; species Tolypeutes matacus. The sequence continues at coordinate 19,721,059 of JAKSZT010053887.1, read as the reverse complement.
TTTCTCTCATGGTTACCTTCAGGGTTTCCAGTAGGAGTCCTCATTTCAGATGTGGGAGTTCCTATATTCTCTCTTTAAATTGACGTATTAAAACTTTTCCGCTTTTAGACTTGTCTTTTTTTTTTTAATAAAATGACTTTTTACTTAAAAATTATTTTTTTCTCATTCTATTCAATATAGAACATTTGGAGAATAGAAGGTAAGTCTATCAGTTGATGAAAATAAGGAACAAGGCTCAAATAGTTCATTAATATTCATAAATAGAAATTATGTATCAGTTTTGTTTTTTTAAAAGATTTATTTTATTTATTTCTCCCCACCCCGCCCCCCTCATTGTTTTTGCGCTCACTGTCTGCTCTCTGTGTGTTCTGTGTCTGCTTGTCTTCTCTTTAGGCAGTACTGGGAACTGATCTGGAGTGAGAGAGAGGTGCTCAATCTTTTGTGCCACCTCAGCTCCCTGGTCTGCTGTCTCTTATTGTCTATCCTCTGTGTCTCTTTTTGTTGCATCATCTTGCTGCACCAGCTTCTCTGCATGGGCCAGCACTCCTGTGCAGGCCAGCACTCCGTGTGGGCCAGCTCTCCGCTCAGGCCAGCTCTCTGCAAGGGCCAGCTTACCTTTCACCTGGGAGGCCCTGGGAATCGAACTCTGGACCTCCTATATGGTAGACAGGAGCCCAATCGCTTGAGCCACATCTTTTTCCCTATTTATCAGTTTTGACTTTGTTTATTCTTTCACTCACCAAGTTAGTGATCACCATAAGTCCATATTGTGGTAAGTCATTCATGTCCATGACTCATTTCTAAAAAGCATCAAAAAGCTGAAATCCATTTCTTGTCAGTGCCACCTGTAAGAGAGGGAAAGCCATCAGAGGTATTTGAAAATATAGAGTAGGATTTCCTTTTGACCCAAATCTAGTTTAGGGAGGCCAACTTCCCTTCTCAAATATTGATGGCACACTATTACTTCTCAGTTTTTTCAGCCAGCTTGATATATTCTTTTGGTAGTTAGAACAATAGTTCAACTATGGACTTAAAAGCAGGAATAAATTTAAGGTTGGGGTTTGAGGTTTAGATCTATTTCTCTTATTCTGGCTTCTTTTTTTCCACTGAACCAGACCTAGAATGATCACTCTGATTCTTAGAGAACATTAGTCTAGAAATACTAGGCATTAGGGCTTATACAACATGAATACCATATGTGTGAGAAAACCAGAAGCTCTAACAATCCAAATAGGAACCACAAGGCATATAAGTTTCTATAACAAAAGAAAAAAAAAATAACACTTGTAAGTAAAAGCCGCTAATCCTCATAGCCACTAGTCTATGAGAAACCTGTGAGAAAGAAATTAATAACTTTAAAAATGTGACTTTGAAAATTAAATTATTAAATACATCCTTCTCTTAGACCACAATAATAATAAAGATTTTATTTTTCAAAACCTTGGCAAAAATATAAATGTCAAAGGACAAAAAAACCACATAAATTGCTATGGAAAACGTCATAAATGCTATGCTTCAAGTCCTCAACATCAGTAAGGGAGAAAGAGGGAGCTGGTCAGATCGCCTCCTTTGCTTCTGTTATTAAGTTTCTTTATGGTTGTAACTTCTCTCCTCTCACACTATTTCCAGGCAACTGGAGGATAGAATCTCTATTGAATGTGGGTCCTGCCCATCTCCTGAAAACGCTCTTGTTAACTCTGGCCCAGGGGGAAAAAAGTGACTTTTATTATTTTCAGCCTTCTAATTAATACATCATTTTCAAAACCTGCAGTATATCACGGTACTGGCCTTATAAAAAGAGTTGAACCATGCACAGTAGAAAAGGGACTGTTTCCTTCTTCAAACGACTGTGGCAGGTTAAAAAGTGAGACATTTATGTTCAAGTAAATACCCTGGAATTAGAATAACTGTCCAAACAATATAAATCCCCAAATTCTACTTATGATACATGTGGATGGGAATAAGCAATGGATTAGAGTCAAGTTGTCAAGACTCAAGAGTCAAAACTATGAAAATTAATTCTTCTCATTATATTTTTTTTAATATCCTCATTTCCTCTCCCAAATAGAATTCAAAGAAAGGAAAAGGCTAGAATCTTCCATAAACATAGACAATTTTCTAAGGCAATGAGGGAATTCCCAAACGGCACCTGCTAGAATTGCCAATGAAGTGTCTCTTGCCATCACAGCATTCAGTTTATTTTCTGGAGAGAAAGAGGCAGAGCCAGAGCCAGAATGACTCATAGCACATAACAAGAGATGAGAGGTAAGGGGAAGAATACATCTTCTGGTCTTTGGAAAAAAAATGAAGCTTGATTTTTTATTTTCTAAGGTTTAAATTTTGACAAGTCATCAAAAATATTTTTAAATAAAGCTCAGCCCTGAAGAAAATGTGCTACTGGTAAGGATTTAGGGCCCATACTAAGTTGAGGGTACACTAGTAAATAAAGGAGACATAGTGTCTGTGCCAATGAAAGAGGTTGAATCAGCCCTTTTTAATGCTGCAGGCTAGGTGTCAAGAATCTGAAAGCAGAAGTCAAAGATTAATGTAAATAAATTTGGCAAAGCACTTGCCCTTTCTAGTGTTAAATTATTTCCCCATTGCCTCCTTGTACCACTTCATGAGGAACTAAGATGTACATGCATGACAAAAATGCTTTCAGAGAGTGGCTGGAACCTTCTCTGTACTAGAATCCCCCAATGTTCTGTCCAAGATAAATTTAGTTCATGTATCTTTTTATTTTTTTCTGTGAATCTTCACTGCCATGGGTTACCTTTTATGTGTACTTGCTGAAGCAAGATTGATATGAGGAGAGCAATTTTCTTGAAAGACATAAAAATCATAGGTTCCAAGTAAATTCTAATGAGTGTGTCCAAGGAATTCCTACAGAAATAATATTCTTGTAAAAAAAAACAACAACAACAACACTTTTTTTGTTTGCAATAATGGAAAATACCCCTTCTTAAAGAGTGGCATTTTATTTTTACCCCTGACACTGGAAAAAAAAAAGCTTTTCTATTTTTCCCACTATTGCCATCTGGTGGACAAAAGTGATTCTTTTTGACACTATATAGAAATGTGTCTTAATATTACCACAAGATGGCAGCACGTTACAAGTCTAACAAGTTTTCAAAGAGCTAGGCTGAGGGTATTGAAATAAACTCAAAATTTATTTTGCTCCTCAAAAGAGAACATTCTATTCCAACAGAAGAGGATGAGTAGGCAATAAAAATACAAAGTAAGTGCTATTTCCATTTTCAAAGGCAAATCAAATCCTGAGTTTTAAAATCTTTACTATTTCACAAATCAGTTGATTGATTTCACAAGTAGGGAGGAGGACCTAAAATTCAACTGGTTATCTAGTTTGCTTTTTAAGGCAATTTCAAGGAAATGTATATTGCTCATCTGAATTTTTCTGTTATTTTCCTCATAGAATGAAATACTGGGGCAATATTTTAAAATCATTCTTTTTATCAACTCATCTTAGTTGATCAGTAGGGGAGTTTCTGTTCCCAAAGAGGTCCATTTATAACACATGGACTCTTACCCAGGCCATGCCAGTGACTGGTTAACCCAGGCACGATGCTGGTTTTCTCCTGACCAAAATGCTGCCTGATCAGTGTGGTTTTCTATCGCTTTTTGTACTAGACTCCATTTTGTCCATAGTGTTGCTACATTAGACAACAGTTTTTATTTTATTCTTTGGGCCTAAAATGTGATGGTTCACTTGTTAAGATATATTTTTTCTCTCTTCATCAAAGTTGCACTGATAGTACTCCATAGAAGGAATATTACCCGAAACTGACAATAACTTGTATTTACTGAGCACTTACTGTGTGTCTGTCCCCATCCCAAGTTCTATGTGTTAATTAACTTATATAATGCATAGTACACCTTTATAATGGGCATGTTAATTAAATTCATGTTACAGATGATGGAACTGAAGCAAAGAGCAGTTAAGTGAATTTTTCTAGCTTGCTCCTATTACAGCAAGGTCTTTCTACGACGACTTCTGGCATTCTACATGTTTGGAACTCAAAGGAAGGGCAAGGAGCCTAGAGCACAACCACTGGCTTTCCTGTCTGGCCCAGGCTTCTGAGCAATTGCTATTCCAGTGGATGTTCCTCTAAGGCCTTTGGACCAGGGATGGTGCAGGGGCACCAGGCGCTCATTATCTAAAGATGGTTCCATTGAGGATCTAGGCCCCTTTGGGTGAAGAGTATCACTCCATGACCTTGAGGGAACCTTACAAATTCTAAGGAATGATAAGTCAAAAAGATTCATCCAAGAAAGAAGGAAAGTTGCACTTTGTACAAGTGCGGAGCCAGACCCTTTCCAACCAATATTGAATTGTTTAAATGTCCCAGTGATACCCCTTGAGTTAAGGAGGACTTGCCTTTATAAAAAATACCAGAGGGATATTGTAAAATCATAGAGCCCTGAATTTTAATCCCAGCTCTGCCTCTACCTGACTGTATGACCTTGGGTAACTCATCATCCTCCCTGGGCCTCAGTCTCTTTATGCTGTGGTAAACCCATTCTCTACAGTGCCTTTTCAATAATTTTTAAGGCAATATGGTTTTTTCAAAGAAAAGCTGTCAAAGCAGATATTATGAAAGCAAGTGGCAGCCAGTTTAATAAACAATTTCAACATTAGAGGTTGGATTATGGGCTATATAGGAAAGGTAGCCAACAGGTAGTGACCAGTGTTTTATACCCTGATAAAACCTTCACTTCTGGGGTGAGCCAGAGGTTGCTGGCTTCTGCTAAAAGAAGAGCATAATTCTTTCTCTCTCCTTCTGTATGGACTTCCAGTGTGTTGCATTTATTCATTGCAAGCATCTACATCATGGACTGGCTCTCCCTGGACGGGGGGCAGGTGCTGATGTCCTTGACATCTTCAGAAGTACATCTAGAGGCCTACCAGTAATGACAATGGAAAAGAACCCTCAGGCCGGACTCCTCTCCCACATCTGATCAGTTTAGGGAAACTATCCTTAGTGCCTGCTATCCTTCCTTTTAGGAACAGCCTGGCTGGCACTAGTTTTGCTAAAGCAGAATTGCAGCCAAACATTCTGAAGACATCAGATACTAGGACAATTCTGTCTATCCTATAGCCATCATAAGAATACCAGAAAATGAATGCTGATCGATGAATTCTCTTTGTGACTACTTTGGATGGACAAATGGAAAAGCTGTAAGGGAGGACATTAATAAATTGCCCTGAACTTCAGAAACTTTGCAGACCCGATTTTGAAGGTCTGCCCTTTTTGTGCTAAATCAGAGAATGAAGAATTCAGCTACTCAGGTTCCTTGTTGTTTCAGGTTAGGAGGATGTTTGGCATATATTTCTGTTTTTCATACTTCAGTGAGTCTAGATCTTTTGTTTTGGCCCATTGTGCATTTAGAGTGTCTGATATGCAGTAATTGGGTTCCAATAGAAAACAATAACAAATACAGCCCTTGCCTCCATGGAACTCACAGTCCGGTACGGAAGACAAGCATTAATCACAAAATCAGACAATCAGACAAGTATATTTGAAATTAAAACTGATATGAATGTTATGAAGACTGGCAAAGCTTATAAAATATGGGGGCTGGGTGGGTAATTTGATCAAGGAGATCAAGGAAGACTTCCCTGAGGAAGTGACAACTGAATTCTGAAAGAGGACATTTCAAATAGAGATATCATTGGGTGACACTGACACTTACCCCTGAGGTATAAAGGAAGGCTGGGGGCTTGGAATGCAGAGATGATAGATAATTCATGAGGCTGGAGGTGGGGATGCAGGGCAGTCTTTGGAGAACAATGGAAGCCATGCTAAGGATTTTGTTGTTTGTCCTGGAAACCACAAAAAAATACAATGTTTCTAGCAGGACAGTTAGGTGACCAGATGTACAATTCAAAAGGCTCTCTTTGGCTGAAGGGTCAAGTCACTTTACCTCTCTAGTGAAAATATGTTGCTCAGGAACACAAGGTTATATTAATGCTCTTCAAAGAGAGGAAAATCCATATCTCACAGCCACAGTTTATGCTCCTACATCTGACCAACCATTCACTTTGTCCTGAAATTCAAAGAAGGTATCTGTATCTTGTGGAAATTTTCTATATTTACTTCTAAAGATGTAATAATTAGTGATATCTTTATCTACTTGGTAAGGATACTTAAAAGGGGATTCAAATAGTTGGCCTATAAATGAGATTTATTTATACATTCGACAGATGTTTATTGCATGCATACTACATGTCAGGCTCTAATCTAGGCACCAAAGATACAGAGGTCAACAAGACACACACTGTTGCTGCTTTCATGGAAAGTATATGCTAATGGAGGAGGCAAACCACAAACAAGCAAATAAATAAGCACATAATATACCAGGTAGTGACAAGTGCTATTAAGATTAGTAAATCAGGACAAAGGAATTAAGAGGGAGTAACAAGGGGTAATAGTTTTGATAAGGTCCTTGGGGGAGTCCTTCTTGATTTGGTGACATTTTAGCAGAATCTGAATGAAGAGACTAAATAAGCCATGCAACAATCTGGGAGAAGAGCATTATAAGCAAAGGAAACAAGTGCAAAGGATTTGAAGTTGAAATGAACTTTGTTATAAGAAGAACAAGAACTTTGTTATAAGAAGAACAATTAGCTTGAGTAGAGGGAAGCAAGAGCGAAATGTTTGGATAAGGTTTGGGCCAGATCAGTCTATGGCTCCATGAAATTGGGATCAAGTATTTTTAGATGCCATATTCATAGTTCTTGCTCTTGTCTACACACATAACATGTAACATTAATTATTTGTAGTTGCATATCATTTTTTGCCACCTCCGGTTTAACAACACTTGTTTCAACAAAACAGTCTCTTTCCATTTGCCTTCTCTCAATCACTATCAATATCTGTTCCCATTAGAATATTCTTTCTGCCTTTTCTCTCCTCCTCCTTTCAGTGGAGAGTACCAGACTACGTTAATTGTTTATTCTCTATTGATAAAGAATTTTTTGTTTGTTTTTGTTTTGCTAAATTTTTCTTTTTTAGAAATTGGCACCACCGTGCACTTCAAGCAAAAAGGTATGGTTATCATTTCTGATTATCTTCTATATATTAAAATTAAGATTTCATAGCAATATATTATGTTCTTATATATTTTAATTTATTTCATTTCAATAAATTGCAATAATAATTTCCATAACACAATTGTCACTATTTTTTCCCAAACTGTGAACTTTCTCATTCACGAAAAGTCCCTTATCCAATCTATGACCTCTATATTGCTTTTGACAGGCTATTCATTTTTAAATCTCTGAGACTGAGAAAGTTGTCCTCATACCCACCTCCCAATTTCCTTATCTTAAGTGTCTGTGGTTAACTCTGGTGGAGCCACACTTTTGGAAATGCTGTCTGCCAAATGACAGGGCTCTCTCAGAAGAGACACTGGTCTTACTCTACATCCCTTGATGGCTATTCAAATAGTTACATTGCTAAGAAAATAGAGCGGGGTCTCCTAAAAGGAAACACTTGAGTAGTTATCATTTCTTCTTGCCTCATCCTTCTCCCAGGTCGTCATATAATGCAGTAAAATCCTGGGCTGCTGGCTGCCCCAGGAAATGCCTTTTTGTGGTATCTAGCTTCCCCACATACCTCCATCAACCACATGACACATTATCCAGGTACTTTCCACTACAAGGACAGTGCAATCCTCCATAAAGTGGATTTTAAAATGCCAACAGTTATCAATTCTTAAAGCGCTCTCTTTATATAAGTCTAACAGATCATAATCTTTAACAGTGTCCCCGACTAGAGCTGCAGAGACATCTGTGTGGCCAGACCCTATTCTCCTAAATCCTCATGGTTTTCACTTGGATCAGTAATTGTTGTCTCATATGAAGATGCTTTCCTCTGTGGACCTCAAAGGAAGTGAGACCACTAAGATCATTTTCAATAGTAAAAACGTATTCCTGTGGGACTTGTGACCCAGTGGTCCTACCAGTAACCAAGAGCTACAAAGATTGTGGACACTTTGTTGTTTACTCCCAAGACTAGGTCAGCACCTTGGTCTTCATTGAGGCAGGACTTCACAGAAGGCAGCAGGGAGAAGCGGCCAGAAATACACACATAGGATCAAGTTCTTTAGGGAAAGACCTTCTTGTATCCCCAATGCCATGATTATCAACTACTTTTGAATCAGAAGTGGCTGGTATTAGTGGAATATGTGACACCTCAGGGCTTCAGTGTGGATGGAGAAAAAGGGCATATGATTTTTTTAAATTTTCACTGAACATCAAGATAAATTCCTAGTGCCACCAGAAAGAGTTCTAAGATTGGCCTAAAATTTCAAAATCTTGCTAGCTAAAATATTTGATGCTATTGCGATAGGAAAGATGTGATAATTTCAACAATACTGTGAGAATGCCTCAGTCTTACCAAAATTTCAATTTATAGATAAGGGATATAATGCATAAAGAGGAAGAATCCATATTTAATGTGAAGACCCATGACTCACACAAAACATAATTCCCCTTTTCTAATCTGCTTCAGTATGGAGATTGTTAGACTTTAATCCCAAATTCATTCACCTAGCGAAAACTGTATTGGCTGAAATTAGACAGCAGGTGGCACCAAAGTCAGTCATATCAGGCTTCACTTTAAATAATGGCTTCCGGGAACACCAAGGTACCTTAAGCTGAATATCTAGATAACATCAGAGAGAGATTTATGAGGTTCTGAAAATAAGTTTTCTCCCTTTGATTAATAACTTATACATATATATATATCAGATTTTTGTTTTATTTTTAGTAACTTGGCCAGCCCTTTCATAGTTCTAAAAAGAATAAAAACTTAAACTCTTTTGGACTTTCTTCTCTTCTTGTATGAATGAACTACGTACAGGAATAAAATTATGCTTGCCCTGATTCCTTAGTGTCTGAAAGATATGCTCAAGGATCAAGGGTAACTGACAGTGTGATTAATAGGAACATTTTGAATAAATCTAGTCCCAAATCTAGGGTATGAGCCCGAAGTACTCCAGAGAAGCAACAGAAAAGTATTGGCTAGATTTAAATTATTAAGTGTCTCCAAGTACCATGCTCTCTTTAAAACAAGTGTTAGAAAATCATCTTGCTCTTTCTTTGAGATTTACTGAGACAAACTGATTGGCTCAGGGTCCTGCTTCAGAGCTGTAAAATAGAGATGTGCCAAAAATTCTCATATCTCTTAATTTCAGGATATTTTACCAGTCTTGCTCCTAAACACAAATTCCCTTTTATAAGTAGTGTCATGGTAAAGTGAGTCCAGCTTTCACCTGGATACAGAGCTTCACTTATCATCCTATGCTTTGGGTTGAGAACTTTGACCTGGTGTGTTGACTCAGGGCTGCAGTCATGCTGAAGCTGTGTTTTGTCCCTTCAAATCAAATATTAAAAGCCTTGACCAAATTCATGAACCAATACTTTTGATTTAGGTTGTTATTTTCATGCCTTTCTGTAATCCAAACTTCTATACTTGTAAAATAGTAAGGTATTTACTGAATAGCACACATGCATAGGTGTACTCATATACATATACAGACATATAGGATGTGGCTGAATACAAGATCCCATTCATGTCTGTTACATGAAAAAACATGTAGCAAATTTTTGAATTGCAGTGTTATTTGCCAATCTATTCTTAAGGCTAATTTATGTTTGCAGACTCTTGATTTCATTATATCTGTCAGTATCTGAAAGCACTTGCTGAGCCTGGCCATCTGGTTGTGGGAAATAAGATTTATCATTTGCATTTCTATAAATAAGCAAAATTTTCATAACTATGAACTAAAACATAATTAATGATTTTGCTGATTATTCTTCCCTGAAATAGCCATTAACTGAAGTAGTCTCCTATGTAGTCATATAGATCTGTAATTGCATACACACTTGTGATGATTCCCCAACTATCACCCATTTACTCTTGCATTTTTTCAAGTCTATTTATTTACTCTCAAAACCAATTATGAAAAGAGCAAGTTATATAAGCACATTAATAGCTATACGAGAGCACTTAATAAATAATAATTGATAGAGATGATGATATCTTTAACAGATGAACAAAATAAATTTGAAATAGATAAAATAATTTTGTTCAGGGTAAAATTAAAGATTATTAATGTAGTCATTCTGGGATTTTCTATATATAACATAGAATCACATGCAAAAGTAACAGTTAATTTTCAATCGTGTGTATTAAAAGACCAATAATATGTGTTAGATATATATATGAGTATGGATATAGCATATGTACTTCTGTGTGTGTGCATACATGCTTGGTAAGAATATTGTGGCTTTATCTAGGTTCGTACATGTATATATTATATTTTTCAATGATGAAATTTTTGCACTTTCGTAAATATTAACTACACTTCACAAAAAATAAGACTAGTGTCCTTAGACTTGACCAGGTATGACTCAGATTCAAGATAACTGAAAGATAATCTAGACTCCTCCCAATATTAAATGCAAGATTAAGGAAATAATTAAGCAGAATTAGACTCTTTGAAAACCTTCTGTTTCCTACTACCCCTTGGGCAAAGCAGTTATCCTATTTGCTTAGCTCTGTATGGCCTCAATTTGTGTGTAGCCTTCTTTTCCTGTTTTGGAAGCTTTACTGATACACTAATCCAAACATATTTTCGTAGCTCTTTAACAAATGTGCCAAGGAGCTCATGCCATCTAATATATACAGAAGAACTAAAATGACAGAAAAATAGCATTGCCCTCAGGCCAGAAGCCTGGTAAGGTATTGAAGTAAGACTCAGAACACCTGGTGCTTTAGGCAGGCTACACAATCTCCTGGAAACTTAATTCCTCCTGAAAGGCGTGGACCTGAAGGTAGCTTAAGTACATTTTATTAATATGATCTATAGCCATTCAGGAAATTAGAGAATTAGTAAGTGAATATTTAAATTGTTTATCCTGTGTTTCCACATCTTTACCCATGATAAAGCTCACTTAATGTGGCAACGATGTTTCTCAAAGTTTGCCTGTATTTGTGTTTTTTATTAATGTTTTTCATGTTCTCGGAGGCACTCTGGTACAAAGTATTTTGCTGAAAATCATTTTTGCCAAGATAATGGTGCCCATTTTTGGTTTTGTTTTTTTCTAGTTATTTTAAACAAATCCAATTTTCCATTGCCAAATATTTGACAAGAGACTCACCTGCACCCTTTCTTATGTAACTCACTGTGCAGTGGTGATAAACACAGAGTCTGGAGTCAGACTCCTGAGTAAAAACTCCAGCTTTTCTGCTTGCTAGTCATATAAACTTGTGCAATGTATTTAATCTCTGTGCCTTACTTATCTCATCGCAGAATAGGTTAATTATAGTACCTGCCTCATAGGATTGCTGTGTGTGTCTATCTGTAAAGCATTTATAACAGTACCTTATTGTAAGTGCCATGTAATTGTTGGTTTTGTTTTGCTGTTGTTGTTGCTATTACTTACATAAAATGTAGATGGGAATAATATTCTTGAATATAGTATTTTTTCCCATATTATTTTACCTCAAGATCTGGTATGTTTGTATACATTTTTAGAAACAGTCACATACCAGAAGACACTTCCATTGCACCTGCAAACCATCCCATTTTCTACAGACATAGGCAGGCAGACACACACACACATACACACACACTCCCTCTCTCCCTCTCTCTCTCTCACGCATGCACATTGATCTACATATAAGCCCACAAAACTTTAAGGTGACCCACAGTTATAGCCACACCCGTTTCTCTTTGGGACATCATTGTATAAATGTACTGTCTTAAATCCAAAAGTCTCTTTGGCAAAAAGTACTAATGTGTTCTTTAAATGGATCTATATGAGCAGATCTATACAAAAGGAGAAAGCTGGCATGAGCAAAACATAGGAGACAGGCTCCTCAATTGGACCCATAATTTCTGCTCCAATCCTCCTCTTTCTATCAATACACAAACCTCCTCCTCACCTTCCTCTCCATCCCACTCTTCCTCTCAGATACACATTCACATCTCCCAAGTCATGTTCACATTGGAGAAACTAGGGTGGCAGCCAGAAACACAGGCTGCCATTTGGGGTTAATCTCTGGGTAGTGTCAGTTCTACTCCCAGTCCCAACTTGCATCTTAACCTTTCTAAGCCCCGGTGTGTTCTGTTTGTTTGTGAGTTTGTTGGTTTTTCCTTTTTTTCTTTTTCTTTTTTTCTTTCTTTCTTTTTTTTTTTTTTTTTTTGATGTCAAATGAAGAGTTTGAACCAGATGATCCCTGCTGCTTCTTATAACTATAATAAGTTGACTTATTTTCTACCTTGCTGCTAAGATGCCACCCAGCTGTAAATGTTACTTTGAAACAAACCCACTCCCCCTTAACAAATAATGACAGCTTCATCTCTGAGAAACGAGGGAGTCACACACTGGCTCCATGTTTTATTGATGGAGATGCTGTGATGAATGGGCCTGAGGATCCCGTGTCTGGCGGCTGAAGGACACTCATCATCACTTAGAATCTTAAAGAGAGCTGAGCCTGCAAGAGGAGGCTGGGTGAACAGGAGCCTGCTGCACCATCAGTGACATCAACAGCAGCCAGCTCAGGATCTTCTCCGATGAGAACGCCTTGTACCGAGAAGTGTCTCAACCAGTGATACCTTTAAAGTACTCGTAGCTCAGGGAGGAGAGGGATTTAGGAACGATTCTGAGTGTTTCTTGGGGTCTCCATGAGCACATTGACTGTGAAGCACTGGTCTCTGGCCAGGCTTTCCCTCTGCGACAGTCAGAAGTCAGCTGTAACATAGAGCATGCCCAATATGACTATTATTTCTTCTTTCTCTCTCCTCTTTTGCTCTGCAGGACCTGGGTCGGTGAGAGGAATAAATGGATCCATCAGTCTGGCCGTACCACTGTGGCTGCTGGCAGCATCTCTGCTCTGCCTTCTCAGCAAATGTTAATAGATTAAAAATATAAAAGTAATTAAAACACACACAAGATGCGTCACACAGGATACAGAGAGAGAGAGCACGAGATGGGGGAAGACTATTTCACAAATTTGTGTGTTTCTAAATGAAGGGGGATATAAGAGAATGAAGGAGAAAATAAATTTTAAAATTTCAAGTCCATCAATAAAAATTTGAGTATAAATCAATGTGGGAAAACTTCTACCAGGATATGTGTATAGCTAAGCACATATATGCTGTGTAGAGACTCCATCATGCTAAGAGCATCTAGATGATGTAAAAATAATAAAGAAAAAAGTACAAGATGAATATTAACACTTCCCCCATCCTTCCTTCTTTCATCCTTCTTCATCTGTGGGGGGAAAAAAAATAAGGCATTGCCTTTGGTGTTTATATTTCCATGATATTTTTATTCCGTATTTCTTTTGAGCTGACTCATAGCCATTTCCAACTCTCCATGGAATCCAATCTGGAATCCTGCGTTAAGCCTTTATCTGACGTTCCTGCCTCCACTGTCTCTCCAAATTTTAAAACCATCCCTTTTCCTCTAGTGTGTTCTAACTCCCCATGCCCACTTTAGATATTCCAGATAAACCCAGCCCCCCTGCTTCTCTTCATCCCCACCATCCCTCAGAACACTAGTCATGCCGCAAATGCTAGGAAGTGCCATTTTAATTTTCTCCACTGTGCGCGCGCGTGCTCAAGTCTCTCTCTCTCACGTGGGTGTACATGTGTGTGAGCGTGTGTGTGTCTCTCTCTAAAGCATGCCAAGGGAATGGTTCATGTGTACATAGACTCATTGTGCTGTAGATATTGTCCTGCATTGTAATTGTGAGACGCGGCTGTGACAAGTTGCTGGGGGGATGATGGGGAAGGAGGCGAGGAGCAGAGTCACTGCCCCCATCCTTGGCTGTCACATGACATTGATGTATATTCAAACCAAGCCGTACCCTTTCAAGGGCAGGACCCCATATTCCTCCCAGTCTAATCATCAGAGCCCAGTCAGGAGTCACTCAGAATATCATTGTAAATGAAAGTGCCTACTATTGACAGAGTGAGCAAACAGTAGAAAGACTCGGTGACATGGATGAAATGACCTAGGAGAGAAAGTTTCTAATCTCACTCTTTTTTCATGAGTGGGAGGGAATCATCATTCTCCTGGCTTTTTACAGGCTGGGTCCTGCTCTGCTGCAGGAGTGAGTAGCATGTGTTGAGTAAATCCCAGAAGCAGGAAGGTCTCCAAGTACTAATTCCCAATGTCAGAATGATGAGCCACATGGAGACCCAAAGCAGCCCTGGTTTGCCCCTTCCTTAATCTAAAAATAATACATTTGTCCCATGGATTCCCCTGAGTGAAGATTGTTTCATATTTCAGATAAAAACAGTGAGAATAAGCAAGGCAGGAAAAGTTGACAGATGCCGAGTTTCCTACCTATATTTTGGCGATATTGTCAGAGATTTAATACAAAGCAAAGACCATAGCAAGACTTCTAGTGCTCATTTTCAGATTTTTGACCTGATATTCTAGGTTAACATTTTATTTTGTGGTCCGCCTCATCTCCCTGTTGTTCCACTGATGGTGTGTGCACCACCATTGCTCACAGTTCATCATTATCCTATGGTAAGCCACTAGGAGTTGCATTAAAATCACCTTCTCTGCTCACTTTTAGCTTCTGGTCTCCTGAAAAAAAGATATAGTGGAGTATGGAGTTTTAAATTTAAGTCCAAATGTGAGCTAGTTCCTTAATCAAAAGCTTGGAAATGTGTAACGCATTTAGGTGGATGTTGTGTGAGTACCACAAAACTTGGCACTGCCAGAGGTTTTTCTTAGAAAAGGTTGGGCAGAGAGAGCTAGCCCTTTGTGTGTAGATATGTGGATATCTTTGTCAAGAAACCAGTCATTGCTCTCACTTGTAGAAGACACTGGAAGTGGCTCTGTTTATGAAAGGACTGAGGATTGTTTTTGAGGTCATAATTTCATGATATAACAGTGAGTAAAATGTGGTACCTTACCAAATTTTGGAACCTTGAAATTAGCTGTTACATAATATAAAATGGGAAACTACATTTGCAAATCAAAAAAAGATGGACAGAACTGAAATTTCTCTTGATAGATTTTATTGACTGAAGTCCCTTTGTAACGAGTCTCTTCTTTGCAGGTACCCATCTCCTTGATGAGCAGCATTTTAAATTTCTTCTAGGGGAATCTATTGTGGAATTTTTTTCAGATGCTTATCTTCAGCCTTCTTTTATGATTTTCCAGCTCAGACATGAGTCAGAAATAGACAAACTGGGTGTGGGGATGGATAAGAGTTATTATGGCAGCTCCTGGCATAGGACAGAAATTCATATCCAAGAAGGTAGCTACTAAAATAAAGGGAAGGTGAGCCATATTCCTATGAAGCATCGATTTATTGACAATCAAGGCTTTCTTTAACAGTTTTGATCTTCTTAGTACAAGGAATAAAAGGTTATCATGTTGGATAATAAATGTTCTCCATATATTGAAGGGACAGTCACACTCTTAAGTGGAAGCTTTAAAAGGGAGCATGCTAACTTAAAGATAAATAGTAAGGACCAAGTACAAAGGTTAATTCAGATGTCATTTAGTGTCAGCACCAGAAACAGATTTCCATCCTATGTCACAGGTTTTAGTCTATACTCCTGACCTTCCTATTGTGTGCACTCTGTCACAAGGACAAGGTCTTGGTTTTTTCAAAATGCTTCTCCATTGAAAGGAATATCTTTGTCATGTCAGCACCATGTGTTCCCTCAGTTTTAATACAATGGACCATATAGTAAACATAATTAAACATTTGTTAAATATTATGTTGGTTTTGAATATATCTCTGAAAAGATCTGGGCTGTTTCTTTTTATTTCCTCCTGATCATGTTTTCAAGAAAACACTGGTGCCAGAAATCTCATAGGTTTGAGAATCTATCTAAGTGATGTGAAGAATGAAGGAGAACATAGTTTTGAGAAGGGTCAGGGGAAAGGAGGGGGCCAGAGGACCAACACCAAGAAATAGAGTCTCAACATGAGATTTCTTTGAATTTAGTTCATCATATTGCTATAAACCCTTTACAAATCTTGTCCATTGACAAGCAAAGTTTGAAACCTTGCAACAAAAAAGAGCCACCTGGTTGAAAATAACATACTGATAGGAGTGAAATCTATTAATTAATCTTAACTACTAATATACTTAATATCAGTAAAAATGTATACAAAATGAAACTCCACTATTCATAAAGCAAAATCCTTAGACCCAACTTTCAGCTGACCAAGGCAGAAATGGCCTTGACCCAGGGTGCTTCCTGATAAGTGAGAGCTATCCTAGATTTTGTAATTGCAGAACATGTAATTACACCTTCTGTACAATTGTTCATCAAAAGATTTTGCCTTGTTGGAGGAACAGTCTTGCTTGTTTTGAGACTTAAAATCCCTCTGTCCTAAAAGAACTAAGGCTTAGGGAAAAATAGATCGTTTCATCAACCTTTGCCTTCTCTTCCAAGTCAAATTGCTCCTTTGCCATGGGCTTTTAAAAATTTTTTTTTTTTTTTTAATACATAGTCAACAACTGGGGCTAATCATAGAGACCTTGTAAAAGTACTCGTGATTTTCGCATTCTTGGGGGACAAAACAAAAATCTGTTTCTCCTCCAAAAATAGACTTACCTCCTTTGCACACAAAAACTAAACTCCTCAGCATGAAATTGTTTCTGAGTTATTACCTACCAAGTTTTTATCTTCTTAACTATTCCAGAGTCACAGGCTCCATCCCTGGGTTGGTTGTAGTCTGTTTCTGTTGGCTAGGCTCTCTGAATTTCTAATTTTGTTCTTTGCAGACCTTGAATTATTTGTGGAAATATATATATGTGTGTGTGTGTATGTATTTTTTAAAATCTTATCCTTACAAATGCTATATTTACAATATTGTATGTATTATAAGACAAATCTAGAATGATTTAAATTTAAAAAAAAAGTGCTGAATTGGGTTTAAAAAAAGAGCTCTGCTTCATTCAGAAAGACATTGAGCCCCATTTTTTCCACTTTGTAATTATCTGTTTAAAAGGAATTTGCTACTAACCATGTTCCATGGGATTACCATTTTATGATTTTTCTCTTCATACTCATAACCTTTTAGCCTGGATTTAGTCTTGATTCCCAGTAACTACCGTTTTTGGAAATTAAGTGCAATGGCTCTATCTGACCTACAGAAACTATTAATATTTTGCAGACAAATGTTAAGCATACCACAAAAATGGTGAGATAAGACCCTGAGTTAAGGAGCAAATCTAGTTTATAAAGCCTCCTTTTTAAAAAATATTTAAAATATTTTTCTTCCAAAGACTGAATTTTGCCCCAGTGATGTAAATGTTCCATCATGGTTGGCATAATATCTGTAAATATCACACTAAATGCAAAATGGAGTTTACATTTATGTACATACTGGTGGAAGAGAAGTAAACTAATCTCATTTGTATGTAGCTATGCTGTTCAAACATCACCAACTGAAATTTAAGAAAGAGTTTGTTTTCACCCAGCTGTGTACATCACTCTTGGCAAGGAAGCTAGTATTAAAGTTGGGTTTAGGTTTAACGTTTACACCAACAAAAATGTTTATGAATATTATGGAAAATGTATTTTAAAATCTTGATTTCCTTTCAGTACATTTACATACTGCATGTTGATTAATAAATTAGGCACCAATCATGTGTAAATCAATGTAAATCACTAGTTAATATACATAATATAAACTATGTAAACTACATTTTTTCATGCAAGGCCCAAGTTCAACTAAACCTATGAATCTTAAAGAAAATATCACCATGAAATAAAAACTTAAACATTTCAGAGGGTCATATTGGGATGAACCAAACATGAGGTTGTCTCAGCAGAAGGAAGCAGGCCTACAGGAAGTGTAAAAGTTTCATATCCTGCTCAAGTTACAAGAGTAAATGGCCATCTCTTGTTCCTTCAGGACCTAGGGGAGACACTCCCAATTGTCACAACAGTTATCTCACCTGACACCAAAATTCATCAGACCTTCCCTGAAATGAAGGGAAGGGGAGGGAGGCGTTTTAAGATCTTATATGCCTGTTTCATTAACTCTCAAGTGTTTTAAGGGTCATTTCTATGCCACCTTCCAAGGCGTCTTCTTTAAATAGCTCCAAGGAAATCGCCTATACCTTGATGAAAAAAATATTACTCAATTTTCATTTCTCCATTCACAGAAACATTGGAAAAGCTTCTCTGTCAATTTGATCCCCCCAAAATTGAAAGATTTAAGAAATATGTTATATCCTTCAGAAATATCTTGCTGAGTCCCACCCTAAGAAATAACTACTCTGATTTACCTGGTAAACCTATGTTTCTATATATCTTTCTTGAATACGATAAATGAGGGACAGAATCATTTCAATTGCAAGTATCTCTCTCAGACTTTGGATTCTTTTCAAAGTCCCTGATATGTTTAACAGAATGACATATGATACCTTTTCCACAATCAGAATAACTAGTATATAAAGAAGCCTCAAAGAAATGACTCAAGGGCCACATTTTCTGCTACTTATAGAAAGAAATTTAGGTTTAATTAATATTAGGCTCAAAGAACATTCCTCTACCTAAGATAAATGAAGTGAGGTGGGCAGCTTATTGAATTGGAAGTGAGAAGAATTGGATTCCAGCCCTGGGTCTGGCCACAAAAACTGTGTAAACTTAGGCAAACCATTTATCCTCCCTGAGTCATGGTTTACTCATCCTGAAAATGAGGAATTTCAATGACATTATCTCTAAAGTCTCTTTAAATTCTCAACTCTGTGATTCTGCGTAAGAATTTAATATGTACTAAATCCTGTGTTCAGCTAATTATTCCAAGATTCCAAGCAGCCATTTATCTTCTCCAATTTCTCCTCTGTATTTTACTCACCTCTCAGAAACATCACTTTGCCTTCTCCATTTCAAAAGCCAAAATTCTTAGAATCTGGGCTGTCTGGACTGATTCTATAATACTGTTCTGATCAAGGCTTCTTAGCAATATCGAGAAGGGACACATTCCAGTTGTACTGAGGGCATTGAAATACCTGGGGGATGTTTCCTTGTTTATAATATTATAAAATTTAGCTGTTGGACTATACTCTAATAACCTTTCATAGGAAAGCAAATAGCCAGATTGGGTATTATGCATGTAACAATGGAGGAAGTTGTGAAAATGAAGGAAATATCAGTTTTCTCTCATCCTGGGCCAAGTGTCTCATTATAATTAAATGGGTGCCCTTGGAAATGCTTGTTTGAACCTGCTGGTTCCAGGCAGGTTCAAAAGGCAGTTCTGTGAGAAACAAGCAAGATAACACAATTTGTTTTGGAAGGAAATCCTCATGGCACAAGTTTCCCTAAACTTAATAGGCTATAAAACCAAGCAAGGAGATGAAGAAAAAATAGTTTGCATTTTCAGAAAAATACAAATAGATATCATGTTCAATTTGGAAATAAGACAAAAAATAAATTCATTTTTAGGAGGTTACAGAGTGAAGACAGTAAAAGTTGTCTTGAAGGCCAAAATCAAATGTGAAAGCTTAGTTCTCCATGAAGAGGGTAAGCAGAAAAGATGGGTGCTCCCATCAATTAGTGATGAATTACTTTCTTATACCACGTCCTTGATGGATTGAGCACAGACCCACTTGTCTTGACCCATTAAAGTATAACCCCATGTTATCCTAGAGGCCAAGGTTGACAACAATCCAAAATTGTCTTTTCATGAATTGCTTCAAAGAGCAGAAGATACCTAAGTTTCCTATATATTAAAAAGCAGGGTTTATTTTTAACTTCAGTGTTCATATTGCTTTCTATAGATAAGGATATGCAATGTGCTTAGAGTATTTATGAAGCTCTGTTTAAGTGGAGAATGACCTGCCCATGGGGTAGCTCCCCACTTTCATAATTATTTCAGAGGTGCCTCTTTATGGATGGTGCTCCTGATTCTACTCTTACAGCTATGTTCTTCCCTGCACAAATGTTCTCTATGTGAAGATAGGCACAGGCTAAAAATCTGCTTTTTGCAAATGAAGAAAACACATCAAACTACCAGCTTCCTGGCAGTCAGCACCAATTCCAGGCTACCTGGAGCCTTTTTTGAACCCACTTCCTTATATCTTTACTCTTCACCAGAGAATGTAAATGGCTTATCCTGGTGAGTTGTGGTCAAGATCTGCTCCCTGAAGTATTTCCTGGAAGGGAAAGGGAAGTTAAAGGGAGGAGATTACACGGGGAAAGAAGCTTGGAGAATAACCTCCAACTACTTTCCACCAACCCCTTCCCCACCAGCTTCACTCCTTCCTTCTCACTGGTCTACTGAAGAGTGTATAAATCCTGCTATTGATTAGAATTCTCCTTATTTACAGTGTTATATACATATAAATATATATATAAATATATTCCTTTTTTCAACCCTGTAGACATGAGTGGTCCCTTGATAATACAAACACATGGCCATTTTTTGGTTTGGGTTTTTTTTTTGTTGCTCAAGGATTTTTATTTTTGTTTATTAGGTGGATTTTTTCCCTGGATACCAGCTCTGTGGAGGAAAATTTAAAAAAACGCAGTGTGTGTAAAAAAAAAACTAAAATTACAAAAAGCTTTTTTTCCTTTTCTTTTGAAATGTATTTAAATTCTGTTTCTCTCTTCTGTTACTTTACATGTATGAATGCTCTGCTCTTCTGTGATCTTAAAACAAAATGAAATAAACATGAAAAGGAGCTGTGTCTTCATTGAGCTGAGTCATTAATCTTGTGGTTAATGTCACTGCTTCCTGAAGGTTTTCATGAATGAGACAGGAAATGATGCCAATGATAACAAAAATCATATAAGAAACAGGTGGACAATGTACTGAAGAATCAGTTGAAGGTTTTCTAACAATATCTCATCTACCTCAGAAGAAAATGTACTATTTACAATAATTGTCTTCACCTGAGCAAAGAATTTTTCTGAAAACGATTTTATTTTCCTCACAGGGGATGGTCATTAAAATTGAGCATAAATTACCACTGGAAATCTACAGATAAAGCATTAAGAAGAAGTTCCCAATTCTTAGACTTGAGTGGGAACTTGGGACATGATACCAAAAAACATTATGGAGTAGACTCTTTCTTTAAAGTCTCTATAATAGGGGTCATTTTTAAGGGTTAGTTTTAGTGAGATCCTACCTGATGATGGTAGGATAAACTAAATTATTTTCTAAAGCCAACTATTATTTCTGCTTATGAAAAAGCAGTTTGCTTTTTATTCTTTCTGAGAGCTATTATCTTCACAAAATATTTCATGAGTCGCTATGGAATACCTGAAGGGTTGCACAGGATAGACAGAAGATGAAAAAGAAGTAAGCAATCCAAAGCAATCCTCAATCCAAAGAGATGAATTTGGCTAATAATACATCAGAAGTGATTGAAAAGGTCTGAAGTATTGAACCCACTGAAGTTTGGCTCTTAGGAGTTGAATCGGTCTGAAATACAACCAAGAGGACTGATCTAGACTCAGGTGGCTGGATGTGAGGTGAGAGGGCATGAGCACTCATGATCAGCTTCAATAATAATCAAAGGGTCTTGGACAGAACCAAAACCCTTAATCCCTTCTGGTCCAGAAAGAGAGCTTCACTGTCTAGACTTCCCAAATTTGAATGTTATATAAAACTCTGAAAAGTGGAAAATACTCTTCTATTACCAATTTGTGAAAAACCACTTGGATTCTATGCATTGTCCCCAGCTGGCCTGAGATTTATATTTCTTTAAGCAAAGGAAATTTATATTTCCTTTCCTTTCAGGATTAGGTATTTTATTTTCCTTGGCTACTCAAGCAAATATCAAGGCAATGCTTTCTTCCCAAAGATTGGCATTCTGGGGCTGGCTGCCGGTGATCCTTAGTCCTGGGCTCTTCTGTCATGTGGCAATGAACATGGCAGCCTCTCCTGGCTTCTCTCTTCTCTTCCAGATTCCATTGACGTTCAGCTTCTGACTGCTCCCTCCATGGCTCTCTCTCCCTCTGTCTGGATTTCATTCTGCTTATAAAGCACTCCAGTAATAAGATAAAGAACCATCCTGAATGAGATGGACCACAGCTTAACTGAAGCAGCCTCATCAAAAGGTCTTACTTGCAATGGGTTCACACCCACAGAATGTATTAAGCTTAAGAACATGCTTTTCTGGGGTTCATATCTCCAAAACACCAAAGTAGGTGAACACCTTCATGAAGCATTGCTGTCATTACTGCCTTAGAAGAAATTCCATCAACTATTCACCCATTTTCTACCCTTTTCTATGTCAATCTATTTAAGAGCATGCCTGAAATGGCACTTGAAAGCTGTAAAGAAAGTGAGTCTAGAATTCTAACTTCTCACAGAAAGGGCCATGTCCTTTTCACCATTGTGATGCTTTCAGACCTAGGATTGTACCATGCTCATAGCTCAAGCTTCGCAAACATTTGTCAAGATAGAATCGAGCTTTGTTCAAGCCAACCAACAAATCTACCACATGTGGAATCTATCAATCATTATAACTTCAGCATAGCTATGAAAGACTTCTAAATCAAAGCCTATAAAACAATTGGCAGATTCCACCCTTTTTCCCCCACAAAAGAAAAACTGTTACATGGACATAGAAAACTTGGTTGCCTATATAAGCCCAAGACTGGGCTCTTAATTTGTCCTTTGTGTGAAGCAAAGGTCTTTTCACCACTTTCATTCTTAAGTTCTTCTTTTCTATCCCTACACAGGCTTCTGGCCAAGTGGAGTAGCCTTCCATCAGACCACTCTATGTCCTGGTCAAAGGATCTCAAAGCATTGAGGATCTGTGGGAGCCCTGGGAATTGTGTCTAGGAACATGCACTTGGGGTGCATCATCTAATGTAAATCATCTTTAACAGACCCAATGATTCTCAACGAGAAGGCAGGGGTCAACTTGTCATGTACTTTCTTTTTTTTTTTTTCATTTTTATTATTTTTTTTTTATGTGCTTTTAAAACAAGATAAATTTTACTCCTTAAGGCAGTTCAAAATTTTGACTAGCCATGTTATCTTTATTTTGTGTCATTCTACCTGCTTACCCTGGCCCTGTCTGGACTACTGGATCAAATTAGAGATAAAGTAGTAAAGACTTATATTTCCAAAAGAAACTTTGCCTAGGTTCTGCCTGCCCAGAAAAGATGCTCCTATTAGTGGGAGCAAATACTTAGAGGTGAACCATGATCAGAAATGCAGGATTGGGTAAAGGACGCTGGCCAGGTTGGGGGAAATGGTGCAGTTATAGCCCTGAGCAGCTCTAGTTTAAGAGGCATTATATGCTCCCAGGCAGTTGTCACTGAAGAAATTGCTCCAGCACTCTCTCAACTGCTGTGACCACAGGGTCCATCCAGACACCTCTATCATATTAACTCTTTGACTCCAGATCTTTGCTCTAGGAACATATATCTCTCTTCTTTCCTTATTTTCTGCCTCCAAGACAATTAGCCCAACCTGCCCTCTTGATATATAACCCGTCCAGGCTGTATACTAGCAATCATGAGATTTACATAAACTTCAAGTAGCACTGATTCACCCAGATATATTAATATTTGAGCAAATTCTGGGGAAAAACTTCCTGAACCAAGAAGACTTATCAGGGAAAGGACCAAGAACCCTTTCTGGGTGGAAACACTGCCAATGTGCAAAAGATCTGGGGTGTACACTTGAAAAGGCCTTGCAAACATTCTTACCAGGTCTGGTGACCCATCCCCACTCAGCCCTTCCCCAGCCCAGACCAGTCTCATTGCTCTGAGCCTCCTAAAGCTCCTCTACCTTATCCCTTACCTCACCATGCATTAAGGTTCTAAAACTTAGAGAATCCATCTCAGGGTATAACTGGTGATGCAACGTGCAAAGATCCAGAGCTAAAGATGCCTCTGTTAATCCAATGATCTACAAACTCCATCTTTCAGTGGGAAAACCCAAACCAGGCTTGTTGTTCTAGAAGCATAAGATCCATATTTTTAAGTGGCAATGTCCTGGCATTTTCCCTCTTTTAATCCTAATATGTGGTAGAATAACAGTATATTCAGAAAGACGAGATACTTGCTTATCAACTAGCTAGATTACTAAGGACCCTACTTACCCACCTCTGCCTCACATCCTAAATGAATAATAAGAAGAAATGAGACATGTGAACAAAGAAGTGTTAGTCTCCAAGTACAGTTACTGTTAACCATACAGGCTTGCAGCCCTCGGCTGCTGTGAACAGAAATCCATATGGGCTTTCGTGTGAGTTCCTTTTGTGTTATTCTTGCCTACATACACCATATCATAACCAGAATGAACTGAGCTTTTTTTCTTATAAAGCACCATAAATAGGCAATAGACTCCTCACCTTCCCACAGTCCTTCAAAAATAAAAAGTGGTAAAGCAGAGGTTAAAACAAAAATTCCTGGTGAAAACAGTCACAGTTTTCTATAACATTTTAAATGGTTATTTTTAATGATATATTTAACTAAAACTAACGTATTCATGGGAAGAAAATGTGGCCATTAAGACCAGCATCTGTTGAACAAACTGAGGCTCCACATTTGGTGATGTGTGTTTATAACACTGATAATATTGCATCCTAACAGCAGACTCATTAGCATTAATTGCTGCATTTACTCCCACTTAAAACCTCCTGTATCTATAGCATTTGCTAAATACATTATTGCTTTGAAATAAACACACCCTAAAATACTATCACATGCATAGAAATGGAACTAATTCCAGAGAGGCATGTGTGACACAGTGATGAGGAGAAGAAAGGAAACCTAATGATGTTATGCTAGGCCTGAACATTTAGTGATGGAAATTGCCACTTGTTGCCATGGTGCAAATTTCAGCTTAATTAGGGAGGATCACACAGAAGGGTGTGGCAGCTACCCATAGAAGGTTGCTCAACAGTACCTAAGTTGTTCAATGGGGGATGAAGGAAAAGACGCTGGAGATGTGTGAATACACAAATGCTATTTGTTCTTCGTGCATATGTTCATTTACAATACATGACACCACCGTGAAGAGACACCGCAGTGTGTGCCTTCTACACTTCTAAATAGGACTACCATATGCCTGGCTCCATGCTTATTTACTTTCTCCCTGGGGCTGGAAAGAGAGACCTTAAACAAAGAGTTAGAAATCAACCCTTTCATGATGCAAATAACATATTTTGATGATGCTTTCAGAGTCCTGCCCTTTGGTGAGACATATAATGCCTGGAGTCTATATTATCATGGTGGACTCAGTATCACTGAAAGATGGAGCTTGTGAACACTGCTCTGAGAATGAAAAAGGCAGGTTTTTAGAACGTTTTACCATGTGTGATGCCCCAATCCCTCTTACTTCTTTTAAACTATTTGATTCTGAACTGTACTTCCTGCTCCTGTCTCTCTCAGAATATGCGTAGTAATGTGCACACACACACACCGATGTCACCGTATCAATGTTCCTGCCAATCTAAGCTCCACACTGTCCTCCCTCATTATCCCCTCTAACATTCCCCACACCCTACTTATTACCTATCACTGAAAAATGGGTTTAATGTTTTGGCTACTTAGTTGTCAGCATGCCATTCATTCTTCATTCACTACCCAAATATTTGTGGGTCCTTACTATTCTTCTGGCACTGTGCTAGCTGCTGGGATACCCTACTGGGTGAAATGAATACTATTTGTATCCTGATCTCTGCAATTTACTCAAATGAAATGAAATTGTAGAAGCAAATCAACACTGTCTATTAAAAGAAATGGCTATGACTCACGTGTGTGGTGAGTCAAGGGATTGTTCTAATGGAGGATATATAAAAGAAAGTACACAAAGATTTATCCCATCTTCACAAAGGTGCAAAGTTTTGAAACCATTGAAAGCTGGTTTGAGTAAAGGAGGAAGAGGCAAGAGAACCTACTAAAAAAAAAAAAAATTGCTGTCATTAGCACAAAAGACTATCACATACATTGTTCATGGAATCCAAATCAGGAATATGTCAGGAGTCCAACTGGAGGTGAATTCAGTGTGGAAAAGGGCAATGGAAAGAGTTTATAGTAATAAATTCATGATGATGATTACACTGATAACCATTGATAACCATTTATCAAGTCCTCATGTTTTATATGTATTATTTTCTTTAATATCCATGAGAATTCTATGTGATTGTTTATATTGTTAAGTACAATTTTACATGGGAGGAAATTGAATCTTTAAGAGGTTAAATGATGTACCATAGGGAATGAATGAATTCAAACCCAGATCTGCCTGACTCCACAGACATTGCTTTTAACCACTACGCTGTCTCCCAACACAAATAGATGTTATCAAAGATTAACCATAAAAATATTATACATTTAGACAGCATATATCATTTCACAGAACTTTTTTACATAATTAGTTTAAGAAACCCCAGTAGTGATAATAATATTCAATAATAATTAGTGGTGGAACACTTATCATCAGCCCATGTTTTATAGATGAGGAAACTGAGATTGAGAAAATTAACTTTTGGCTCATGGTCACATAGCCACATAAATAGTAGAACCCTAGCACCCAACCTCTGTGCCTTCTGGGTCTAATATTATTGTTGTTTTCACCACTAATCTGTCTCCCTTTGGAACCTGGAAGGGGACTCTCAGTTGCCAGCTTCATAAGCCTGCCTGTGACCTGAATATGCTTATAGAGTAAACATAGAATATGCACTGGTCCATTTGAGATTTTGCTAAATATTATTTCTTCCCACCCTTCCACTCTCAACATTGCATGGCTAAAATTTGAAGGTAAATCACTGAGTTCTATAAAGTGGTCAAGTTTGTAGGTAGGGGGAAGAAAAATTAGAAGAAGTGTGTGTGTGTGTGTGTGTGTGTATAAGAGAGAGAAAAAGAGAGATAGAGTATTGTACATACTCCCAAATATATATATATAAAACAAATATAGTTTCCCCCACCCATTTCAGAAAAGGCATAGATTCACAGATTCATCTGAACTCTTTGTGATGAGCTATATTTATGTCACAGCAGCTGAATGTGGAACTGAGCAGGTGAGCGTGGAACTGAGCAGGTAAGCATGGAACTGAGCAGAAGTCATTGATCATGAGTGTAGACTAAATTTGGCCACATCTTCAATGGCACCCAATTAAGAGTATGTACTTTGGCTGGCCCGGTTGTTTGAAACCCTTATAGAGGATCATGAGCAAGAGCACTAAACAGATTGAAGCAGAAAGAGATATCACAAAGGAGTGAAAGGAATCTGAGGAGTAAAATGGAAATATTAAAATGTTAAAGGGCTAATTAAATAATTATTTCATGATTCGGAGATATACAGTTACCTTGTGTTGCACAATTTATGGAAACAGACTTTGTTCTCTATAGCATTGTTTTACCTTAGCTCTGGGGAGCATCTCAATTTGAGAAACCTGTATACATATACAATCTCTTTTGAACCTCACAACAACCTATTGAGGCAAGAATGATGTCTCTCCCTATTTTTTTCATAACCACAGAACGGTTTGGTGTTTTGAGGGATCGTCCCATTTTCTCTTCCTACTGCTTATCTGTATCATCATTCATTAACCAAAATGAGAAATAATTTATCTCCAACCCACATTCCTATTCTTGAATATCCCTGGCATGTCTCAGAATAAGGGTACAATCTCCAAGGATGGCCACTACCTTGAGAGTTCCCCCTGAGTAAAAGAAGTATTCTGACCCAGGCGATGCCCATCCCTTCCATTCATTCATACAGATAGGCAACTCTACCTTATTATGGCAAAATTAGCTGTATTGTCCAAAACATTTTTATAAAACCATTTGTTTTGGTAAATGAGTTTGGACATTACTGCCCACGCCCATATGCACTGATTTTCGCCTGCCAAAGCAGTTTTGATTATCCTGCCCAGGCTTTCTAAATGTGACTGACCCCCCCCCTCCAAATCTGGAACAAGATGTTGGCAAAATAGTTACGAGACTGGGGTGTGGAAAATCCCTTTAAACCTTTTTATAGCTTGTACCAAGCCAAAGCCAGCACAGGCCCTGCAAAATCTCTCCTCCTTTTATTCTTCTGGAGAAGATGAAAGGGATTAGGTCAGGAGTTACAGATTCCACTCAGAATAACCCATTCTTGTGGCTATTTGATGCTGCTGGGGTTTGTTTTCTTTGTTTGTTGAAGAGTGGATGGTAGAATCCTTTAAGGGAGTGTTTGTCGCATATACATTTGGATTCTGGGCAGCTACCACTCAATTTCCCAAAGGACAAGCGTGCCCATAGAGGTCAGTGGAGAGAGAGAAAGAGAGCAGGTGAAACCTGCATCAGAATAACAAAAGCAGATGTGGCTGACGGCGGCTGGGCTAGGCAGGAGTTAATAAGCCAGCATGCACTGAGGGTTCTGCAGGAGACGTATGGCATAATTGTTTCTGCCTCTAATGATCTTAGTGATGTGGGAGACATGAGAATATTAAAACAAGACAGAAAAAATGGAAACTCATTTCTAGCGGCTGCCAAACAAAATGGGATGTAAAATAGGAGAGAGGTATACTGAAATGTTCACAGGGTTCACTTCACCAAATTGAAACTTTACCTCTCACAGATGTCAAATCCTCCCTTCGCTCTCACGCATAAGTCCCCTTCCATTTCCCATCAAACTGTTGCTCTCTGTATTCTTTCTGCATCCTTTGCTGTCACTCTTTTCTCTCATCACTGTCACTTTGCCTCTCTTGCTTTTTAATCTCTTTCATTTTTTCCTATTTCTTTTTCTTCTCTCCATTATCCTGTCACGAATATGCTCTTACAGTTTCTCTCTC
Organism: Tolypeutes matacus; assembly: GCA_026826555.1. Lineage (NCBI taxonomy): Eukaryota > Metazoa > Chordata > Mammalia > Cingulata > Chlamyphoridae > Tolypeutes > Tolypeutes matacus. The sequence continues at coordinate 19,692,287 of JAKSZT010053887.1, read as the reverse complement.
TCTCTCTCCTCTCTCTCTCACACATACACACACACAAACACACACACTCACACACGCGCACAGATTCCCATTCATTAATAATGAATCTGGGAACCATATCTTCTTTCCCCAGCAGTTGAATGGAGATGTAAAAACTCTCCCTTTGAAAAGCACCCACAAGTGAGGGGGACGGGCGGTGGTGTCGGCGCGCCTGCGATGCGTGCACCCGCCACGAGGAGGCAGAGTTGCCGGCTGGCGAGCGCCGCTAATACACAGCCAGGGAGTGCTTGGAAGGAGGGCGCAGACGGTTGCTCATTCGATGTCACCCGTCACAGCGGCTGACAACCCCGTAAGGATTCTACAGGCGTCCTGGGCAGGCACGAATGGGGCGCTGCGAATAAGTAAACGACTCCTGATGGGTGAGGGAGGGGTGAATTCCGCCTCAGGCTAATACAGATATATCTTTTCCGGAAACAAAGGAGTGAGTCATGCTGCCTCTGATTAGGGAAGGAAAGAGGCAAAGCTGGCTCCGCTTGGCCTTAGCAGCCGAGCGCCGTCTCCCCAGCGCTCCTGATCGCTGCCCTGCTTCAGGACCCCTACGGTCGGCGCAGCCAGGCCAGCCCCAGGGATCGAACCGTGCCCACTAGCGCTCCCCCTAGTCCCCCTCCGCTGGTAGCTGGACAGTTCACCCTTGTCAACAGGAAAGGAGGAGTCCAAAAGGCAGCGTATTTGCCAACATGGGGAGGGGAAGTTATGGAGCCGTTCCGCAGAGGATGTGTATTAGAGGAGAGAGGGTTGATTTGCAGCCCAGAAGGGGCAGCGGGGCGAACGGCCCTCCTCCGGGGGTGCGGATAGGAAAGATATAACAGTTTGGTGAACTCGGCGGCAGGTGGCAGTAACGCTTCCTGTCAACGTGTAGCCTCCGCGTGGCATGTGTGGGGATTGGAGCTCTGCAAGGGTTTGAGGTAGGTCAGCCCTTCTCCTCCCCGCCCCCCACAAGGTTCTGTTGTCCCGCTGGGATTCTACTCCTCACACACACTCCAAAATAGGGTGGAGAGGGTTAATCAAAATAATAATAATAATAATAAACATTTATGGAGTGCTATCTGCCAGGCATGTTCTATTTTTATATCATTGGCAACAAATTAATAACATGCCAAAATGTTGACCGAGATATTAACGGCATCTCATTTCATCGGTCTCAGCTAGGGAGCATCAGAGGTTGTATTTCCCTTCCTAGAAGATAACTAGGTCTGGGTCTCCCCATCTCTGGAGGTGCAAAAGGCCTTTCCCCGACCCCCCCCCCTTTTTTTTTTAGAGAAACTAGTGTATACCAGACAATTGGGCAGGATTCAACCCCCCGATTGTTTCCCATGCCTATGGCATATTTTTTTATAATTGGAATTTTCATGCAACTGTCTAAATTTACAGCTTCCTTTGTACAAGGAGAATATCTGGAGACATTGGAACCAAATGGCAGGCATCAGTGGTTGCTGAGGAGCTTTATTACCTTTAGAGTGGGCAAGTAGCATTCTAGTTTGCCACAGTACCCACCTTGCTCTATTGTCTTATACTCAGCTTTTCTACTGGTGTGGTCTTGTTAGGCAGTTGAGTATGAGACCCTTGGTCAACTAGGGGCTCCTGAGACAGAGAACTGAATTATCAGTAGAGAGGGAGGCTTCAAGGATTGATGAAAACCTGGGTGGCTAATCTGAGGAAAGAGTTGGATTCAGGACCCAAGGAAGAAAAGACTTGTAAAGGTTGTCACCAATAAACCTGCTCATAGCTTTCACATAGTGTCCCAGGTGTGACTGAATTTCAGGAGGGAGGAGTTCTGTGATACCTACCACACCAGATCTAGAAGCTGGGGTGAAGGTCCACATGGCCAAGTGTGACACCAAAGGAGGGGAAACCATTAGCAGAGCTCCCTGTCCTGAAATAGGCCATGTGCACTTGATTAAGGAGACAGTTACCACCAACTGAAAACCCTCTTTAGGGATGCTCCTGAGCCCCTTTGGTTCCTGTAGGATACCAAGGGAAGTGAAGAAGACCCCCAAAAGTGAGGTAAGCTTACTTGCTAATCTTGATATGTGGGGAGCAAACCATCATTTATTTTGACTTAGACGAATAAAGAAATGTGATTTTTCCAGCATCCAAGTATTTGTAAAACTAATATTTATGGAGACGTTCTTATGCTAAATTTAATTCTTGCAATAACCCAAGGAAGTGGGCATCATTGTTGTTCTCATTTTACAGCTGAGGAAAGTAAGGCTTAGAGAACCTAGATAAAACATTTAATTTCACATAACTAGTAGATGGTGAATCCCAGTTTCAGACAAGCTGTGTGTGGTGGTTTGGAAATATGCGCCCCAGAAAAACATGCTCTTAAACCTAATCCTTTCCGGTGGGTGTGAACTAACTGTAAGTAGGACCTTTTGATGAGGTTACTTCAGTTAAGGTGTGGTCCACCTCATCAGGATGGGTCTTAGTCCTATTCCTGGAGTCCTTTATAAGCAGAATGAAATTCAGACCGATGGAGAGAAAGGCACAGGGAGCAGCCAGAAGCTGAAAGTCAGTGAGAAGGGAGAGGCCACCATGTGCATTGCCATGTGACAGAGGAGCCAGGGACCAAAGACCACCACAGCCAGTGCCAGACTGCCAGTCATCAGGAATGGCAACATCCACCTATATGCTGATGACTTCAAAATATATGCCTCTGGTCCTTATCTTTCTCCTGAATTTTACACCTTCCTACTTGACCCCTTACTTGGCTGTTTTACAAACACCCAAACTACATATATCCACAGCTATATTAAATGACTTCTGTTTTAGTTTGCTAAAGGCTGTCAAGGCAATATACTAGAAATAGGTTGGCTTTTACAATGGGGATTTATTAACTTATAAGCTTCCATATCCAAGGTTGAGAAAAATGCCCACATCAAGGCATCAGGTGAAGCTCTCTCCCTGAAGACATGGCTGCTGGCAATCCAGGACTCGTGTCACATGGCAGGGCACACTGATGGCATCTGCCAGTAGCCTTCTCCTCCAAGCTTTGTTGCCTTCAGCTTCTGGCTGCTCCTTCTGTGGCTTTCTCTCTTCAGTTCCTTTGACTTTAGCTTCCTGTCCTCTTGGCTTCCTCTCACAGCTTCTTTGGGTTCCTCTCTGAACTCCTAGGTCATTTCTCTCTGCTGTCTCTCTGAATCCATCCGTTTATAAAGGACTTCAGTAAGAGGATCAAGACCCACCCTGGGTCATGCCTTACTGTTGTAATCTAATCAAAGGCCCTTAACCAAAGTAATTTAATGAAAAGGTCTACCTACAATAGGTTCACATCCACAGGAATGGATTAATTTAAGAACATAATTTTCTGGGGTCCACATAAGCCTCAAACTACCTCATCATTGCATGGTATTTGCTTTTGCAGCCAGAAAACTAAAACACTGTGACTCTAGTTCAGGGATCAGAAAACTTTTTCTGAAAAAGGCCACATAGTAAATATTTTAGGAACCTCTATCACCACTGTTTGATTCTGTCATTGCAGCTCAAAACCAGCTATAGATAATACATAAATGAATGAGGGTGTCTGTGTTCCACTAGGACTTTATTTATAGACAGCGAAATGTGAATTTCCGATCATTTTCATCTGTCAAGAAAGGTTCTTCCTTTTATTTTTTCAACCATTTAAAAATGTTAAAGACATTAATAGCCCATTGGCCATACAAAAACAGGCAGGGAAAAAAAAAAAAAAAAAAACAGACAGTGGGCCAGATTTGGCTTCTGACCAGTTTGCTGCTCCCTCCTCTAGAGTATTGATATTCAATATATATATATACTCTCTAGGCACCTTCTGCCTCTGGACCTAAAGTAGCCAATCCTAGTAAAGAAAAAGCAAAGATATTTGCCTATTCACATTTCAGCAAGCATAAAAAGCAGTTCAACACTTACAAAAGTAGCCCTTAGGCTGTAAACCTTCATTACATGTAGATTATATTTCACAAGGTAATATGATATATTACAATGAGCAGTGGACTTGACATAAAAAAAGCTGGATTTAAATTCCAAGCAATGTAGTTTTGAAAAAATGACCTAAATTGTCAGAGGTTTCATATCTTCATCTGTAAATCATACTACTGGCTTCAAAGATTGACTCTGGATATTAGATCAGATGATGCATATGGTATATATAGGATAGCCAGTCAAATCCAGAATTTTGGGAGTATAAACCTCATTAAATTAGAGGACCCTCTCTAAAAAAGAGAGAGAGAGAGAATACAACATTTTTATTAAAGAACTAGATACTGAAATTAAATATTTTGAATGAGAAAAATTTGCAACAAATAATTGTAGATTTAGAGAGTAAGGTTCCTGTTTTTTGAGATTTCTTTAGACAGTTTACCAAAAATGCTTACATGGAAAATTAACCTGATTGTGCCCTGGCTACCTATCAAGAGCATCCTGGAACTCCCAGCAACTCCCAGCATTCATAGGGTTGCTTGCAAGTGAGAGACCAGAAAGTTTATAGTTTGGCAGCAGAAATGAATGAATGGTTAAATAATAAGTAAAAATATTAAAGATGATGGGAGCTAGATTTCTGTAGGAGAAAACCAGGATGAACCCTGTAGTGTTGGGCTGGAATTGGAGGTATTATGTGAATTCAGTTTTCAATACAGATAGATAAGGAATTAAATGTAGATGTAAATGTGTGTATGTATGGTACATACAAATGTATATGCACATTTGTGTGAGTTTGTGTGTATGTGTGTACCTAGACATAATACCTAGCACTATCCACTATAAAGGACTAAGAGCAGCAATACCCTAAAAGTAATGAGCTCACCTAGTTCCCAGATCTTCCTTTGTAAGTACCATTCTCCAATAAAAGGAACCAGGGTCCTTGGAAATATGGCTGATTCCAGGGCTGGGGCAGGAAAAATACAAACTGAGCCTGGACCACTTTATTGTACTAAAAAGTAAGAAAATTCTCAAAGAATGATAGACACTTAGGAAAGGACACAGCAGCCGGCTCAAAAAGGCTATCACTGACCAAATATGGGACAATTTGAGCATTAAAGAAAATAATGATAGTAACAAATTTAAATCATTAAAGTAGATGAGTCCATACTGATATTAATAAATTAATTATAAGTTTAAGGAGGCAGATAATCTTTGCATATTTATATAGTACATGCAAATATTATATATTACATTCAAGAAGCCTAGATGTTCTGAAATTGGGAGGAAAGGGTTGCATTCTACAAAATAATTGGCCTGCAATTTTCAATATTGTTAAGGTAATGAACCAAGAAAGACTGAGGAACTATTCCAGACTGAAGGAAAGCTTCCTCACAAGGTCAGCTGTAATTCAAGATCCATGACCACAAAATGCAACAAATGTTTCAGAACTAGATTTTTTGCTACAAAAGATATTATTAGGGTAATTGATAAAATTTGAACAGGGACTGGGAATTAAATGGGAGTAAAATATCATATTAATCCCTGATTTTGATGATAGAAGTATGGTTATGTAGAAAACTTTTTTTTTTTTTTTTTTTTTTTTTAAACACTGAAGGAATTAGGAATGATGGAGCTTGCTGCCAGCAACTTTTTCTCAAATGGCTCAGGGGGAAAAGGATCTCTGTGCTGAATTCCTAAATTTTCAGGAAATTTGAAATTGTTTGAAAATTAAAATAAACATTTAGCCTAAAAAATAAAAGTGAATATTAGATTTGATTCCATGAGAGAAGGAATTGTGTCTTATATTTCTTAGAATCCTTCACAGAAATTCATAGATCTGGACATATTGGTACTTAATAAATATTGTTGCATGGAAGATTATTAAATGAAATGGGCAAGGCCAGCTGTAAACTATCAGGCGAATGGCTCGTCTCTCTTCCCAGGGACTCTGCTGTGTCTAATGGAGCCTTCTCTCTTTCCTCACCTATCTGCTTCTCTGTATATTTACTTCCTGGGGCTCCAACATTAAAACTCCACAAATGTCTCCTCTTCCATGATCAGCTGCTCTGTTTTCCTCACAAGGTCAGCTGTAAACTATCAGGTGAATGTCTCATCTCTCCCTAGGGCTCCAGCGTCAAAATCAAGTTCTCCCCTCTGTTCATCTACTCTGTGTTCTTCTCTGGGTATCTACTTCCTGTGAGAGTCTGTTTTATTAGCCCAAAGGGCTGGGACTCGACACTGAGTCGCACGCTAATGATGTGGTTGAATCAAAGCCCTAATCTTAACATAATTTTATCAGACATCTAAGCTGAATCTAATATAATCAAAGGGTATCACGCCCAGAGGAATAGACCAGTTTACAAACATAATCAAATATCTTTCTTGGAATTCATAAATAATATCAAACTGCTACACATACTATTTACAGATACCTCCTGTCAATTCTGTTTCCCTAAAGGACCCTGACTAATACACTCCCTTATCACTCAAGACATGTTCCCTCCCTGACTTCTCTAAACTCACTTTCGTTTTCACCATGCTTCACTCACACTGATGTTCTTTCTTCTAGCCTTAGGAGGTTTTTGCAAGGTTGGCTTCTCTTCAGTCAGGATTAAGTTCACATAAAACTTCCTCAGACAGGCCTTCCCTCACCCCATGATCTAAAGTAGCTCTCTCACCAAATATATGCCATACCAACATCTTTATTTTGTCATCTTATTGTATTTCTTTCTTAGCACTTAGGATTATAGAAACCATTTTTTGTGATTTATTTATGGTTTTCTTCTTATCCAGAAAGAGAGTAAGGACTCTTGCTTAGCACTATGCCCCCAAAGATTATAACAGTGCCTGGCACATAGGAAGTGCTCAAAAAATATGTGCTGAATAATTGAGTGCATACCTTAAAGAGTCCAGTCAGAAACATATGAACTGAAAAATCAGAAGCTCATTCAACTCAGGGCTAGTTTACATTCTTTCAGACACAAATAATAAAACTTTTTACAGGATGAAATAAAAATATGTATGAATAGAGACATTTATTAGTATATGTGGTCATTTCACTTGACCTTTATCACCAGAGAGTAAAGGTGCTATAGTGGGAAGTGCATGGACTTTGGAGTCAGAGAGTCATGGGTTCAAATTCTGACTACCACTTATAGGACAACATAACTTTATATAGATGATAAATCTGAGGCTCTTAGAGATACCGTGACTTGTCTAATGGGAATAATAGCACCAACCTTATAGGATCTTTGTAAGAATTAAATGTAAAATGTTTACATTTATGCCTGGAGCATAATAAGTGCTTGGTAAATATCAGTACCTCTCCCTTCTTGCTACACCCTACAAGCCTCTCTAAGAAGCCATTTCCTTACTAACAAATGAGTCATTCTTGATTCCCACTGATCTCCAGCCTCAGCCAGTACAACAGTTATTGACCATGTAAACATATAAGGAATTAAACTACAGTTCAGGGCTTATAATACATATTGTCTCATGGAAGTCTCAAGAAACAGATGCCTGCATTTCTGGTTCCCTGTTCAAAGCATTACTGTTTTTAATATAATTCTGAGGAACTCTGTAAGCTGATACATAGAGCTTGGTCCTCACCTGTGGTAACCATGAGCTTGTTGTTTCATACTTTCTGATTCAAAATTAAACACATAAATAAATTACCATTATCCAATCTGTCTCCTGGTGTTTCACACAAAATAAATATTTAAATAAAGGGCGAGTGGTTTGAAAGCATAACGTGCTAAATAATGCAAGGTGCTGTGGGATCAGACCCTTATGAGGAAGACAGGGTTGGAGTTGACTGCAGGCCCAAAATTGAAACTGTTAATGTTGCTATAGAAATAAAAATTATAAAGCCCATTCATCAAGAACTCAATTCCAGCAGGCTCCAATTTTTGATCATGCATCCAGTTTGTAAAACAGAAAAAAAAAGTGTGCATACATCCCCAAATATGTATATTTATTTATTTATAAAGTGTATAGTTGTATTTCTGTACTAATATATTAAAGACATTGGAATGTATACAAATAACCTTTTAAAAAGTTGAAATAAATATATATATGAATAGACATTCTAATATTTTCTTTTTGTACTGTTGGATCAACTTACACATGCCTGACTTTGAGACCAATGAAGAAATTATGGACCTATTTGTTTTTAAATATTTTTAAAGGTAGAAAAGTTAATCTTAAATGCTACAAAATGAACAACTTCACAAGTAAATTGTCCTGAGTTCTGGTATGACCAAGTGTGGTGGTTTAGAACTATTGTATAGACCCCAGAAAATCATGTTCTTAAAGCTAATCCATTCCAGTGGGTGTAAAACCATTGGAAATAGGACCTTTTGATAAGGTTACTTCAGTTAAGGTGTGGCCCAGAGTACTTAATATTTAATACTTTTACTGGAGTCCTTTCTAAGAGAATGAAATTCAAAGAGAGAGAAAGCCACAGAAGCAAGAAGCTGAAAGCAATGAATCCCAGAAGAGAAGGGAGAGACAAGCAGACACTGCCATGTGCCTTGCCATGTGACAGAGGAGCCCAGGATCACCGACAGCCAGTCTTCTGGAAGAAAGCATCATCTTGATCATGCTTTGATTTGAAAATTTTCTCAGCCTCAAAACTGTAATCTAGTAAGCTAATAAATTCCCATTGTACAAAGCCAGCCCACTTTATGGTATCTGCTTTCGACAGCTTAGCATACTAAAACATCAAGAAAAAGGGAAGAGAAGGAAACAGTGGACCTGTTTTCCCCAATCCCCATCATCTACCCCAGATAATACAAGGCAGAACAAACAGAAGCAAAAAAGACAAGAACAGGGAAGACTGCACACAAAACCGCTCTAGACATGAGGGGCTTTCTTTTTATGTAACTAGACAATGAACAGAGGCGCAGTATAGAGAAATGGTCAAAGGACTGAAATATGATAAAAATTTGTATCAGTTAGAACTGTGGCTACTCCCACTTCCTTTGGGCTTAAATGATACTACCATGCATGAGACCTGGCTTCTAGCAGTACACTAAGTACCTTGGTAATGTGACTTGAAAAGGTGAGATAATTAACATTCTTTGGGGCTATTTTTGATTAACAGACAGAAGATGGAAAGAAGCCAGCAGATAGATCCTTCTCTCTATAAAGAGACTGTTGTGAGTTAGTGCAATCCAGCATGCCCCGTCTAGAAGACACCCTGCCCTCAAGCTGTGTGTTATTAAGAAGTAAGGCTAGCTTGACAATATGCCACATTTGGAGTGATTGTCATGTTGCATTTGGAATCTCCCCATTTGTAGCCCTCATGCAGAAGGACCTTACCCAAGATCTGTACCAAGTGTCCCCACACCTCCAGCCACACTCTGGACTAAAGGATACCTGATTCAAAGGCCAAATCTCCAGAGATAGCCAGTTGCCTAAGTAGGACAAAAAGAAAAGTTAGGCCAGGTTCCTTTTCTGGAAATTTGGGCTTTGAAAACTCAAGTGAATGATATTTATTAACTCTGGGTGCTGGAGTCATTAATTCTCAGGGCTGGAGTGGCCACTCTGGACCATAGTGGCAAAGCTTCTCCAGAAAGAGAAAAATAACAAACCCAGAGAGAGACAAGCAGCTACGTCCAGAGCAAGAGAGAGACTAGTTCCTTTTGTTTATTTACAGTTCCCGGATACATTTCTCATGAATCCCAGCTGACCTTTATTTCTCATATTTGAATTATATCTGTCTTCTTTGTAGCCCTGCACTCTTTGTTTTAAATTCCCCTCCCCCCAGATGGCTCACTCCTCTGTTTGCTTGTTGTTGCTCATCTTCTTTTAGGAGGCACCTGTAACTGAACCCGGGACCTCCCATGAGAGAGGCGAGTGCCCAACCACTTTAGCCACTTCTGTCCCTGCTGGTTGCCTCATCTGCTGTTTGTGTCTTCTGCTGGTTGCAGTGTCTGCTGGTTGTGGCATCTGCTCATTGCGGCATCTTCTCATTGCGGTGTCTGCTCATCTTTAGGAAGCATAGGGAACTGAACCCAGGACTTCCCATGTGGGAGGCAGGCGCCCAATTGCTTGAGCCACATCTGCTCCCCCTGCTCTCTTTTTTTGTACCAATTTATGTGGGTCTCTATTCACTCCAACCAAAAATAACCCTGACTAAATCATTATTGCTATTCAGTATCTTTCACTAGCTCAGCTAAGAAAGTATTTCTATCTGAAGCCTGATGCAATACATACAATTCTCCAGATATCATAAAAACCTGCCTCTCCATTAAGTCAAGCTGACCGAGAGCTGCAAGCCTGATAGATTCTGTATTGCCAATACCTTCCCAACTCCCATAGAAGAGCTTTTGCTGAATTGTATCTAGCATGACCCCAGCAGCGTTTTCTGAGAGACTGTAAGAAGCAGCCCAATGAAACACATTGCCTCAAATGTAAGAATACTGTAATGCAATTTATTCCTGATATTGTGATATCCTTTTAATGAGAACCCTTAGGAGAAAAGTCTTTCTAGTCCAGGAAATAAGCTTATTCCTTATTGAGAAAAAAACGCAGTTTTACTAACAGCTCTGGTCTTAGAATGTATATAAATGGATGCTAGAAAGTTTAGAATATGAATCTATTAGCTTCATTTCTGGTGCTAGCATTTTTCCTTCTCATTTGCTTCTAATTTGTATTATGCAGTATGGCATGCATCTTTCTTCAAAGAAATCCTTTCTAGAGTAATGTAAATATAAAATAAAATATCTCCAGTACTGATAATCCAGAAAGCAAAAACTGTGACATTATTTATGACAATAGAATTGAAAAAATCAGAATGATGAAACTCATACAAAATACTAACTAGTTTTTAACACAAGACAAGCCTTCTAAGGTAACAAGATCGATGAATTATCTAGGTTGCAAAATTGTATATTTCTATACAAGGGAGTTATCAAAGGCACCATCCAGTACACAGAGAGTGTCATTACAGAATAAGTTTGCAGAGAAAGTCAAGATCCTAATCCATCACAGTTTGTCTTTCATTGATCTGGAATTTTAACATCAGTCTGGGACACGCTTAAAAAGCCACAATCTCCAAGGGAGCAGCAATAGTCCTCTGAGTGTAGGGACAGTCCCTGTCAAAATAGGATGACCCACTGATGTTTTTTTTTTTTTT
>JAKSZT010053887.1:19449606-19680813 GCA_026826555.1 Tolypeutes matacus | reverse complement strand
AGCATAGTGGCACACTGTGGGAGATGTTTGTGTGGGATGTGATGGGAGGTGTGGGAAGTGGGCAACATGGGAATCCCAGTGGGTTCCATGTAATATTTTGAGTACCTAAGCACCTCTTAAAATATATGTATATATATATATATATATATAAACAACATTTTTGTAAGCAAATACACATATATGCATATATATTTATATATCATTTTGCAAATGTTTGTATGTATTGTGAGAATTTTGATTTTTACCCATAAAAAAAAAAAAAAAAGCATAGTGGCATCCAGTAATAAATAGAAAGCAATGTAAACTATTTGTATCAATATGATGTGACTATAAAGCTTTATTTGCTTATAGAATTGAGTGAGTTTAGGAAGCCCTATTAACTGTTGATCTGAGCACCCATTTATGTTTTTTTATACTGCCCAATGGAAAGATGAAGCTGATCTTTCTGAAGGCCTTTAAAATCCATGGTAGAACCCATGTTTTTTAAAAATAGTATTTATAATAGAAACATGATTTTATATTTTCTTTACTGAAGTCCTTCCCCATTTTTCAAATTTTCCCCTGAAAGTCTTTCTCCTCCTTTCTACTTACCACTCTTTGAATTATTTAAATTTATGGAACAAGAAGAAGGAAGCTGTTCTTGGTCTTTGGGGCTATTGCTACTTACCCATGGCAAACTCTGTACAGGAAAGTGATTGAATCCTGATGACTAATCCTATATTCTGCATCTGATTAAAACATCTCCACCTAAATACCCTGTTATCTCTTGAATGCAACCATGTTCAAATTTAAGCCCATGATTCTCCCTGATAAACCAACTCCCTTTCCTCAGATCCCCCGTTTTTTTATAGGAGACATGGGTAGTGAGGGAAGTGGTGGGAGAGTCTGGCTAATCAGGTTTTTGCTTCCTCTTCTGCTGAAGCAGTTCAGATGATGACTAAGATTTTATGTGAGGAAAAGAGAAAGTGTCCTCCTGGGAATGATTTTTTAAAAACCACTATGAACTTCAATGTCTTGTATATATGATGACACAGAAAGAATCAATATGTTGTCAATATACAGAGTTATAAAGTTTCATGCATGAGAGGGATTTTAGAGACTATCCAATGTCCTTTTAAAAATGAAGATACAGGCTCTAAGAAGTAGCAACTTCACCCCCCACCAAAATCACAATTTGATGGAAACTGAGGAAAATGAGGCTTGTGGAATAAGGTACTGACTCCTCAGCAGAGAATTCCAACATGGAGCATCTAAGCCACTTTGGCTTTCAAGCCTTATTCTTTACTTTCTCCATGCATCTCGCCTACACACCAGTTTTCCAGAACTCAACATGCATATTTTGACTTCTGAACCTTTGCTCATGCTGTTATTTCAGCCAGGAACAACTTCCCACTGACTTATGCCCATTCGAGGCTAACTTCTAGTTTCAGCTCAAATGCCACCTTTTCTATGAACATGGCCCTGATTCTCCATTAAAAATTACTCTGGGAGCAGATGTGGCTCAAGTGGTTGAGCACCTGCTTCCTATATGAGAAATCCCAAGTTCAGTTCCCGGTGCCTCTTAAAAACAAAAACAAAAAACAACAAGCAAACAAACAAAAAACCAGCTCAGGGGAGCCAGCTTCCCACATACAATATCCCTGTTTCAATCCTCGGCCCCAGTACCACAAAAAAAATTTATTCTGATTGGGGAAAGTATAGAATTGTGGTTAAGAGCAGATTTTTTGTTGAGGAGAAACAAGTGATATGCATAATCTCAAAGTATATCCACCTAGATATTTATCAATTACAAATGAAAAATAGTAATTTTACAGTAGACAACTGTGGCAAACACCACCTTAACCAAGTGGCCAAGATTAACACACTAATAAGAGGACACATAGACATCACGTACCCCTTGAAATGATGCACTGAGAAAAGGACACGACATCATTTCTGTGGTATTCCTGCTAAAAATTCATAACCTCTACCTTAGCTACCTAGGGCTGCCATAACAAAATAACACAAACTGAGTGGCTTAAAACAACAGAAATTTATTGTCTCGTATTTCTGGAGAGCTAATATCAATCAAACAAGTTCTTCCAATAATTTGCAATTTGGAAACAAAGAGAGTGGTTCCATTACCCTAGAAGCTGGATCTGGAGTATCATGTTACCCAGAGACCGAGAGTACCTCATAGGTGAGGAAGAGAAAGGGAGCCTGTAGGGAAAGAGAAGGGGGAAGTAGAAATAAGAGACTGAGTTCCCAAGAAAAGGAGAAAGAGAGGAAGAGGGAGAGAGAAACTGAGAGGCACCGAATAGCTTTATTGGCCCTTGATGACGCTGTAGGTTTTGGAATCTAAACCTTGTAAGGTGTGGCAACACATCCTGCCTGCCCTTGGAAGGATATAGGGGGAAAACATAAAGAAACCCAATACATTCCCCCCTTTTTCTTAAGCTAATTTGAGTAAGCCACAATTCCTTCTAACAAAGGATCCCAGACTAAGATAAAAGAAAGAGTAATAGGCTTCCCTATATATCCAACTTTCAATTTTTTTAAAAAAAATGTGTTTATTCCTTTCTAAACTTGTTTCATCTTTAAACCCTTGAGGGAGATAATAAACTGTTTCTATAAAAATCAAATAAAGATTGACAAGTTCTAATTTTAAAATGTCACAGTCAGTGCTTTTATAATCCACATATGAGTCAGGGCCCCGGATTGTCCATTCTTACATAGAGTAACATTCAAAGCAGTCATAAATCTGACTCTAGAAATCTTGCCAAGTAATGTAGATCTTTACTATGGGTTTTCATATAGGGCTCATTTGAGGGGTTTTATATTTAAGGTGACCATATACTCTACTCTCCAACCTGGAATCCTTTTGAAAGAGAAAAGTTCCTCTTAAAAATCATGCTGGACCAACAGCATAAACCAGGCATACCTAGACATATAGTCATCCTAGTTTTATGCAATCCAACTCACAGACCCCTTCCCAAATATTCTATTTAGATATCTCCTTTCTCCAAAATTCCAAACTCACAGCAGACTCTCATCATTGCTTCCTTTTACTCCAATCCAAACAGCTACCTCTCTGCTGTTTCCTCTTTCTCTTCTCCTGCCCTCTGCTGTCCCCTCTCCCCACTGGGAGTCACTTCAGGGACTCTGTACCCACCTGTATCAAGCCAAACCTGAAAGTCTGCAGGACACAACTGCTCCACCTACTCCAGTTCCTCTCTTGTTTCTTGATGAAAGGGGCAACTGAGACCCTTGGGAAATGTCATTTCTTTGGATGATTTTTCTTGCAAGAAATACTCAGTAAATAAAATTCTCAACCTCATTACATTTTTCTCCTACTTAAAATTTATACATCTCCAAAGAGTTATACAACATATTTTGAATCTCCCAAGAATCTTAGTTAAAATATATCCTCAAAGAGACTGTATAAGATAGTAAAACCTCATGTAAAACATGAATATGGATGATATTGTATATATAAGACTGTTCTTACAAAATATGAATACCAATATACTAGAGAGAAGGAAACAGAACAGCAGCTATGTATGGCAGGGAAAGCACTGAGAGATTGAGAGGTGATGAGTTTTGTTTGTTTGTTTATTATATTATTATTGGAATAATGATATAATTGGAATATGATTGAAGTGATAAATGCACAAAGAGGTGATTACACTGAATATCATTGATTGTATGTACACTTTGGATGGATTTATGCTTTATTAATATGAATCAATAAAATTAATTTGTTAAAAAAAAGTCAATGCTTTGTCTGGTTTCCCATAGTGCTGCTGCTGATTCCAGCTTTAAAATGTAAAATATCCACCTTAAGTGATTAGCTCAAATTATATTGGCATTGAGAAAAAATAAAACATTGCCTTTATTTTGGAGTAACACACACACTATATATATATCTTTAAAGAAGCCTTTGTTACCTACTCTTTGACTAGCAGACCAACCTATTTTATTTACTTCATAGTTTTTAATACTATCTGAACATTTCTTGAATTTTCATTTCTTATTTATTTGCTGTGTCCCTCCACTAAAATGTAATCTCCCTTGAGGACATCGATCTTGTCTACCTTGCTCTCCTCTCAGCACTGAAATAGTGGCTGTGAAAGAGGTCTGAGAACATGCTTTCTGTTCTAGTTTGCTAGACTGCTGAAGGTAATATACCAGAAACGGGTTGGGTTTTAACAGGGGGAATGTATTAACTTACAAGCTTACAGTTCTGAGGTTATGAAACTGTCCAAATCAAGGCATCATCAGGCAATGCTTTCTCCCTGAAGACCGGCTGCCAGGGAGACTGGACTCCTCTGTCACATAGCAAGTTACATGGCAGCATCTGCTAGTCTCTTTCTTCCCTTCCAGGTTTCATTGCTTTCAGCTTCTTGCTTCCATGACTTTCTCTCTGTCTTTATACATCCTGTTTATGAAGGACTCCAGTAAGAGGATGAAGGCCCACCTGGGCCATGCCTTAATTGAAGTAATCTCTTCAAAAGGCCCTACTTACAAAAGGTCCACACCCACAGGAATAGATTAACTTTAAGAAACTACTTTTCTGGGGTCCATACAACTTCAAGCCATCTCACCTTCCCTAGCCCTTTACCCCCCATCATCAAGGGGGAAAAGAGACCTATGCCATTGATATTATACCTAACTTCTCCATCAACAAGTTTCAAGATTGGGGATATACACCCAGAAAAATATCATCTCTCTACCAATAAGGGATTGCAGCTTGGAGGGTGTTTGGGGCAGGGTTTTGTGCACACCTAGATGAATTATCTTGACCCTACTTCCCTTTCCAAACTAAACCACATTTCCCTGGACTCCTTTGCAGCAAACCTCCTGGAGAGATTTGTCTCTACTTGATATCTCTAATTCCTCTACTCCCATTTTCTCTTAAACCCACCTTAATCCAGTTTTATTCTCACAGCTCCACAGAAACTGCTCTCATCAAGGTCTCAAAGGCTATCCATGTCACCAAATTTAACTTCACTGAAATAGCAAACAAGGGCTTCAGTTAAAAGTGAGGATAGGAAGAAATGATTTCACACTGGGGAAGCAGTAATTCCTCCCTACCAGGAACTTTCTAAGCTGCTAAAGATAATTTTATTTGCACAAAACTTCTTGCCAATTAGAGATTAAATATTAGCCTTGAAATATTATATATATAACAGGAAGTGCTCCTTCTGATTGCCTGTGAGGTTTATTGTCCCTTCATGGAATGAGAGATAGGCTAGTCTGTCAAAATGCAGTAGAATAACAGGATTTTAGAACGTAAATTTGAAAAGTCTGAAAAATTAAATGTTCAAAGTGGAAAATGTTAATTTTTTATGGAAATGTCTTCATGTGCTGTGGCAATGATGCTGCTTTTAAAAGTAAAAAGAAATGAACCTGAACCCATAGGTCTAAGATCATACCTCCCCTAAGCCTTCTAGCCAGGCATCTAGGGTTAAAAGGAGAATTGTGACTTGAGACTAAGACCATACTCCTCCAGTTCTTCTAATCTCATCTTCATGGGTGAAGAGTGAGCCTCAGAAACATACTCTTCCCTACTCCACAATATACACAGCCTTGTTACCCCTGGGGCTAATCTCATCCCGCCCTCCATCTCTATGTCTCTTACTGAAAGAACCTCTCGGACATCCAGGTCATCTCTCATCTCTTACACTCTAATCCACATAAGGCTCTATACACTTCCTATTCACCCCCCTTGTGTGTGTTCTCCCCATAACTTCTGAAATCCTTTCGCTGGGCCTCCTGGAATTCATGGGTCATTATTAGCAATAGCTCCCATACCATCAACCTATTCTATGAATTCCCCTTTCCTCTTTTTCTCAATGTAGACCTTATTCTCTGTTGAGGACTTTGTTCCTTTGCTGAACTCTCAAGTGGTGGATGTTTTTTTCTCCCACAGACCTCGTACTTCAGGGCCTAGAGTTGGAGCAGCGATTCTTCATGGCCACCTTTAGGCTGTTCTCTCTCACTCCTCCCTGAAATTCTTCTGACATTGACTCTCAAGACCTTAATTTATATCCCCTATTGCCCTTTACCCTATACCCAGGTCATTCCCCCTCATTTTTCAATGATTTTTTACTTCTGCCTCATTGTAACTCTCTCTAATAATATTATTTGTTTTTATTTTGGGCGATTTCTATATACATATAGATAATACACCCCCCCCCCAATACCTTAAACTCTCAGTTCTTTGTACTGCTTTCCTCCAGTTATTCTGTCCTTCACCTAACCTCAGCCACATCATCTTTCATTACCAGTAACTGCAGTCCTCTCTAATTTCATCTTCTTACCTCCCATGCTCTTACCACCATTTCCTAACTTTCTGGCTGGCTCCCTCTAGTACCCCAGTCTCCACTATGCTTTGAACCGCTGTGGACCTCCAAAGTTTGACCCTATCGCCCTTTTATTGTTTCTTGCCCCCTTGTTGTCCTCACTTATCTCCTTACACAGCTGAATTCTTTAATGAGTCATTAAAATCACTCCTTTGTATATATTTCAACTCTCCACTTTTTTGCTTCTTTGTAACTTCCTTAGCTAAATTCCATGCTGAAACCTAACTCTTTGCTTACTCCAAACTGCACCTGTGCCATTAACGATAATGAGAAAAATATACAACCAAATAGACTTCAAATTCATGATCTTGGATCCCTAGTGGTCCCTCACTACTGGCAAGCAATCAAATGTATGATTCATGTCTCTCTCCCACTCTCCTTTACCACTTTTTCATATTTTTTCTTCTCCCACTTCCCGCACCCACTCACCCATCCTTACTCTCAGCTGATGACTTATTTCCTACTTCCCTGAGAAAATGGAAGCAATCAGTAGAGAAATTCCACAGACTCCCACTACACTATCACATATACCATCTATCAGCATCTACACCCACATACACTCCTCACTGTTACACAGTAGATGACATTTCCATACTCCCAGCCAAAAGTAATTCCTCCCTTTGTGCACCAGATTCTATTCACTCTTGTCTACTCAAAGACATTAATCCAGCAAGTCCCCTTCTCTCTCCTTCATCCAATATTTGTTCTCCACAAGGTTGTTTCCATAGGCATATAAACATGATCTTCTTCAAATATAAAAAAAAAAAAAAACATTTTCTTTTGCCCCCATTTCCTCTACCAACTAATCAACAATTTCTTTTGTTCCCCTTAGAACAAAACTTCTCAAAGTTTTGTTCTTAGAGAGAGTGCAGGAAACTGATTTCCTGCACTCTCTCTAAGTCCTCTCCTTCCACACTATTTTTTTTTTTTTTTTTAAAGATTTTATTTATTTATTCATTTCTCCCCCCCTTGCTGCTTGTGCTCGCCGGGTCAGCTAACCACGCCATGCGGGCGGGCTTGCCTTCACCAGGAGGCCCCGGGAACCGAACCCGGGTCCTCCCATATGGTAAACGGGAGCCTTACTGATTGAGCCACAGCCGCTTCCCTCCACACTCTCTTGAACCTGCTCCAGTCAGGATTTGGCGCTCTCACCTGTCCACTCAAACTGCCCTTGCCAAGAACACCAAGCATCTCTACATTGATACAGCCAATGGTTGTCAGTCATTGTCTTACCAGCCATTTCCTTGGAATTGACAGAGGTGGTCACTTCCTCCTCCTCCAAACTCTTTCTTCACTTGGCTTACAGGACTCTGCTCTATTTTGCTTTTCCTCTTGTCTCACTATTTGCTTTTTTCGGTCTCTTTTGCTGGGTCCTTCTCTTCTCCACACCTCTTAATGTTAGAGTGATCCAGGTATCAGTTCTTGATCTTTTCTCTATCTAAATGCACCCCATTGCTAATCTCATCCAGTTTCATGGATTTAAATGCCTCCTGTGTGATGACAACCCCCAAACTAATAGGTTCAAAAATGTATTCTTAACCTTTCCTTCCAAATGATTCCACACATCCCTTATGGTTTTTCATGCCTTTACATATGAGCCCCATGAGTCTAAACATTCCCCAAAGAGTAGACATGGCCATTTACCACTCTTTCCCAACACTGATTAGGTTGAAAAGAAGTGAGAATTTGGTGGATCCCTTAAGTCTATGACAAACTCCAAGATTGTTAATTTTTCCTGTCAGTCCCTTCTTACAAACTTAACATAGAAACATCTGAACCTAAGTATTTATCTTTTTCTCACTGACAAACCATTGTCATGTAGCATATGATTCCTGGTTGCTGTCCCTTCTTTCTATATGCTGGTTCTATGTCAGAGACATAGTCCTCCTCTGCCTCAGTCTTTATGGATGATGCCTGTGTTGGTATGGAGCTGTATGTACTCCAGAAAAGCATATTCTAAAATTTGATCCATTCCTATGGGTGTGGACCCAAAGTAAGTAAGACTTTTTGATGAGGTTACTCCAGTTAAGAAAGTGTGACCCACCTCAATAAGGATGGGTCTTAAGCCTGTTACTGGAGTCCTTTATTAGTGGAATGAAATTCGGACACACAGAGAAAACACCACAGAGAGAGCAGCCAGAAACTGAAATCAATGGAATGTAAAGAGAAGGATGCAACCTTTAGACTCCACCATGTGTCTCACCATGTGACAAGCTAAGGATCAAGGATCACCAGCAGCCAGCCCCAGAATGCCAGTCTTCAGTAAGAAAGTATTGCCTTGATTTGAACTTCCTTTTAGCCTCAAAGCCATGAGCAAATACATCCCATTATTTAACCAGGCCCGTTTCATGGTATTTGCATGAGCAGCCTAGGGAACTAAAACAATGCCCAACATATCAGTAATTTATAAAAATGTTAGCATCTTTGGGCCAGACAAGTGGAGCTACATGTTAACCAGAATGATAGCATAAGGTAAGGTATACAGTTATATCAGGCAATTTGATACCTATAAAGCAACAGGAGGAACTACTGCCAGGAGAACATTAGCATAGTAATCAGAGAGTCACTCAGTGATGGTGGTAATGAGGCAAAATGCAGAAAGTAGATAATAGTGATTCTTAATATAACAGCAATAATAATAAATATAACTAATATTTATTGAACCCTTTAGAATGTGTTAACAATTTGACATGCATTATTCATTTACTTTAATCTTCACCATAACTCTTTGAGGAAAATGCTATGTGTTCTCATTTTACCACAAGGTTTATAGAACTAGTAAGTGATAGAGTCAGAATACAATCCCAGGCAGCCTGACTACAACTATTAGGAAATCCTGAGCTCCCCTCAAGTTGTTTTTTTTAAGAATCACTTGACTCTCCTTAAGGGTATATGAAACAAGATTTATAAACATGATGTTATAAATAGTCTTTCTTAAGATTATTTTGAATCATTTAGAGGATACCAGAATATTCCATGAGTCCAAGCAAGGGGTAAGCAACAAGGTCTAGGTAGGAGCTGTACTAGGGTAGCTCACATGACCTCAACAGCAAGTGTTTGGAGATCTTCCCTAAGAGAACTATGTCATTATCATAATCCTCACCCAACTCCAAATCCAGGTATTCCTAGGTTAAAATTCCCAAAAGATAAAGACTGATTTGTTCAGCTTGGATTACTTGCTCACCTTTAGCCAGAGAAACCAGGACTGGAGTACAAGTCAGGCTTCTAGAAGACTAGAGAAAAGATACGTTACGTAGATGCCACTAATATATTTGTTACATGACTATTTTCCAGAGAGTTTAATTGTACCAGAGCTTGGGCAATTCCAGAAGCAAAATGAGGAGGAGGAAGCAGAAAGGAGAGCTTTGATTAATTGGAAGGTCTATCAGGTCCCACATGACTAGGGAGGTAGGTTCACAAGTCCAGGGAGTCATGGAGAAGTACTTAGGAATGATACATCAATTGTAAACAGACCAGCAAGGGTCAGGGTCTAAGAAGGCCAGGAACAACCCTCAGAAAAACAAGTGGTAGAATTACATCAGAAATCTTTGATATGATTTTTACAGAATTAAAAACTTACTAGATGAGAAAAATAAAAGCAAAAATTGAACTAACAAATGTATATGTGATATTAAAAAGAATGTTCCAAATGTAGTGAGTCTTAGGATCAAAATAATGTCTGATCAAATGAGGTTTCTTTATCTGAGGCCTCTGATGAAAGCGACACTACTACAACAACCAGCTTCAAAACTGGTCCGGAATAGAACTTCAAAGTTGCCAGGGCAAATCCAGGGCCAAACACTTGAAACACAGTTCAGCAGTTTTCCTGAACACGCAAGATAAGAGAGAGAATGAAAATGTTCTGCAGCATGAAACAGGAACTGTGAAAGTAGGAAGAAATTGAGTTTTGGCTTGAATCAATACAAACTAAATCATTTGGGGGGGAATAGCCAAAGTGCCATATGTGCAATGGGCAGGAATACAATGAACAATACTGACAATGAAAGAAATCTTTAGGTGATAGTGGGCAGCAAAGTCAGTGCGAGTTGGCAGTCAGAAGTGGCCAGTTTGGATTACATAACACAAGAGGAGAAGGACAATTGTAGCCCTTTTCTACTCTACCCAGGGAAGTTGTGCCTAGAAAAGCATGCACTTTTAGTCATTTTAGTGATCCTAAATTTAACTTGAAAATCAAGTTTTGGAAGAAAGGCAGGGGGTAGAGGCAAAGCACCAGCCAAATGGGGACTGAAGACTGAAGATTTGGTTCAACTTCTCCAAACTCTTCTTAATTTGCTCAATTGGTTTATCCCTAAGTATAGGTGATTTTTATTCTTATGAGACAAGACAGATTTTCCTGGTTCTGTTCTCCCAAATGATTTATATAAAGATCCCATAAATCAGAGAAGTTAATTCCTGGAATTCTCTTGACAAATTCACATTGCAGAATTGCTGAAAGTTGTTTCATCCTTCACAGGACAGTGATTTATAGAAGTGTGGGTAAAAGAAACGGCATTTTACATGAATACAGAAGAATGGAAGAAGACAGAGGTTGAGAACATTTCTGACAAGTTGTGTGGCAAGTGGCAAGATGTGTTTTAGGCCTGGCAAGAAGGCTGCCTGTCCCAAAGGAATATTTCTTAGCCAGGGTCTGTTTAGTTGCAAGCAACAGAAATCCACTCAAGCTAGGTTAAGTGAATGGGGATTTATTCTAAAAACCAGAGTACTTTGTAGAACCCAAGGGCAAGAAGACCAGTTAGGCAATATAACTGTGTGGAACTGAGAACAGGAATGTCTTCAAGAATCACAACACCTAATTTCCATCTCTCTCCATCTTCCTCTCTTTCAGGACCTCTCAGATTCTCTCTTTTACTGTTTTTTGATTCTTTACCTGCTTCTATTGCTGACTGTTTCTTTCTTCCAGCTCATCAACAGATACAGGCCCCAAATAACTTTGGCAAAACAAACTGCCACAGCCCCTTGCATCTTCTATACTATCCAGGTTCAGTAATATTATGTAACCACTTAAGTTGCTAAATCCTAAATCCAAATTGCTTGGGCAAAGGATCTGATTGGTCCAGCTGGGCCAGGTGTCTACCCTTCATCCAATCAGCTATGGTCAGGTAGACCATACTCAGGAGGATACATAGAGCAAACTCTTCAAAGACTTTCTTACAGAAGGAAGAATAGAGACAAGAGCTATTAAACAAAGGTTAAAAAAAAAAAAGGTAGCAGGTCTTTTTCTTTGAGACCTTAAATATTAAGATGAAGGGCTGTTATTTTTTATTTTTTTTAAATATGTAAACAAGTGTGCTTTATTGATATAATGTTAGCTTTATGGATACAAAACTGCTGTGTAAAATAAGTGTTTAATGGATACAAAACTGCTGTGTAAAATACATTTCTATGGGTAGAGATTACCTCTGAGTAAAAGGTCAATTATCTATTAGCAAAAGTATATATTTCTATTCAAGTAGCAAAACAGAAAGGGATTTACAAGTATGATTGTCCCCATCCCAGAACACACAAATGCTATCAGATGGCAGTTTGTTACATGTAGGACTTTTTTTTTTTTTTAGGACATACTAGGGATTGAACCCAGGACCTCATACATGGGAAGCAGGGGCTCAACCACTGAGCAACATTCACTCCCCAATGAGAGTTTTTTTGGGTTGGTTTTTGGCTGGCTTTGTTTTGTTTTTTTAAAGAGGTACCAGCGGTTGAACCCAGGACCTTGTACATGGGAAGCAGGTGCTCAACCACTGAGCTACACCTGCTTCCTCTAAGTAGGACTTTTACTCAAACATAAACAGGGCTTAGAATAAACACTTAAAAGTCCTTTTTTTCTTTTTTAGCTTTCTCTAGCATAGTTAATAAATGTCAAAATAACCCAAATAATTGACCTTGCATGGGGGTATTCTACAATCATGAAACACTTTTTCTTGTTAGAAATGTTGTTCAATGCACCAACACATAGATCCTTTAACCCATTCACAATTCAATGGTTAACGGACAAAGTTAACAAGAACACCAGTTGAATTTGTGAAGTAATGCACCTTCATAACTAGTGTATTTTTACCTCATTTTATTTTGTGTCTGAATAAAACAACAAAAAAATCAAACCAACCCTCCTCATCCTCAGATTAAACTGTGGTTAAAATGACATCAGGACATGGGGTACCCATGTCAAGAGAAATGCTGGAAAAGCACCCATGGAGTGCCCCTGCAGCTCCTTTAAAGGAAAGGTGAGACCTTTCCACCAGCCTGTCCCTAGAAGGGCTTTTATTTTCACACGGCAAATAATTTAAGCCATTTATTTAAACCAATAAGCACTATAGAATTAAACAAAGCATCGCTATTGTAGTATTACCTTAGCAGCAGGAGAAATTGAAGAAGGAAATGACTGAAGACAAAAAAAGCCAGAATAAAGATGGCAGTAGCTTCTGCTTGGGATCATAAGATTTTAAGCTGGGTGATGGCAGGATGGATAGAAACAAGGAGAAGGATTTGAGAGACATTATAGTGACAGAATTCATTACACCCTGATTGTGGGAATCAACACAGTATTTGCAAATGCAGGTTAAAAAGAGAAAAGAACTATATAAATGTAACAATAAATGTGTCTTAAAGAAAGTAAAGGTGAGCCATGATGATGATTTGATTTCAGAAATACATTTGGAGTTAGTCCATGTGATAAACCATGACAAACTATTGGTATTAGGAAAGCAGGTCAAGCTGAGGAAAATGTATAGTCTGAAGAGAGGACCTTGGGACAATGTGCCTAGACATGAACTTTGATCATACTAAAAGGCAATATGGACAATTTCCCTTAAAAAGGTAGACACGAGGATTTTAGAGAGATAAAATTATTTCACCAATTTATAAAGTAATTATAATAATATGACTCCTTCTATTTACTTTCACCTCCTGACCTGATCATGAAAAATTAGCCATGGGCATGAAAGCTGGCCTTAAAGTACCTATCCTTCCCGTCACCTTTCACAATAAAATAAGAAACAATGGGCATGACCTCACATAGATCCTTTCATGGTCCTTCACTGAATTTTTGATTGTGTGATTTCCCCATTGCCAGATGATTATGCATAGCAGGCTGATTCAGCAGCCATTGTCTGTTTTGAAATGAACCCCTAGAGTGCGCTAATGGGATTTTAAGCTATTAATGCTGTATTGAGTGGGATGAGAAATCACTTTTCTGATCTGTTTGCTCCTTGGTCTCAGCACTCAATGAGAGTACAAGTGGCTATCATGAGGGAAGAATTCACTGAGATCCTGGCCCCTTTGGTCTTCCCCGCAAGCCACTGCACGTGAATTAACACGGCCTATCTTTGTATCTTTTCTGATTCACTGGAAGATACCAAATCTACACCTCCCGTTTCCCAGAGTAGGTAAGTCACTGGCCACCCTCCTTATAGACCATTTTAACAAGAATAAAAACCTTTGTGTTATGGAAACATTTTAAACCAGGAACAATTATCTTTGTATGCCCTATTTCAAATTCCTCTTCAAAGCTTTGCTTTCCAGATTTTCCTTCTCTGGTCTTTCTATTTCATTTTCTCTTTGAAGAATCTGACTATTTGGGGGCACTTATGGGCAGGAAGGAAAGACGAGGCAGGCCATAGCCAAGCTGTTTATATTTCCTTTGTCTTGCGATCATGTAACTCTCTGTCCAGCCCTGCCCTTCAAGAATAAAACCCCATAAAGGCTCAGAGCTGGAGCATGGACGTGGTATTCTGGCTGCCTCCCTCCCTGCGGGACAGCGTTCCTGCTGTTTCCTCTCCCACTGCTACAGTCTAAGAGTGCTGTTTATTTTCAGTGTGTCCACATTAACAAAATTCCCTTGCAACAAAACAGCCCCACTGCTCTGTGAAGTTTCCTACAAATGAGTTTTATCTGAGTCATCCTTCCTTCCTGGCATGGGGGAGGGAAAAAAAGTATCGGAGGTGGCTGTGTACTGTCATCCACGGTCATTTGTGAACATTTGTATCTGTTGGGGTCAGGGTCACAAGGAACTGGAAATGTCAATGGCAGAGGTTCAGCACAAGATTTCAGATATTAGCAAAGGAGGGATTTTAAGCAATGTCAGCCCAGAAGAGCTGAAGGTAAATCAAATGACTGTTATCTCAGCTTCATGAAAACGTGTGCAGAGCCCCTTTGCACTGGCCCAAAGCCTCTCCCCAGCCTCTCAGTTCATGCCACTAACACGCAATGCAGCCTTATTGAACAGGAGGAGGATTCATGCCATCCTTGGCGTGTCCTAGGAGAGGTAAGGGGCTCCAAACTAACCATGTGGGGTATTTAATTTCATCCTTGAAACAACCCTGAGAGATAGGCATTGTTATCCCCAAGTGAATAAATGGAAAATAACTTGGTCAAGGTCACACAACTACTAAATACAAAAGAAGTCTAAAATTCAAGTATTGTCTGACTTAACATTTCTACTATGCTACAGCGGTTTCAAGATTTTTAAAATAAACGTGGCTTTTTATATGTAGGAATTGAAAACCTGATGAAGAGATAAGTTTTAATTATATACATATAGCAAATGCTAACTCGTGGAGATCTTTAATTATAGAATTTATACATACAGTTCTCTGAATTTCTTAAAATAATAACACCAATTAAGTACTCCATTGTATAGGCAAGGATCCATGTTCGAGTAGAATCTGAAATAATACTAATATTAAGACAATTCTATTTTAGAGTGGGAAGGCTGATTAATAAATTGAGGTAGGAAGTAAAAATAAAATTTGTCTCCATCCTTTATGTTTTTCCATATCAAGAGTATAGCAATGCAAAGGTAATACATTTTCCGCCCAAAGGAAATTGCATTTAGGAATATGCAGCCCTACAGAGTGAAAATGAAAACCTGATTCAGAAGCAATACCCTCCTACAGCATAAAACTAAATCTATTTGCTGAACACCACCTGGAAGTGGACATTTCCCTCCCTGTGAGCTAAGGCACTCTGCAGAGGTGGTGGGATTTTACTCTCATCTTTGCCAGGAAAGCTGCGTCCTTTTGCCTGCTTTTTACTTACTCTGGATAACTTCTAGAATGATTGGTTCTTTTAATGTATATCTGGAAGACAGGTGGACAGAAGCATGCCACCTCACTCAATGGCATGGCCTTATAATAAGACCTATGGAAAGCTTTTGAATATCTAGCAATCGGGATGATTCTGGGCACGTTAGAATGATTTAATGGCAGCACATCACAATCTATGGGCACTTTGATAAACATCTCTCTCTTTCTATCTTTGTCCGCTCTTCCAGTTTCCACTGACCTCTGGCTTCTACCAGTTTCTGGTTCCGACTGATCACTGCGACCCACCCTGATTCAATGTGGCCACACCTTAACTAATAATAATAAAATGTCCTATTTACAAATGGATTCACATCCACAGGAACGTGGTAGAGTGGGCATCACTATCCCAAAATCCTCAAGATTAGGGCATGAACAATGGACTAAAGTAGACTTATCATTCTACTATAGACTTATTATTATTCAAGCAGTGGAGAACTCTTATCATTGATGTAAAGGCAGTGGCCACCAGACATTCTGAGGGATGGGAGAGGGAAGAATAGGTATAATATGGGGGCATTTTCGGGACACTGGAGTTGTCCTGCATGACATTGCAGTGACAGATTAAGGCCATTGTATATTTTGTCATAATTTACAAAATTGTGTGGTGCAAAGTGTAAACTATAATGTAAACTGTAGCCCATGGTTAGTAGCACTGCTTCAATATGGGCTCATTAATTGTAACAAATGTACCACACTAATAAAAGATGTTGTTAATGTGGGAAAGTATGGGGGGGGGAGTGGGGCATATGGGAATCCCTTATATTTTTTATGTAACATTTATGTAATATAAAGCTTCTTTAAAAATAAAAAAATTAATTATTAAAAAAAAAAGAATATATCTTTTGTTGGGGTATATGATTGAATCTACCATAGTCTGCTTTGCTGATAAATTTGAGAGAGGGCAGATGATCCATTTTGGACAACTAAGTTAAAATTTAAGTTGTCCCCAAAAGGGTATCTTCCACCACTGCTACCATCCCTTTAAATGTTATAGAATAGAATCATATTTTGCCTAAACCTCAAAGAATACAACATCCAGGTATATAGCAAACAGTTTGAAATATAGAACCGTAATTCAGGTGAGAGGTCTAAGCTCACAATGCAATTTGGAACTCATTGACATATAGGAAATAGATGAATCAATGGACTCAGAGGGGTCTGTCCAGGGAGAATATACAAATTTGGCAATGATAAGGTTTGAGGACAAAATTCAGAAATATTAGTATTAAAAAAGAGGTCAAGGAAAAGCAGCATTGAAGGAGATTTAAAGTAATAAGAAAAGCCAGGAAGAGAAAGAATTTTAAAGAGGGTGTGCTGGGTAGAGGTCAAGTATGTATTTTTTATTCTTCTGAATAATTAATAATAAACAATCTTAGTGAAAATACCATGTAGACACAAATATTTCTGAGAACCCACTAGGTACCAGACACTGAGCTAATAATTTTGCTTATGTGTTTAAACAAGAAACATTCCTCAAACTTGGGTTGTATGGATAATAGAATAAGATTTAAGAATGGTTTTTTTTTTTGTTTTTGTTTTTTTTTTTTGGGGGGGGCGTTTTTAAAGGGTGTTTATTGGGGGTAGAAGCTTACAGTCACAAGGCCCTAAAAAGTCCAACTCAAGGTACCACAAGAGGTACTTTCTTACCCAAAGTCATTTGCCACATGTTGAAGCAAGATAGCAGTGATGTCTGCGAGGGTTCAGCCTTCCTTCTTCCTTTTAAGGCTCCGAGGTCCCAGCTTTTTCCAATCTCAGCTGTATGTTGGCATAAGACTCATCTCCTCCCCGGGACTTTTTTCTTTCTGGGCTCTGCTGCTCTGGCCTCTTCACAAGGTCAGCTGTAGACTATCAGGCTCATCTCTCTTCCCAGGGCCTCTGCCATATCTATGGAGCTGTCTCTATTCCTCTGTGTTCTTCTTATCTGTGTGTCTATTTCCATGTGAGAGTCTGTTTTATCAGCCCAAAGGACTGAAACTCAACACTGAATTTTACTCTAATGACGTGGTTGAATAAAAGTCCTAATCTTAACAAAATTTAATCAGATGTCTCAGCTGAATCTAATACAATCAAAGTGTATCACACCCAGAGAAACACACCAGTTTACAAACATAATCAATATCTCTTTTGGAGTTCATAAATAATATCAGACTGCCACAATATAAAGAATGGTTTTTTAATATGGAGCTATAAGTACATTTTCTGAGGAGGCACAGATCCTAATTTTATCGCTGCAGCAAACTTGCACAGTGACTTGAAACAAATCACTGCACTTTCTGAAATTCAGTTTTCTCATCCATAAAATAATGCAGAGTTTGGTAAATCTCCGTTTCTAGCCAACTCTATGCACGCTGATTCTGGTAAGTGCCATTACAGTACATTGCACCTTGCATACAACAGTATAGTACAGTGGTGAGTGGCATGACTTTAGGAGTCTGTCAGTCAAGGATCCAATCCTGACTACTGCATGCACTTACTTATTTGTTGAGGGAACTTAAGGAAATAATTTAACTTTTCTGTGTTTTAGTTTCCTTGTGTATAAAATGCAGATGTTAATAAGAGCCCCTACTTTACAGGGAAATTGTAAGAATTAAATTAAATAAGCTAATGCTTATAAAGACTTTAGGCTGGTGCCTGGAACATAGTAAGAGCTCGATAACTTTTGTATTTGCAGGTGGTGATATTATTATAATCATCACAGACAAATCAATCATGAGCACTGGCATCTTTAAATTCCTACTTCACAATCAAAACTTAGCAAGAAAGAACAAGTCCAGAAGAACTGTTTCAGATTATGTTTGTCTGAGTAATTAAAATCATAACCTTAAAGGTACTTGGGTAACAGCCAATTAGTCAGCAAAAATTTTAAGCATCAACCTTTGTGCCATGCTCTTTCTCTTCCTATCCTTTCTTCTTTGTTAGAGAATTTCTTTAATCTAGATTTCAAGTAACAAAGAGAGGCTATGATAAGGGCCTGTGTATCACATCAACATATTGTATTAGTGATAGTGCTAGCACCTTAACCGAGGGATCTACTCATCACCATTATAAAGTTGGACCATTGTCAACCCCAACTGAATGACTCAAGGCTGTGGTAGGGTTGCTCTTTGTTCAATCACACTAAGATTTGTCATCAAATTTGCATTCTAGTTACTGACAATAAGCTTAATGTTAAGCACCTGCATTGTGAAAAACCTTCTTAGAGTAAGTGCACATTTCATATATATATTGGATATATCACATCCAAGCACCAAATTATCTGACCTTGTGGGAGAATTCAATGTGTTTGCAACCCAAGAAGGATTGAGCCAGATTTCTGTGTTCCAGGATTCCCTCAGTTTGAAATCTGGTTTAAATAAGGACAGGTTGTTGGTAAATAATGTCAACTAAGCTACAAGGCTTGCTGAAATGCAGGTGATTTGAACCATCTTGGGGAATCTTAATGATGCAACATACATACCCATTTTTTGTTTTCTGTTTGTTTGTTTGTTTTTAAATTTTTCCTCATCTTAACTAGAAATGATGCTGTACAACAAAATTTAGAATTTTGGTTTTCAAACTTGTTTGCAAATTAGAATCATCTGGGAAGATTTTAAAAATCCCAATGCCCAGACCACAACACATACCAATTAAATCATAATTTCTGGAGCTCCCGTCTAAGCATCAATATTTTTTAAATCTCTTGGGGTAATTCTAGTGTTCAACCAATCTTTTGAACCAGGGCCTTAGAACCTTTCCACTCAATCTTGCCAAAATCTGATTCATGAATTTTTATATTTATAAAAGTGTTTGTAAACTATACATAATTTCAGTTGTAAAGTTTTTTCTTCTAGGACCCTAGCTAGATAAGGATGAGTTCAAAGTGTTGGATGCACTTTTAAGTTTGAGAAAGGCTACCTTGTTAAATATGCAAATTACAGGTCCCTTAACCCCTAATTTCAGATTTAGGTCCAGAGAAACATGAATTTGTAAAATAAACAACCCAAAGCATTAATTTTCAGACCACACTTTCAAACACTAAAAAGAAGAGAGACTGGAAAGGAAAATAAAGAAGGCACTGACTGTCTGCAATGTGCTGAATGTCAGAATCTCCCATAGACTCTATAAAGTTCGAGAAGCCTGGGTCTTCTGATTCAGTAGGATAGAAGTAAGACTTAATATAGCAGTAAGCTCTAGCTTCATAACAAATCACTCCAAATCTTAAGATCCTGTAAGAACAACCATTTATTATTGCTCACAGGTTTACAAGTGGTTCTTCTGGTGTCAACTGGCTTCACTTGCACATCTGCAGTCAGCGGGGTATTGGCTTTGCTGAACTTGGCTGGATTCGCTCACAGGTTTAGGGGTTGGTTGGCTATTGGCTGACTTAGGATAGCCTTGGTTCTTCTCTATGTTTCTCCTACATTCCTCTAGCAGGCTAGCCCAGGTTTATTCTCATGGCAAAGGCAATAGGGAGAGCAAAAGCTTACTAAGCACACCATCTCTTTCACCACATTCTATTGGCCAAAGGAAGTACAAGTCTAGGCCAGATTACCAGCTTGGGAAATAGACCACTTCTTAATTGGAGGAGCCCCAAAGCCATACTACAAAGGACATGGACACATAGAGAAGTTAAGAACTGCAGCCATTTTTTCAATAAATCTACCACACCCAGGCATTTATTTCTTTAACACATTACCATAAATTACATAATTTACTTCATTTAATTGTCACAATAATCCTATTGGAAATAAAGGACAGCAGGGATCCCAGAGGTCTATTAATGCTAGGAAGGGAAAAGTTTCAGATACATTTTGGAGATAAATATTTTAACTTAAATGAACAGCAGAAGATGAGGTCACTACCAGTTTGGGGGTAAGTGTTAATGTGCCGATTTTGTGAAATAGAGGTATTTTATGAAAGAAGAAGCCATATTCAAAATACAGGTCCATTTACATCTCACAGCCCTCCTTTGGACCCAATCCTGATTTATTTTATCAGACTCTGACATAGTAAGACCTATAGAGTTGACCTGATGTCTGATGTCTCTGTTCAGCTTCATCTCAGGCCTTAGAAATGGGCATTTGGAGGATTACAACTGTTTGACCTTTGGGGAGAAACTGCCTAGTGCTCTAGTTAATTGAGGTTTCAGGGAAGAATACCAAACCTCTATCCTAGCTGGGATGATTATATAATATCATTTTGTGTTTTAAAGCCTCTATAACAAAAGTTAACCTTTGTAAAGGGGAAAAATCCATAACAATGAGCAATGAGGGGTAAGACCTACGATTCCCGCCCTGCACCAGTGCCATTTAATCCACTGTGCCATTTCTCATCTCTGTTTCAATTATCTCAGTAGTTAAAATGGACGTCCCACCCCCTTCTTATAGAAATGAGGGCGAGAAACTCTATTTTCATATGGTCATGCAGATCTGCCTTTTCAGCACATCAGAGCACACAAGCCAAATGGTTTCTCAGACAAAATCAGAGCCCATTTTTATACCTAATGTGGATTTTTTACTTTTCTACCTTAGGAGGTGAGTTATAGGAGAATAATGTAAAATACTATTACATTTATTTAACATCTTTAACCCAAGTATTTCCTTAGAACTTCAATTTTAGCTCCTTAATGGGGAATTCACTCATTTTTTCCTGGGCTTCTGGGGTCTGCCTTCACTGAAATATCAATATTGCACTGGATATTTGGGGGTCTTGCAACCATAGATCATAGGTAAGAGGCCTCATCCTGGTCTTCATTTCCTATGAGACTGTAAGAGCCTTAGGAGAGTAGTGCATTTATCTTCATTGTCTCATGGACCTGTGTCTGACGCTTACTTGAAAAATAGTGTAGGGTAGTGGAGTAAAGATTGGGCTCTAGAAACAAACTTCCTGGGCTTGATTTCTGTTTCTGCCACTTGCTGAGTGGTCTTGGGCAAATTACATAACCTCTCTGTGCCTTGGTGTGCTCAATCTATAAATGCAAATGCATTTAGTATCTACTTCATAATATCCTCGTGAGAATTAACTATGACCGCACATATAAAATGCTTAGCTCAGAGCCTGGAACACCATCAGGACTTAATAAATGCTGTTTATCATTGTTCAATAAATAAATATTTAGTCAATAGAAACAGATGTTATATAAATATTATACAATATGACTATAGATCATGTTAAATAGAAGAATTCCTAGGGGAAAGGAGGATAATAGGGGTGGAGAGGGGGAGAGCTAAAGAAACAGTATTAACAAATAATCTATTCTTTTTCTTAGACACTGTTTCTGTATATTGCCTGCTCATTGCAACTCTGAGATTTTTCTAGCTTTTCCTTTATGCACATAAGCACAGTTTATAGTTCCTTCCCCCTAGGAAATGGGGGAATAACCCATTTAACATGAGTTATAGTCAAATTACATGATCTTTATATAGCTTTACAATGAGCAATTATTATGGTTTTAATTTAGTTTATGGTCTTTATTTTTAACTTATTCATTTTGTTGAGGTTACTCAAGAATCCCTCAAATTTAGAGTATCTTCATTCTGCTTGAAAAACATTTTTTTTTTTTTAATTTTTAAAAATAGTCTTAAGAGTGAGGTCCCAATCACTCTTTAGAAAGAGAGACAGAAAAATGAAGAAAGCTTGGCCTTTGGAATCAGAGTTGAGTTCAAATCTCAGCTCTTCCAACAAAAGCTTAAACATGTTGCTTGAATTCTCTGAGACTCAGTTTCCTTATCTTTCTAAGTAGTTTATATTTAATTATGATAGGATTTTTATGCTAACAGGCACATACTAGGTGCTCAATAAATGATAGCAATTAGAAGGGCCAGACTTTGTTCCAGAGGGGATTCATGTTGGTTAAGTAGGCAGTAGTTGTTTAAAAAAAAAAAAAAATACATGTTATTTTTCCCTGTTTTCACTTAAATAAGCCAAGCGTGATGGTTTGGTGCTAGATGGACCCAGAAAACCATGCCTTCAGCGCTAATCCATTCCTGTGGTTGTGAACATATTATAGGTGGGACTCTTTGATTAGATTACTTCAGTAGGACATAACCTAGGGTGAGTCTTAATCCTCTTACTAGAGTTCTTTGTAAATGGGATTAATACAGAGACACATGCAGAGAATAACCCACAGAAGATGACAGAAAGCCACAAAGTCAGAACCTGTGGGCATTGAAATCTGGAGGAGAAGGCAGAGACCAGCAGATACCACCACGTGCCTTGCTTTGCTACAGAGGAGTTCAGGATCGCCAGCAGCTGGTCTTTGGGGAGAAAGCATCACCTGAGTATGCTTTGACTTGGACACATTTCTCAGCTCAGAACCGTAAGCTTGCAAGCTAATAAACCCCCATTGTAAAAACCAACCCATTTCTGGTTTATTGCTTTCGGCAGCTTTCAGCAAACTAAAACACCAAGGTTAAAATCATTGAAGAGACATGTTGTGTCACTGTATGATTGCAATGCTGCTCCTATGATTGAGAGGTGAGTGCAGGGATGACAGCAGGGAGAGGAGCTGGGTGAGGGGGCCTAATGATGGAGCAGGGGCCCAAAGGAGGCAGTGTCAAGGTGCTATTTGGAGACAGTGTGAGGTCAACTAATGCTTGCTTCTTGACACTTCATCAAACCTTTCCATGCAGGCAATTTCTCATTATTCTTTTGAGACTTGGTAAATTTACATCTAGGGGGAGGATAGACATGAGCAGCGAAATGGAATGGCCAAATTGCTTTCACAGAATGTGCCATTTCTACACTCCCTTTCTTTCAGATCTAGGGAAAGTGGGGAATGCTCCTTGGGGGATGAGAACTTTTTATTTCTTAGAGCTGTAGTGAGTACTCCTGCCCTCCCCCATCCTCACATCTGCCCCTTGTACCCGCCTTCTCTCTTTAGCTCCTCGAAGATTTCTTCCCTAATGGAGGAGAAGATGAGCATGAAAGAAGCTACTAAAGGCCCATAAATATTTCA
This sequence comes from Tolypeutes matacus, assembly GCA_026826555.1. Lineage (NCBI taxonomy): Eukaryota > Metazoa > Chordata > Mammalia > Cingulata > Chlamyphoridae > Tolypeutes > Tolypeutes matacus. The sequence goes on along the minus strand of JAKSZT010053887.1, from coordinate 19,657,432 downwards.
AAGCCAAAAGCCAGGGGACTCTATTAAACCTTGTATACTCCTCTGTAAATGGAGAAAGACGCTGAATAATGAAATGCTCAGAGGTACTGAGGTGGTTTCAGAGCAAAACGGGCAAATATAAAATAAAATGCTTCTCACAACTATGAAATCTCATATTTCCTTTCTAACCTTCTCGCTTAGCTAATTCCTTCCAGACCTTTGAGCCTATAACTACAAAAAGGCACAAGAGGTCATGGAAGCCCAGAGCTTAAAGATTGAAACTTTCTAGTACAATAGTCCTGGTTTAGAATCCAGACTCTCACATTGACTGGCTGCATTACTTTGTATATATATACACCACTTTAAAGAAGTAAGAAGATGAGATTTAAACATGGCAAAGCACATAAATCCCAGGGAAAAGACTAATTTCTTATTAAATGTTTTTTTTTTTTAATTAATATGCATTCCTTTTCCACAGTCTCCACTCTCATTTTTCCCCCTACCTTCATAGAAACTCTCTTCTCCCAACTTCTTTCCAAACTATTGCTGTTCAGGTCACGTGTCCTATCAGTGGAGTTTGGCCACCAGTGGCAATTAACCAGGGTCTGCCAACAATGCAGATGTTGTAGCAGACCCAGGCCTCTTTCTGATGGCCCTAGGGGAACAGAGCTTTTAAGCCTGCACATGCATATGACAGGCTAGAAAACCTTATTAACAGCCTATGTGCTGTCAAGACCAGTCAAATCAGCTGGTGTGCAACATGCAATGCCTTCCTGGCCTGGCAGGAAAATTTGCCTCATTCATTTCCCTCCTTTCATTCCCTCCAGACAATATAAAAGCACTTTTGAGTTTCAAACCATCCATGTGTTTTAATATCAACTCAGAGCCTATGTGGGTTTCTCTTTTGAACCTCTGGCTTTGTTGAAGTGGGAGAAGGGAGTAATATTTTCCCGTTGACGATCTCTGTGTAAACTCCTTGAAGGCAGGGATGTCATGAGTATGGACTAGAATGCTTTGGAATAAACTAATCTGTTGAGCTATTGAATACTATTGCAATTTCTACTCACAAGCATTATTGCATACTTATTTAATTGTCAGTCTCAGCACTAGATGCTGGGCAAAGAAGAAGGCATGATCCCTCCCTGTAGTGTCTTAGTGTCTAGTAGGAAAGATAAACTACTAAATAGTCATTATAACATAGTGGAGTGCTAAAATAGATGTTAAACTCCATGGCAAGTCACATGTAGGAGGAACGCTAAAGCAGATGGGGACAGTTAGGAAAGGCCTCTCAAAGAGGTGGCCTCTGAACTGAGTCCTGAAATATGAGCAGGAATTAGTCACTTGTTTAGTCCAACACACAATTTCTAGTTTCATACTAACAAATTCTTTCCAATAAAATGCTATTTGCTTAATTTCAGATTTTATCTTTTTATGAAGACTTCTGCTCAACTATTCTATCCCAAAATAATTTCACTTTCTTTATCTATTGTTCATTCACTTATACCTATAATTTAGTACTTAAACAAAACTGAACCTTGCATGGCTGCTTTACAACTACTTCAAGTCTTTTCACCCCAGTGAGAATGTTGGCTTCTTAAGAACAAGGATTCTATTAATGTGAATTTTATATTTCCTAACAAGCCTGTAGCTTTGCCAGAAGATCACTTATGCAGAAGGAAAAAATGTGGGTTCTACTTTTGATTCTGAAAGTGTCTAAGTGACTTGATGAAATTCTCATGGATAGCAATTGCCAGTGTTAGTCGTTCTATCTATAAAATGGGATAATATCCTTCTTCAAGACGCCTCTTCGGATTGAGTAATGGTCAAATGATATAATGTTTCTGAAAACTCTTCTTAAATAGTAAAACACTTTGAAATTGGTTCATTGAAAATGGCCCCTAATAAAGATACTTTATTAAGTATAATGCTAGACATTCTGCTCCTTGCTATGTATGTCAGCCAAGACAGGCAAAAATCAGCTGTGTTAATGAACACCCCCCAAATTTCAGTGGCTTGAATCAACCAAGTCTTATTGTTGATCATTTAACTTGAAGCTCCTAGATTTTTGGGTGTAGAGATATTTTCAAAATCAAAAGTAGAACCATAAATAGTCACTCATGGACCCAATCAATTTGTCACCACAATCTTGAATACTGCCAATTGCAGCAACAGATAGAAAATTTGAGGATTTCTCACAGACACATACAAATGCTACTTCTTCTACAATTCATTGACTAGAATTAGTCATATTACCTTACACTATCACAAGAGGAACAGGAAATAGAATCCTATCATATGCTCAGAAGGTAGGGAGCCATAAAAATTTGGTGACTAGCAGGAATGTTCTGGTGATAATGTGTGTTAATGGTCCACTGCCTTTTGAGTAGCTCACAGCCTAGTGAAGGAGGTAGACAAATAAACACTACACAGTGATTCTCAGAAGAGATGACTTAATATGGGACACAAAATGTGGACCCATTCATTCATTCAAGAAACAATTATTGAGCACTACCCCATATCAGGAACTAGGGATTTCAAGATGCATAGGACCCAATACCTGCTAGCAAAGAGCACCTGATTTAACAAGGTAAAGAAAAGGAGAGCAGAGCATGAATTGAGCACTGCCCATGTGAAGCACATGTTTCTGATTTAATCCTGATGACAATCCTACAGAGTTGCTTTCCTTGTTCTCATGTTACATGTAACCTAGTGATCTCTAACATTACTAAGTTATGGTGGCAGAGCTGAAATTGGAACCAGGTCTGTCTGACTCCAAAATCAAAGTTCTTTCCATCACGCCATGTTGACCCATTTGTCAGAGAGAGAAACATATAAACAGCAAACTACAACACAGGAAATGTAATTTTAGCAGCATGAACAGTGTATGCACTGTGTACTCTGTAGGTCCTGGAGAGTCGACCAAATGCCTGGGGAGCATCTGAAAGTCTTCTCCATGGAGGTGACATTTTAGCTGGGGCTTTTGAAAGATAAGTCAATATTTGCCATGCAGAAATCAATTCAGCCTAAGTAATAATAAATAGGGCCTAAAGAGGCAAACAGCAAATTGTTTATCTAATGTCAAATATCCCTGCAATCACACATTTCCATCTGTCTTCATTTCTACTAGCATCCTTCGAAAGTCTCAGACTCAACCATACAGCCACGTTCAATTCCTTTCTATCTTTCACCTTCTACATTCCTATGCTAATCTCTTACCAAATTCTGACTAATCTTCCCTGTGTTACTTCCCAAGAGTCCTCCACATGACCAGATCCTTGAAGGCGGTTGTCTGGATGAGAGGAATGTTGCCTGGTATGTTGCCACTATCTACTTCTATCCACTTATGTTGCTGAAATGGATATGTTTCCCCATCATCAGCAGACCTGAAGTAAGTATTGCAGGAGTAGGGCAAAGCTGTTTTTTCTCACACAGCCTCAGCAAAAGTCAGCTAAACTCTGCCTAGTGTTAACAAAGGAAGAAGGAAGAACACAACTTGAATGTTTTTGAAGATATAAGGCTGAAGCTGAAATAACTCCTACTTAGAGTAATGACACTTCAGCACTTCCCTGCAGATGTATTCTTTTTCTAGCACCTTACAAAAATGAAGGGAAGGTCTCTGTCTTTTATTTTTAATTTACATTTTTGTTTGCTAAATGAGTCAACATAATATGGAAGATATTAAAAAATGACAAATATGGAATATTAATACATGTTTCAGGGACTCCAGATTTATTCTCTGCTCACTCTATTAATTACTAAATCTGGCCATATCAATCAGAAGATGGTCTTTTTTTCTAGTGGTCAGCATTATAAATTTTATCCATCAGCAGAAAACCCATTTATCCTTTCTTTCACTTGTGATGAAGTATGAAATAAAGACTAAGCAATTAGAAACAAACTGGAAATTTTGTAAATGATGTGTGACTCAGCATGCTATTACTTTGTATAGCTTGGGAATACACTTGGGTAAGGGCTTACCTGTGTATATACTAAAATTTGTTTATCCTTTCATCAGTTGATGGACACCTGGGTTGTTTCCATCTTTTGTCAATTGTGAATAACACTGCTATGAACATTGGTGTGCAGATATCTGTTCATGTCTCTGTTCTCTGTTCTTCTGGGTATAGACTGAGTACTGGTATTGCCAGGTCATGTGGCAAGTCTATATTCACCTTCCTTAGGAACTTCCAAACAGTCCTCCACAGAGGCTGCACCATTCTACATTCTTCTCACTATATATCTTCTTCAACACTTGTAGTTTTCTGACTTTTTAGAGGTGGCCATTCTAATAGATGTAAATGATATTTCATTGTAGTTTTAATTTGCATTTCCCTAATTGCTAGTGATACTGAACATTTTTTCTTGTGTTTTTTCACCATTTGTTTTTCTTTGGACAAATGTCCTCAGTCCGTTGCCTGGAAAGGCTGAGGAAATACCAGGCCATCCTATCCTATTGGGAAGTGGGGGTGGATCCACAGGTGCCCAACAGTTCAGTCCATGCAGGCCAAAACTGCCTACCATTGCCTGGAAAGGCTGAAGAAACACAGCTCCCCTCCTATCCTATTTGGGGGCGGGTACGAAGCTACAGAGAGGCCATGGAAACACAGCTCCTCTCCTATCCTATTGGGGTGCAGAAATGGGAGCCTTCAGTTACCCGGAGAGGCTGGTGCAGGGTTCTGCCAGCTTCCTCCCTGCTGGAGGTGGGGCGGGAGCCTAGGCTAGTGCTGCAATCTGATCTGGGTGGAAAGAAGCCAGTCCCTACCTTCACTGTTGTTTTCAATCAGCCCTGCTTCCCCCCAAGCCAGGGGTGGACTTAAAATGGTGGCTACTGGCCTCTCTCTGACATGAAAAGGATCAAACTTTAGCTGTTCATAGGATTATACTTTAGCCAGCTGAATTTACTAATCAGTATTTGAAGTCAGTGGCCAACTGTCTCTTCCTCCCCCGTTTTTGGGAAATGGAGCTTCCAACTCCAGCCATGGAATAGCTCCCAAGGTGGCTTGTGCTGCCAGTGGAGGATGGGCACTGAACTCCATGGCATGGAATGCTCTACTCATGTAACTTCACTGCAGATGGGTAGTCTCCTCCTTTCATTCTTTCCAGAATGCAGAAGGATGCTCTTTTGTTCTCCTGAGTACCCCCAAACAGATGCTTTAGATAGCTCTGGGTTATTACTATCTACCCTGTAGGATTAGCTGACTCTTTGAGGGCCTTACTCAGCTGCCATCTTGCCCCTCCCTTATTTACAAGTATTTTGTTGAGAATTTTTGCATCTATGTTCACCAGACAGATTGGTCTGTAATTTTCTTTTCTTGTCATATCTTTATCTGGCTTTGGTATTAAGGTGATGTTGGCTTCATTAAAAGTATTAGGTAATAGTCTTTCTTTTTTAAAACTTTGGAAGAGTTTAAACAGGACTGGCATTAATTCTTCTCAAAATCTTTGAATTCACCTGTGAAGCAGTCTGGTCATAGACTTTTCTTTGTAGGGAGATTTTTGATGACTGGCTCAATCTCGTTAAATGTGATGGTTTGTTAAATTCTTGTCTTTCTTTTAGTGTCAATATAGGTTGTTTGTGCATTTCTTGGAACTTGTCCATTTCATCTAGGTTGTCTAGTTTCATACAGTTTCTCAGAGTATCTTTTTACGATCCTTTTTATTTCTGTGGGGTAAATCATAACTTTCCCCCTTTCATTTCTGATTTTATTTATTTGCATCTTCTCTTTAATTTTCTTTGTTAGACAACCTAAGAATTGGTCAATTTTATTTTATTTTATTTTTTTTGAAGTTCCATTTTTTTAAATTGTATTTGTGGTAATTTTATTGATTTTCTCAAAGAACCAGCTTTTTGTTTTGTTGACTTTCTCTATTGTTTTTTGTTGTTGTTGTTCTCGGTTTCATTTATTTCTGCTATAATCTTTATTATTTCCTTCTTCTTGCTTTGGGATTGGTTTGCTGTTCTTTTTCTAGTTCCTCCAGATGTTCAGTTAGAGCTTTGATTTTTAGCTCTTTCTTCTGTCTTAATATAGGCATTTAGGGCTATAAATTTTCCATTGCTGTACTGACTTCACTATATCCCATAAGTTTTGATAAGTTGTGTTTTTGTTCTCAATATGCAGATGAATGAAAGTGATTATTATCTTACAATTTCTTCTTTGACTCACTGATAGTTTATGAATGTGTTGTTTAACCTCCACACATTTGTGAATTTTCTTCTTTCCTATCTATTATTTATTTCCAGTTTCATTCCAGTATGATCTGAGAAAGTGCTTTGTATAATTTCAATCTTTTTATATTTATTGAGACCTGCCTTGTGACTCAACATGTGGTCTATCCTTGAGAAAGATCCATGAACATTTGAAAAGAATGTATAACCCACTGATTTGGGATGCAACATTCTGTATATGTCTGTTAGGCCTAACTCATTTATCATATTGTTCAAGTTCTCTGTTTCCTTGTTGATCTTCTATCTAGTTATTCTTTCTAACAATGTGAGTGGTGTGTTGAAGTCTCCAACTATTTTTGTAGAGATGTCTATTTCTCCCTTCAATTTTGCCCGTTTGCCTCATGTGTTTTGGGGCACTATGGTTAGCTGTATAAATATTTACGACTGTTATTTCTTCCTGGTGAGTTGTCCCATTTACTAATTTTTAATGGCCTTCTGGATCTCTTACAACTTTTTGCATTTAAAGTCTGTTTTGTTCAATACTGGTATAGCTACCTTTGCTCTTTTTTGATTACTGTTTGCATGGCATACCTTTTTCCAATTTTTCGCTCTTAGCCAATTTGTATCCTTGTTCTAAGGTGAGTTTCTTGTAGGATGCATATGGATGGTTCATGTTTTTAATCCATTCTGTCAAACTATATCTTTTGATTAGGGAGTTTAATCCATTCACATTCAATGATATTACTGTAAATGCATTATTTACTTCCACCATTTTATATTCTTTGGCTTTCATATGTCATATCTCATTTTCATCTATCTTTTTTACTCTTTTGGTTATCCTTTCTGCTAGTCTTGCCTTCTACACTGTCTTCCAAGCCTCTCTCTCCCATCTTTTTCTTTCAGGCTGTAAGGCTCCCTTTAATGCTTCCTGCAAAAGTAGATTTTTTTTTTTAATGAACTCTTTTAGTTTCTGTTTATTTGTGAATATTTTAAACTCATTTTCATATTTAAAAGTCAGTTTTGCTGGATAAAGAAATCTTGGCTGGCAATTTTTCTCTTTCAGTATCCTAACTGTATCATACTATTGTCTTCTTCCTTCCATGATTTCTGATAAGAAATCCACACCAAATATTACTGGGCATCCTTTGTATTTGATGGTTTGCTTCTCCCTTGCTGCTCTCAGAATTTTCTCTTTATCTTTGGTGTTTGACATTCTGAATAATATATGTCTTGGAGTAGGTCAATTTGGATTTATTTTGATTGGGGTAAACTGCACTTCCTGGACATGTAAATTCATTTCTTCCATGAGAGTTAGGAAATTTTCAGCCATTATTTCCTCAAATACTCTTTCTGCCCCCTTTCCCTTCTTTTCTCCTTCTGGGACTCCCATGAGACATATGTTATTGCACTTTGTGTTATCATTCAACTCCCTGAGCCCCTGCTCAATTTTTTCCATTCTTTTCTCTCTTAATTCTTTTTCTCTCTTCAATTTCAGCTATTCTGTCTTCTACAGCACTTACTGTTTTTTCTCTCATTTTGAGCCTGCTGTTGTATGACTTTAATGTTTTTTTTTTTTTTTTTTTTTTTTTTTTTTTTTTATCTCACCTACTGTGTCTTTCTACTGTCTTTTTTTAAATCTCACCTACTGTGTCTTTCATTGCCATAAGCTCTGTTATTTTTCGATTCAGGTTTTCAAATTCTTCTTTGTGCTCACTCATTGTCTTCTTCATGTCCTTTATCTCTTTAGCTATATTGTCTTTCAATTCATTCATTTGATTTAAGAGATTTGTATGAACCTTGTTGATTAGTTGTCTCAAATCCTGTGGGCTTTGATATATCCCTTTGCTTGCCATTTCTTCCATTTTCTTAGTATGTTTTTTATGTTTTTGCTGATTTCTAGGCATCTGATTATGATGGTGAGTTTACTCTGATGCTTAGTTTCTCTCTCATGTAGAGGGATTTAGTGTCAAGAGGCTGTGTGTTACTGCTATTCTTTGATTCTTGGTTCAACCAGTTCTAGGTCATTAGGATTGTCCCTGTTAGTTGCTCAAATCTGTGCCATGGACCCAGTAATGGATTTCAGATCTGCTTCCAAGGACCTTGGGGAGGGAGGCTATAGAGACCAGAAAAAGCTTCTTTTACTTATCTACTTTTAATTTCCTCACATGCAGTTCCTTGATTCGCCAGCAAATGGTGGTCTTCAGCAGCCCTCTCAGTTCAAATCCTGGTCTGCGTGTGTTTACTGCAACACTGACCACAGCAATGTGACAGAGGATCCTGCCTCAAGGCTATTCAGAGCTTTGAAATCAAACTTTCTCTGAGGCTGTTCTTCAACCTTTGCTGGCAGCCCCCTCTCTTTTCCCAGGTAGGAAATAATTCCACTACCCTCTGTGTCCTCAACAACCAGTCCTGGTCAGTTGGAAGGGTGATTGAGAGGGTCGGATCTCTTTCATGCCCTGCCAGCTCCCAGGGTAAACAATGGCACACCACCACCCAGCCTGCAAGGGCTCATGGGACACAGCAGACCAAATTTGTTGGTCAAAAGCTGAATCAGCCCTAGTCTGCATCCTTCTCTTCCCCTTTCCTGGGGAGGAGGGTCCCTGTGGCCTCCTCTGTCCAAAGCTGGCTACCAGAGCCTGAAGAATTCAAAGTTGCCTGCTCCAAGGGTGTGGGGAAGGGCACTGGTAGCTGCAGCTGCAGCTTTTACTTGCAGTCTTCTCATTGAGATTCTTTTCCTGTGCCCCTCTCTTGGGTGGTGTCCAGCCTTCCCCTGGTATCCTAAACCCTAGAACATTTTTTTTTTCCAGACCATTTCTGCCTGTCCTCTGGCTATTTTTCTGAGAGAGAAGTGAGTCCTCTGTCTCTCTAATCTGCCATCTTCCCACAAGTCTGAATCAATAGAGTTATTTTTATGTTATTTTTTTCTAAAAGGAGCTGTATTATTTAGAACTATTTTTATTGGCCCTTTGTGTGAAGTGTTTCTTCAAATCTTTTGGTCATATTAAATTGCATCATTTATCTATTTATTATTGAATTGAAAGAATTTTTTAAATATTCTGGACATAATTATTTATCAGATTAAATATAAACATAAAATAAATATAAATGTAAAATATAAGTATAAACATAAATATATATATAAATATTTTCTCTCAGCCTATGGCTTGCCTGTTTTGTTTTGTTTTTTTTTTTTGCTTTTTTTATTTAACTTTATTTGTACATTTAATAATTGAAAATATAAACAAAAACTAAAAAGTAGACACAGATGAATAAATATATACATTTCTCAATTAAATGTAATTGATACATATAAATTTTTTTTTTGATCAAACAATATGTTAAACAATATATTTGGTTCATAGTAACGCATTCATACAGTATTTGTCCTTTTGTGTCTGGTTTGCTTCACTCAACATAATGTCCTCCAGGTTCATCCATGTTGCCATATGTTTTACGACTTCATTTCTTCTTACAGCTGCATAATATCCCATCGTGTGAATAGACCACAGTTTGTTTATCCATTCTTCTGTTGATGGACACCTGGGTTGTTTCCAACTTTTGGCAATGGTGAATAATGTGGCTATGAACATCAGTGTGCAGATGTCTGTTTGTGTCACTGCTCTCAGTTCTTCTGGGTATATACCCAGTAGTGGTATTGCAGGGTCACGTGGCAAGTCTATATTCAACTTCTTTAGGAACTGCCGAACAGTCCTCCACAGTGGTTGTACCATTCTGCATTCCCACCAAAAGCGAAGAAGTTTTCCTATCTCTCCACATCCTTTCCAACACTTGTAATTTTGTCTTTCTAATAGTGGCCATTCTGATAGGTGTAAAATGATATCTCATTGTAGTTTTGATTTGCATTTCCCTAATCATGAGTGATGTTGAGCGTTTCTTCATGTGTTTTTTTGCCATTTGTATTTCTTCTTTGGAGAAATGTCTATTCAAGTCTTTAGCCCATTTTTTAATTGGGTCATTTATCTTTTTATTGTTGAGTTGTAACATCTCTTTATGTATCCTAGATATTAAACCCTTATCAGATATGTGATTTCCAAATATTTTTTCCCATTGAATTGGCTGCCTTTTCACCCTTCTGACAAAGTCCTGTGAGGTGCAAAAGTGTTTAATTTTGAGGAGGTCCCATTTATCTGTTTTTTCTTTTGTTGCACGTGCTTTAGGTATAAGGCCTAAGAAACCACCACCTACTACAGTGTCTTGAAGATGTTTCCCTACATTTTCTCCTAGTAGTTTTATGGTCCTGGCTTTTATATTTAGATCTTTGATCCATTTTGAGTTGATTCTTGTATAGGGGGTAAGATAGGGGTCTTCTTTCATTCTTTTGGTTATAGATATCCATTTCTCCCAACACCATTTGTTGAAGAGACTGTTTTTTCCCATTAGCATGGGCTAATAATTCATCCTTTTTGTGTACTGTATAAGAAATCTTTACCTATCCTAAAATTGCAAAGATTTTCTCCTACTTTTAAAAAAATTTTAGACATTTTCTAGTTTTAGTTTTTACATTTGAATCTACAATTCATTTTGAGAAAAATTTTGTGTATGGTTTGATGTAGAGTGCTGAGGTTTATTTTTTCCATAAGGATATCTAATTGTTCTAGTACCTTCTATTGAAAAGATGATTCTTTCCCCCATTGAATTACCTTGGCTTTTTATTAAAAAATTAATTCAACATCTAATAGGAGGTCTATTTCTGAACTCTCTATTCTTTTCTACTGATCTATGGAAATACCACTTTGTCATGACTACTATAGTTACAGAGTACATCTTGTAATTGGGTAATTTAAGTCCTGTTTTTTGTTTTCAGAATTGTTTTGTCTATTTTAAATCTTTTGTCTTTCCAAATAAATTTTTATATCAGATTGTCTGGTTTTTCCCCTAAAATTTGCTGGATTTTTATCATTAATCATTAGGGAAAGGCAAATTAAAACCATGATGAGATACTACTTTTCACTCACCAAACTGGCTAAAACTATAATGACTGACAATATTTTAGTGAGGATTTGGAGCAAGTGGAACTCTGCTACATTGCCGGTGGTAATATGAAATGATGGAACGTTTGAAAAACAGTTTGGCAGACCCCTTTAAATTAATTTACTATATGACCAAGCAATTGCACTTTTAGTTATTTACCCAACAGAAATGAAAATATATGCTAATACACAGACTTGTACACAAATGTTTAATAATAATTTAATTCATGATAGCCACAAACTGCAATCATCCAACTATAAGTGAATGGATAAACAAATTAGAGTGTTCCATATAATAGAATAATATCCAATAGAAAGGCATGAACTACTGGTGCATTAAATAACATGGATGAAAGATGTTGCTCAAAGAAAGCCAGGCACAAAAAAGTACTTACCATATGATTCTATTTATATGAAAATCTTGAAAAAACAATTCAAATATATCATGATAGAAAAAGAATTAGTGGTTGCTTGGTAGTGGAGGTAGGGTTAGCGATTTACTGGGAAGGGGGGAAAGTGGAATCTATTAGGTATAATGGAAATGTTCTATAACTTGTTGGTGATGGGGGTTAGATGCGTTGTATATTTGTCAAAATTTATGTAATGGTACAGTTAAAATATGTACATTTACTTATATGTAAATTATACACAAATAAAGTAGATTTTTAAAAAATATTTTATATTAAATACAGTTGACCCCTCTTCCCTTTTTTAAACACTCTTCTTTCTCAAGAACTTCACACTTTCATGCTCTTTCTCCTACCTTTCTGGTTGCTCCCTCTCGGTTTCTTTAATGGCACCTATCTAAGAATGCCCCAGGATTTGGACCTGAGCCCCCTTTCCTCTGCTCTCTCTGAGTTGATTTAAATACCATCCATATACCAATGCTTCCCAAATTTTATTGCTCCAACTTATATCTTTATTCTATGTTAGCGACCCATAAATTTATCTGCCTACCATTGAGAAATTGTAGATTTCTCAAGTATTTAATTAAATGTCCTATGGCCATCTTAAAATTAGCATATATACTCTGAGCTCAGTTTAATCTTTCAGACCTGTTTCTCTCACACTCTTTGCTTTCCCAGTAAGTACTACCACAGTTCTTCATGGCAAAAGTTTGAGAAATATACTTTTTCCTTCCCTTTCACTTACCCTCCACATACAGTTTATCAGTAAACCTTATTTATTCCACCCCAAATATGGCCCCCTGGTTAAACGCGTCCTTCCTTCTCATCACCATCTCCCTTATCCCAATTACCTTCATCTCTTACTTGGTCTCCCTTTTCCATGTTTATCTGCCCTCAATCTTCTCTTTACACAATAACCAGAGTTCCCTATATAAGAAGTAAATCAAATCATATTGACTTTCCTGCTTAAAGTTCTTGAATGGCTTCCCATTCCACTTAGGGTATAGTACATATTCCTTATCAGGTTACAGTGTCCTGGTGACTTGGCCCCTTTCTACCCTGATATCTCACCCTGTGCCCCTCTTCTGTTTACTCAGCGCCTTCTAGCTGCATTGCCCTGCTTTTGTTTCCTAGAGCACAGCCAGCTTTTGCCCACTTCAAGACTTTGTACTTGCTATTCCCACTGCCTGTCTTCTCCTCCCCACTTCTTCCCACAAATTTCCTCCTTTCAACTTTTTTTCCAGTGCATTTGTTCATTCCTGAATCTCTCTCATCTGAACAATAACTTTAACCTCCTAATTACAGTCTTAATTTTCAAAATTTCTTCATACTCCAGTGTTGCTAGAGTTGTCTTTGTAATCCATAAATCCAGTCTCTAAAATATCTCGAATACAGAGGTTCTTAACCATTTTTCTTCTATAGATCCTTTGGTAGCCTAGTAAGTGAACACACCCTCTCCTCCATCTTCTCAGAATACTGTTGAAAATCATAAAATAATATACATATAATACTACACAAATAAATTATTATAATGTACAGTTATCTTTTAAAAACTTGATACAGCTATTGTGTTTCCTTATTAATTTATAAAATAAAAAGATCAAACAGTATATCTCTGAAGTACCAAAATATTGAAGAAGTGATTAGCATAAACATCATTTCAAGATATCTGCTACAACTGTAATATTAAATGAAAAGATGTGATTTATTTTGGTAACAAAGTCACAGATACTGCTAGAACCACTGTGGTTTGTTAGTTAAAATCATAATTGTATAATGATCAGTAAAAATAACATGTATTTTATTTTTTATTCACACTTTCAAGCCCCTTGAATTCTATGTCAGATGGATCCTAGTACTTACAAATCTCTTTATACTATTGTTAATACAATAAATTTTATTCTTATTTTGTTTTGTAAACTCTTTACAGACATCTCCAACTCTTTCGTTCCAACCTCTTCTATGTACAAAACCTTTTATACCTTTGTACTTTAATCTACAAGCATATAGGACTTCTATCATTTAAAATCATGTTTATGTGTGTATGTGTGGTTTGGTTTTTGTTGTTGTTGTTGTTGTTTTGGATGGTCTCGCTGACTAGGACATCTTTCTCCCACTTTCTTTCCCTGACAGTCTCTCCCATGTCATTTAATATTAAGCTTTCCTGACTTCTCCTCCTCCAGAAGCCTTCATTTTTCTCTGCACAGTTAGGTGTCTCTTAACTTGTTCTCATAGCACTGTTTGTACCTCTGCAGTAGTTATTACAGCCTTGTATTGCCCTTATTTCATGTTAGCTCCCCTTAATTGTATGGACTGTGCATTTTTTCTTGTGTTCTCTCCTATGTCTAGGAGGACATGGGTGTTTAATAATTTTTTGTTGAATAAATTGATGATGTGATGAACCTGTAGTAGCTTCTAGGCTCCTGTGGAGCAGCCAGTAAATAAAGATGGAGCATGTAAAATCAGAAGTAAGTCAACCTGAGTTGCCTTGAAAATGGCTTTAAACCAGCAGATGTAGATTGGGCTTGGCAAGGCTCCAGGATGTGTAAGTTCATTGATGGTGGTGGGCCATACTGTGGGAGATGTTTGTGTGGGATGTGGTGGGAGGTGTGGGAGGTGAGCAACATGGGAATCCCAGTGGGTTCCATGTAATATTTTGGGTAATCTAAGCACCTCTTAAAATATATGTATATATATATATATATAAATAACATTTTTGTAAGCAAATACACATATATGCATATATATTTATGTATCATTTTGCAAATGTTTGTATGTATTGTGAGAATTTTGATTTTTACCCATAATAAAAAATAAAAAAAATGCACAGCATGATGGAACAGTTCCAACTTAGGGTTCACAAACACTATTTTTAGAAAAAGAAAGTGTTGGGGTTTCAATAATGCCTCCTATAAAGACATGTTCAAGACTTAATGTGCATTCCTGAGGATGTGAACCCATTTGTAAATAGAACCCTTGAAGATGTCATTATTAGTTAGACTGTGGAGTCATTTATGAATCTTCAAAGATCCTATTTAGATGAGGCCATATTGAATCAGGGTGGACCTTAATCCATAGGACTAGTGTCCTTATAAGCAAAGGAAATGTGGCTATAGTCAGTAGAAGCCACAAGTCAGAAGAAGCCAGAAGTAGAAAAAGCCAGAGAGAGAGATCACCACGTGATGGAGGATTGCTTTGCCAATACCTTGATTTTGGACATCTAGCCTCCAAAACTTTGTGCCAATAAATCTCCATTTTTTAAGCCAACCAGTGTGTGGTACTTGTCATAGCAACCCTGGGAAACTAAGACACTAAACAAAGGAGAGAGGGAAAAAAAATATATATATATGACTTTGGATTTCAGGAATATAAGGAAGCAGCCCCTTCCTTGAGGCCAATGATCCATATTTTAAGTGATGCCCTGGTAAAATTAGCTCTTCCAGCCTACTAACTCTTTTGGATAGGATACAGGATGGGGGCCAGTTACAATGATTCTGTGTTGTAACTATTAAGTTGTGGTGCCAGAGTTTTTGCTTTTATTCTTCAACTTTTATTTATCTCATTTTCTACATCTTATCAAGTTATTATATACACATGTAGATAGATGTACATATACATTCATATATAGTTTTATCTATATATATTTATATGTATATATAGTGTTTTCTATTCTAGGCAACAGAACTACACTAATTTTCATATGATTAAACATGTACTCTATTTTATCACAAGTTTAATATTCCCAGAGTAAATATCTTTAAATATTTGTTCAACATAATTTGCTAAATATGAAAGGATTTGTGTTCATTAAAATGTATAATTACTTTCCTACCATATGCTGTTCTGATAGAAAATAAGGTTAAATTTTTGAAGGAGACACCTATGATTTCAAGATTCGATCACATCCAATGTCTCATTCTTCAAAGCATAGAATATGCTTTATGACTTTCACTTAGAATTTGGGGATGGGGCAGGTGTCATTAGCATCACTTAACCTCATTCTGACCTTAGTTATGTATTACCCTGTTTGACTATACCCTTCAGCATTTTCAATTTTTGGATTAAATCTTGAAAATATCTTCTCAACTTGTGAAAAAAAACAATGATATGCCATAGCCATTAGACAACATATTATCATGTTAATACCACAGGTATTGCTTGAAAGTTTTCCGGGGCCCAAGACACCAGGTTCAGGAGAATAAAAGCATCAACTAGAGGAACACCTGTGAGTTGGAGGATACTGGGTCTAGGGCAAGCTTGTAAGGACTGATTTGTCAGGAATATTTTCTGTTATAAATGACAGAATTGCAGTTCAAACTAGCTTAAGAAAAAAAAAAAGATATTAAAACAAATAACTGAAAAGTCCAAGAATATTGCAGGCTACAGGCATTGTAAGATCTAGGAGACCACCAATTGTTACCAGAACTTCTGTCTCTTAAGCAGGTTTTTTTCACTGGGTGAGCAAACAGCAATTATCTATGGAAGACTTGAATTTACTTGTTGAAAAAACCTTCTGAGAAGAAAGTTTATTTCTTGCTAGTGCTGGCAGAAAATTCTATGGGAAGACCTGGCTTAATCACCATGGCCAGAAGATGTGATGGTTTATCCATTCTGTGTTGAGAGTGGGAGGACAAGAGTCCATTCAAATAAATGGAATAGATTAAACATAGGAAAGAGGTAGGGTACTACCAGAAGAATGTGAAAAGATGCGGCATGGGCAAGAACAATTGATTTCTAGTGCTAAGGAATGTTAGGGGAAAGTGGTCAACAGATGAATGGTACAGTTAAGAGGAAACAGTGTTAAAAGTGAGAGAGTGAAAATGTATGTGCCGAATTCAAGAAGCAAGTAAAAGACTTAAAGTGAAATTTATTGTTGGAATTTTGAGAAAGATTTTATTCATTTGCCAAAAGTTTATTGAGATCCTACCTAATGTCAGTATGTGTTTTAATAGCTATAGATAAAAACAAAACAGGCAAAGTTCCTACCCTCATGAAGCATATATTCCAATGAGGGATTCAAAGTAAAAAAATAATTGATTAAAAGATATAGTATTTTTAGATGGTGATAATGGTTATCACCATTTTAAATACTTTCATGGGAAAAAATTATCAAAAACTGTTGACATAGCTGGTCATGGAAGGCTTCATTGAGAAAATGATATTTGAGAAAAGACCTAAAATCAAAGAGCCACAGGTGGATATATGTATAGATAGATATATAGAGATAGAGAGAGATAGATAGAGATAGAGATAAAGATAGAGATAGAGATAGAGATAGAGACAGAGATATAGAGATAGAGATAGAGATAGAGACAGATAGATATAGATGACATAGATATATGAATATTGATATGGACATGGACATAGACATGGACATGGACATGGACATGGACTTAGACAAAGACATAGACATAGATAGCACATTCCAAGCAGAGGTAACAGCAAGTGCAAAGGAGAGAATGAAGTAGTAAAGGGCCAGTGATGCAACATCAGGAGTGAAGTAAACAAGGGTCTAGAAGGGGACATTCTGAGCAAAGCTTGCCACCTTTCCCCATGACCCACTAATGAACCTGTGCTTGGGACTAGATGTATTGGCCTGGCTTTAAGGATGGGATGGGAATGTGGGCTGACTGCCTCCGTGGGGCATCTTGATGGAAAATACACCCCATAACAGATAGTGGTCTGCCAGCACATTCCTTCCCCTTTTTCCCTGAGCACATGTAAGCATTCCCAGGGGCTTCTTAGCTAAGTGTGAGCATTATATGGCAACTGGCCAAACCTTCTGATATAGCTGTTCATGGTGGGGAGGTATGGAGTCTCTCGCCTACAGCACGCATGAGAGGGGTGCATGTAGACCCAATGATCATGGAGGACCAAGGCCCACTATTGAAACTGACCTTGCTTTGTCTCTTCTGTATGTGAGTAAAAGATGGTTCCATACAGTGCCTGGATGAGTCATGCTTTTGCTGGCGACCCTGACACCTGCAAACCGTGGACTAGGAGTCTCCCCATGAAGTGATAACAGGTGTCTTTTCTGTCAACAAAGGGCAATGAGAAGCCATTGTGACTGGAATCCCTCACCTACCATTGAGCAAATGAATTTAATTGTCAAATTAATGTGGTAATTATTGCTCTATGTTCATCAGCAATAAAATACTTCTCCCTCTTCTTGGACAAGGGACCTAAGTTGCCATGTGGTGCTCCTATGGGAAATTTGCAAAGCCAAAGGAAGGGGAGGCAGAAACTGACAGTCAAGAACTAGAAGTCTATTCATTCATTTATTCATTTATCCATACATGCATTCATTAAGCATTTATGCAGTATATGCCTGTTATTTTTAGACTCTTTTAGAGTGTGTTAGAGTACAAAACCAAACAGGACAAAAATCCCACCTCACTATCACTTTACAATCTAACCAGAAGTGGTTTAGGCAAGCAGGGAGGGCTAAATCAGGGAAGGGAAGGCAAGATACATAGACCCAGGCTGGCTTGGGAGGGGGCAGAGCACATGGAGTCCAGAGGCAAGAGGTCAGAAGGTTGGCAAGGGCAGCAATTTTGAGCACTGTTGGTGACCTCTGATGCTTCACAAAAAGGTATTATTCCCTCCAGAGTTGGAAGTGATAAGAAGCTTTCACAGAACCCTGCCCCTGCTGAAGTTGGGATGGAAGGGCTGCTTCCCTCATGCTGTCTCCATATTTCCCCTTGCTTAATGAGCACTCCATGTCCCTAAGCTGCTGGAGGCCTCCCTCCAAAAAAAAAAAAAGGATTAAGAAGGGGATGGGATAGAGGGTAGAGAAGCAGACACAAGTATCTCCTCTGTTTTGTTTCTATCCTGGGTTTTTTCCCCAAGACAGTAGAAGAGAAATAAGAAAAAGCATTACTCTTCTTCCTGGGTTTTTTATTTTATTTTTTTTATTTTTCAAATTATCAGAGAGAGAGACCTTTTTTTACCCCTAAGTATAAAATGAAATGCCCATATTCTTATCTATAATTTAGAAAACCATGGTGAAAGAATGAATGCATGTTTAGTTCCTGAAACACTTAGTAACAGTTCTAATAGATCTTATCCATCAGCATCTTCACAAATACGATTTTTGAAGTGACCAAATCTAGTCTCATAAGCCCATTCTTCCAAGACACACACAGCACTAAGGAGTGGTGAATGCCTACGAGCGATCACACTGGTGATTTTGCAAGCCTGGTGTTACTAGCACTTTGTTTTTAGCTTATTTTGAGAGTATAGGCAGATCATGAATTCTTCAGTTCATCACAGCCCCAACCAGCTTCCAATCACACCCTGCTGTCTACATCCAGCTGTTTCATAGTCTATACCCTTTCTAGAAAGCAGGGAAACATCTTAAAGAAAACCTATTGGCTTTCTGGGACCGTTAGAATTTACTTCCCAGGTCCTCATGGCTTCATCCACTCTCAAGCCTTCCTATCACTGTGCACAACTAGACCCTGATGTGATCACATCTGCCTAACAGTGATCAGATTATGTTTGTTTCCAGAATGCAAAGATTCTGGCCTTTCTTTCAGGAGCAGTAGGGCAGGGGTGAGGATGAAGCAAGTGAGGCACTTGACACAAGTACAAAATTTAAGGTAGCACGAAAAAATAAAATCAAGTAATCAAGATAAACAATATTTTAATGCAATTTTTAAAAAATCAAAATTAATGCAAAAGTAGCTACAATGAATAAAATATCAAAAATTTCCATAAAGACAGGCTGTTGTTTCTGTTTGATGACCTTGAGTTACTGTGCAGTGGGATGTGCAATAGGATCAGTCATTTCCCTTCAGCCCTCAGTTCCCTGGCCAGGGCAACCCAGTACAGCCCTATCCTCTGGTGTCTGGTCAAGACAGGGCTTTATAGACAGTCATGTTTTTTGTTATACTTTTCCTACTTGGTTCAAATTATGAGGTGATATTTTGATATGTCTATATAGGGGCATACATTTAATCCTTTTGCCTTGCTTCAATAATGCTCAACATGGGACCAGCAGTACAAACGGGAACCACTAATTTAAAAATTTTTTAAAGTATTCATATACTTTGACCCAATTTTTCACTTTTATGGATCTGGTTAAATAAATTCTGTTATAAATAAATCACAAAGCACAGTATAGCTATTAAAATACATTGTTGTAAATGTGTATGCATTAATGTAAAATGATTTCTTCAATTTGCCGTTCAATGTCTAAACCAGTTTCCAAAATAGTATGTGTAGACTGAGCCCATTTTTGTCTTAAATTTCTATTTATATATACATGAATATGATTAATAGATAAATCAATGGATGATACATGGAAGGTAGGAAGGCAGATAGGCAGGTGGACAGATCATATGTGCTATGTATGACATACAAGTCACAACATACATGTTAGCAGTGCTTATTTCTGGGTGGTAAACTATGGATTATTTTTTCTTCTTTTATTTATATTTTCAGTCTTTCTACAATGAAGTGATATTATTTGAATAACTTAATAAAATTATTTTAGAATTCTATGATAACTGCTTTCACACATGTCATATGTCATATGTGTACAAGGTCATATGTGATGCTAGGTTAACTGGCAACATTTTTCTCCTGTGTGGAGGCAACTCATTTCATCAAGAATGTACTTCATATGATGGCATCCGTGACACTAAACATGCTGTAATTACCAACAAGGACACTTATCTGTAAAAAAAAAAAAAAAAAAATCAGTGCCCTGTTATGAACTAAATATGTTATGTGAAATATAAATATATTATATAAAACATAATTTGGGTAAAATTGCATATATAAGACCGGCTTTTTATCTGAAGCTGAACAAATGTAAGCCAAGAGTACAAAATGTTATTATCAGACAAAAAAAAAAAACCATTACACTAGTGAGGGAGATCAGACACAGAGTACTACATATTATATGACTCCATTTATATAAAATGTAAATATAAATCAATATATAAAGATGGAAGGAGATTCGTGGTTATGTAGGTCTGAGGAATGAATGTTAAGGGATATGGAGTCTTTCTTTTTGGAGCAATGAAATTTTTCTAAAATTTTTGAGATGATGAATGTACAAAATTGTGTTTATACTAAAAGCCATTGACTGTACACTTTGGATAGAACAGACAGAAACAGCAGCTATGTACAGTAGGGGGAAGCATAGAGGGATTAAGAGGTGAGGAATTTTCTTGTTTCTCTGTTTTATTTTTATTGTTATTATTGAAATAATGAAAATGCTCTAGTAATGATTGAAGTGATTATATCTGATTATAGCAAATATCATTGATTGTACACTCTGGATGAATTGTATGTTTATTAATATGTATTAATAAAATTGATTTGTTATTTAAAAAAACAAATCAGGTTAACCAATGTGCTGGAAAACATACATTCAAAATCTTTGCTACTTAAATAGTAATCTACAGGAGTATTTAATGACTCATTATTCTCAGACCTAAAATCCTGTCCTCTTTCTCAAAGATTGTGAATTACTTTCCAGGAATAAAGGACAAATTTGCAATTAGGAATAAATACGTGGAAGAGTTGTTGTGCATGGAAGCAGGCTTCACTCCCATGATAGGCAGATATGAGCTTAACCTCCCAGGAAAAAGTTAGACAATAATTCTATTTGAAAGGAAAGAAGCTCACATTTCTAATGCTCATTAGCTGACATTTAGCTAGGAGGGTCACCAATCATTAAATTATTTTTATGGCCAACTACTTAACTGAAGCTGTGTTTCCATGACAATGGATGGGAAAGTTAAAAAAAAAAAAAGTTAATGGAACTTGTGGTAATCTTGCTAATGCTCTATGGAAATCATACATTAATCAGGTTTCCATGTCTGGACTTCCTCACCAACTGCAGTACCTAGGGCTGGCTGGTGCTGGGAATAATATGTTATTTTGAGAGCTCTAAGTATCTTATAATAGATCCAGGGAGTTGAGACAGGGAGTGTGGTCTCTTCATGAGCTGAAAATGGGAAGGGACCATTGTAAAATATCCTTAGATCATCTCAAATTGATAAAGGAAAGTGAAAGGTTGGTTAGTCAGAGCAACAGGCATAAGTTTTATACTCATCTTCTGGAATTCACAGCAGCAGGTTCGCCCACAAATTAGATGTGATATGAGAAAAAGAAAGGAATCAAAACTGCTTTCTTGATTTCTGACTAAACCTTAGCTCATGCATAAAAGACCATAAGGCCACAGTTTTGCTGTCATGGGATGCTGGGTCTGGTGCCAGAATATGATCTTATTGCCGTTTGAAAGAATCACCTGTCAATTTTGAAGGCTGTTTAACTTGCCCTCAATCTAGTTTTTTGTTTTTTGTCCTCAATCTAGCTTTTATTTTTAAAAATCCAGATGTGGATGTTTTAAAATCAACTGATATTTCTTCCTGAATACAAGTTAGATCTGTTTCTATATCTTGAGGATCTGTGCTTTCCAGTGTCACTCTGGATTGTGTGTGTTATGGATAAGTTTGAGTCACATAAGTTTGAAAACTGCAATGATCCTTCATATGTCTTTAGGATCATTAAGAGCCACTCTAATGTATCCTCCCCCACCTTTAAAATTCTAAGGAGACAAGATTTTGTAAATCAAATAAAAATAAATACATCATAAGTTTAAGAATATCCAGTTCTGACACAACTTGAAAGACCACTAAGCAGTGCTTGTCAATATAGACTTAAAGAAAAATCATTTTCTGTTGTTTTTAGTATATCTGGGGATTCAGCAAGAGAAGTTTGGAAGAGTGCTTTGAAGAAGTTAAACTATGCCAATTCATAGGAATGTTGCTTTCAGGTATAAATTCAGAGAGAAATTAAAGGGCATAGCCTACCAAAAATTTGAAGTAAAACAGAGTTCCTACAGCAAAATACTGCCAGACACTCTATGTAACCTGGCTCTAACTCATGTATGGATAACCCTTCTCCCTACTCTGTCCCAAACCTTCTGAGGACTTGATCAGTTCATGACTGAGCCCCAAATACTTGCTTCAAAGTCTCCTGTAGAAATCACACCAATGCAACATGAAGCCAAAATTCCTAAATTGTTTTAATATGTTATTGGTGTTTTGTTTTATTTTCCTTTGTGGTTGCTTCTTCCAATGAAAATTCTTAGTGTCAATGGCCAAAGAAAGAACCTTCATGTGATATCACCTTTCTCTGAAGCACTCATGATATACCATCTCCACATAGAGTGGAGCAGAGTTACCAAGGTTTGGGTCATACCTCCTCAGGTCATTTATAGCCACAATCATCATTTTGAAGCCTTTCTCTTTTGAGTCAGTTTTCTCTTCCTTGCCAGGAATTCTACGTGCAGATGAATGTAAGAAGATCAAAGTAGTCCCCTGCCCATGCCTGTCTATGGGAGGGGACTCAGGGCCAGGGCAGAGTATGACCCGATTGGAATTTATACCAGGATTGATTTAGGATGTATGGGGGTGAGGGAGACCATCATCAGATACTTCAGGGTTTAGGGACATTGCTTTGTTCATCATGGGAACTGTTTACCTTCTAATAGAGAGTATTTAGAAAAGGGAACCTAAAGGACATTTGGAAAGGACGAACAATGGGTGTACCAAATAAATAATTTTTCCTTACACACTCTCACCATTAGCAGGAACAATGATTATAACTATTCAAGTGTCTGACAGATTCCCTTAAAACCCAATAGAAGTTAATAAGCTGAAAAAAGATGGTCTGGATCAATACTTGTGAAGAAGGCTAGTAAAATAGGGAATCAATAGATGGATCTGGAACCTGGCAAGAAGTACACATGGACATCGATACCTCCAAGATGGCTGCTGGAGGACTTTCACAGATTCTCCCATTCGGAACAAGATTTCCTCCAGAAGCCAGGAGCCTTTTCCAGGGGCCTTATCATTGGGCCCTCCTGGGGGATTGATGGGTGGGGTAATCAATCAAAATAACAAACAGTTGGAATTCCTCCCATGCCATTAGCAAAGAGGCGGAATAATTAATGGTTTAAAAAGCAAACGCAAAGGTCTTTAGCTCTCTCACTATCTTGCCTTAGCCCCAGCACCTGCTTTCATCTCCGAGCTTTTGTTGTCCCCTCACCCCCCCAATGTGGATCAACACATAAGTAAAACTTGGACATTTATAATCTATAATTGGCAATTGTAGTATGTAAATCAGCCCACTTTATCACTCTTCACCCCCTTCCTCTCTACCTGGGACCTATGATCTGTTATTTTCTCCCATTTCTCTTCCCTCCCTACCTTAATAAATTACTGGTCTAACCAATGGGGTGTGCTCTTGAAATTCATTTACTGCAGTTTAACCAAGGACCTAGACAAAATCTAGTTACACTTGGGTTAAAATAAATTCTCTAACAAAAGCCTGGGAGTTTCTACAGTTGTGCATGTTTTCACAATATTTAACTTATCAAAACCTGGGATAGCCTTCCATGGATAAACTAAATTTCCTCTGAGTCATGAAAATACACTGAGGTGATTTTTAAAAAAGCAAGTATCAAAGCCCAACTTTCCCATCAAGGACTGAAGCCATCAGTACTGATTGGAGCTTCAACTGTGTTTTCTTTGTCAGGGTTGTTAGTGTCACCCTGGGAGGCCAGAAAGAAGATGATAGGTAAGATCCCTCAATGTGTCAAACCAACCAGTGAGAAGAAGAGGGAACAAAAAACAGAGCCATTGGAGTTTGATTACTCTCATGATTTATTAATATTCAGATTGAAAAAGGAGCCTTAGAGCCGCAAGTTACGCTAATTGGCACATTTGCTTTATTTATTTATTTTTAAAACAAACTGGGTTTTTAATTTTTTTTTCCTTTTTGTTCATTCCATCACATTGTAAAGGAGAAAAAGAAAAATGGTTTTGAATTCACTTGATATTTTGGACTTCTCAGATGAACGGAACATTGCACACACACTTGGAACAGAGAGAGAGAGAGAGGAAAGTGGACTCCCACGGGGCCACACGCACCAGATCAAAGAACTTGGATACAGTGCAAGAATGTCCCAAAATGATTGGATCATCATTACCAAAAACTCGCCATAACAACACCAAGAAACAAAAAATGTTTAAGCCACACTGTTTGACTTGGGATCTTTCCTGCTTTTTTTTTTTTTTTTTTTTTCTTTAAATGTTTGCCACACAGAGAGAAAGAGGGCTAGTGGGAAAAGAGGACAGACTCACAGACGTGAGCAGGACAGGAAGGGAAACTTCAGAGTGGAGTTGGATAAAGGGTGGGGAGAGACAGGGATCAGGAGAGGGGAGATTGGGGACGTGGAGAGCCATTTCTTTAAGTTCAGGCATGTTCTTGGTCCGCCTCGCGCTCTTCTCCTTTACCCTCATCCTGTCGGGCACTTTCCTTAGGTTTGGTTTCATCTACAGCTTCTAGAAAGAAAACAAGAAGGGATGGGGAGAAAAAAAAGAAAAGTTAATGTTTTATTTCATCTGTTCATATGATGGTACAATGTTTTTCTTCTTTTCATACCATTTCGTACGAGTGTTATGATAGAAATAGAATATTGCTATTCCTGCAATATAATTTCCAAGATCAGGAGCATTTACATCCAGGAGATGGTTCAGTGACATGTATCGAAATTCTTAGGAGCAAGGTTATGATATTAAGGGTAATCAACAACAGATCAACAACGATCTTCTAACTCTTTTCCATCATTCAGACTAATTGTGACACTTATGTGGACTGTTTAGCATCCATTCCGACTCTCTTAGACCTAGATTTCTAGTACTACAAAGGCTGGGAAGCAAAATATTTGAATTCCAGCTCCTCTTGGAGCTATGATTTATTACAATTTAAAGGATACAAAGAAAAATTATTGAAAAGTTGCATGGGGGAAAGCCTGACCCAGGCCCAAGCTTCCAAGTGTCCTCCCCCAGTGAAGTCACCCAGGACATATTTATTTAATTCCTCTAGTAATGAGGTGTGACAACACACACGAGATGTCATTCAAAGGGGAAGCTCACCTGAGCCTGGGAGCTCAGGGTTTTTATTGGGTGCTGGTCACACAGGCACTCTCTGCACAGCACATACCAAAATTCCAGACTCCCGCAATGAAAGCAGGTGTTCAACATAAGCCACGCTGTGTACACACATAGTGTAGACACAGTGTTTCCAGTTAGGGAATGGCAGGAAACCCCAAGATCCAAGTTCCCAGATGCCAGCCAAAGGTGAACTTTGCAAGCAGGTCTAAGGACAGCAATCTCAGATTGCCATATTCCTTTTTTTCTGCAGACCTCCTTATGTTGAAGACAGTGGGGTCTTTAAAATAGAGTCATTGTTGTAGCTTTCCCGCCTCTTAATGCCTCCTGGCTGCTGATTTTTCTTGGAAAGATAAACTGGAATCAAAGGAATTTTGCTCAGTTGAAGAATGTGTATTTAATTTGAAGACAATGAAGAGCCTTTGAAAGCATTTGAATGAGGAAATATAATACAGCTGTGCTTTAAAAAGATTAAATTAGCAATACTGCATAAGATGGATCTGGTATTGGGAGGAGATGTTGAGACTAGGGAAATGAGAGCAATTTAGGAGACCATTAGAAAAGCTTTTAAAAAATGGATGTCCCTTTCAAATCATTCAGCCATATATTTATATCCAGATAAAGCTAAATATTCATATCCAAATAAGACAACCCCTGCTAAGCACATTTTTGGAATTCCTTTTTTGGAACACCTATCTAATTCTATTCTTTTAAATCTCTTCAGTAGCAGAAAATACTTATCACCGTCAAATGGGTTTTGGAATTATTTTGGTAAATAAGATAAGAAGCTACAGTGGGTAATTTTTACTTTACAATGACTCATTTTTGACCAAAGTTTATACATCCGATTTATCTTGTAGGGCTTGGTAACTGACTTTGTAGGCAATTCCCAAAGGTAGTTATTCCAGTGATGCTACCCACTACTACTCCTAAAGAGTTTTTAAGACTGCAGCCTACCTAGGTGACCATTATTAATTCTTGAAAAACCAAAACACCAATCACATTTTCCAGGAAAAATTTTTGGATGAAACAAACTCAGTTCTGATCACCTTAATATTCTATGTACCAATAGTGTTCCTCACTGATTACATGAGCTAACAAATCACTTAATATTTTGCCAGAGGAAAGCTTCCAGATTTATTTCTATGTAATCCTTCTATAGCAATTTAGTATTCTTTCAGAGAATTTGTTTGGTTCCCTAGGCTTGTCCAAAACTTTAGATATGTCCCAAGTGGTTCATGATCCTTATCAGCTCCAAGGAAATAATGTATTTAGTGGCTTTTTCAAACTGCAAAAGACACATATTACTGATTTCAACTGTCCAGAAGCATATAGAAGGAGCACTTGTAGGAGCAAAAAGACTTCAACCATCTCCTACTAAATTAAAAATTGAGGAGCTGTTATGTATGACTTGAGAGAGATTAGGAAATTTAAAAGAAAAGGTGGAAGTAGGCTGGGTAAGGCAAGAAGAATTATATAATTCTGGAATAAAGGGAACAAAACTCAAAGGGAGAAAAAAAAAGATTAAAGATTCAGATGATTCTGAGTAGCAGCCACATTTCCTGCACTTTGCTGAGTGGAATCAGGTTAAGTCTCCCAGATTTCCCCACTCTCTCTTGTCATCCTTTGCCTGGAACTGGGAGAAAAGGTAAGGGACACTCGGCACATATCTGCTTGTTGTGAGAGGAAGTCATTGCTGTTACTCTTTATTAAGAGAGTTTCAATACCTATACATTCTTTTCCTCAGCATATAAGAAATATAAATATTCATTCATCTGTTTGCTCAGTAATTGTCAGTTGTCACTGAATATATGCAATGTGTCAGACATTCTTCTAGGAGTTGAGAAACAGGAATGAAACAAGCAACAAACATTTCTGTCCTCATTGAAACTTGTCATAATATACCTTCAACAGGCAATGAAATTCATTGACAAGTTGATACGAAGATGGACCTTTAAGGTCATCCTGTCACTAAAACATAAACTCCTCAAGAGTAACAATATCTATGTTTGCTCATTTTTGAATCCTCAGTGTCCACCACAGAACCTAGTGAAGGGAGGGCAATAAGTATTTGTTGAATGGCAGAATGAATGGGCATGCTCATTTACCGTTGAGGAAATTGAAGTCCAGGTATAGAAAGAGACTGTCCCTAAATCACGTGCTTGCTGATGACTAAGCTGGTACTAAAAGCCAGCTCTTCTACTTGTTCAGGTTTCCCCACTATATAAGGTGGCCAAACATGAGCAGAGGAGCTGAGGTTGCATCTGTTTTATCAGTTCAGCATAAGGAACACAATAGCTGGGGTTCATAAGCTTTAAAGGACCTACAAAAATTCTCAGGTTAATAAAAAATTGTCTCCAAAGTACAAAATAGAAACCATAAAATTAAAATGAATGAATTGTTCTATCAGATGACTACCAAAGGAAACATGTCAGTCAGTTAACTGGAACTCAATTCCGCTTAACACATACAATTATATACACATTATCTTATATTATATGAGATGTGAGTTTTTTAAATTTTGTTTTATATTATTGAATATTGAGCAAAGGGGCCAACTTTATGTTAGATGAAATGATGGCAAGTTAGCAGAAATGAAATGGTCAAAGTCAGTAGATTCAGTAAAATGTTTAGAGGCCACAAAGAAATTATGGAAAGACAAAATATGGAAGAAGGAAACAATCTAATGTACAATCTCTTACAACTAGAAAAATGAGTCAAGCTAAGAACCCATAATGATATTGGGGGGAGGGGACCAACATGCAAAGGAAGGAACAGTAATCAAATTTGGGCCACAAGTACGATCAAGCTAAATCCACCTTGGTAGGAGTCTGGAGAGGAATTTGAGAAAGGTTTTAACCTCAGACAAAGGTTATGTTTAATCTGAGTTATGTATAAAACGGGTCTATTTGAGCCTGAATGCTGGAAAGAGTTTCTGGATACTGTTAACTTGTTCCTTCTCCCACTGATGCCAACTCTAGACAAGTCATTATAATTAAATAATGTTGATCATATAGTTGTATGTCTACACTTTCTTACCTGTTCTATTTGGCAGCCTCACTGCCTGGAAAGAATCATGACTTATCACTCTTGTATAAAGTATATAGCTATAGCTGACATTTTAAAAATAAAATTGTATTGAAGTATAGAATTCATACATGAACATACATAAACAATAAGTGTATAATAAAAGTTGTGAACTTACAAAACAAACATGCATGTCATCATTCAGGGCTCCCATACATCACCCCACCACCAACACCTTGCATTTTTGGGAAATATGTGTTACAAACTGTGAAATAACATTGTTAATATATTACTGTTACTTATAGCCCATATCTTACATTTGGCTATTTTCCCCCAACCCACCTGATTATTAACACCCTGTATTAGTATTATACATTTGTTATAGTTCATGACAGAACATTCTCATATTTGTCTTGTTAACCACAGTCCATCTTCTACCACTGGATTCCCTGTGTTCTACAGCCCCATGTGTTGTACAATCCATTCAGAGTGTAGAGTAAGTGTCTTATTTTCACCACAGAGTTGTGCTGTCATCACCTCAGTCCATTTCAGAAATTTTTCCTTAATCCAAAAGGACAAATTCCATACCCTTTTTCACTCACCTCTTATTGACCCTTTAGCTAACATTTTTTAAGCTCTTAATGTATGTTCAGAAAAGTTCTAAGTGCACTTGTATCTTTTCATTTAATTCTCACAGCTGCTTTGTTCACCCCATTTTGCAGCTGGTGAAGTTGAGGCACAAGAAGGCCAAACTGTTAGTAAATGGCAGCAGTAAATGCCAACCTAGGACAGAGCCATCTGGGTAGCCTCTAATTTAGTTTACTCCCCAGCCCTTCCCATTGCCCAGGAGGGGTGGCTGGGCTCAGATGAGAACCTAAGCAGGAAGTCCACAGGCATGTAGGTCTGGAGACTACAAAATCTAAAAATAGGGTCTTAGTACAAGCAGCTCAAAATGGAAGGAATGACCCTGGATTGTCTTCAAAGTATGAGGCTGTTCTTGGCACTTGCTGACACTAATCACATAATTCATAAATGCTAGATATAAGTTAATATACAATCTTTAGTATTTTGTGCAAAAACTTTGATCATCTAGGTCAGTGTCAAAGACGGATGAATGGCTGAAGCCAGCTGGTCACTCCAATTACTATGATCCGAACAGGGTAAATAATCACCTTCCCCATCTAGAGTATAAACTTCTCACTTATTACTTAAGAGGAGGCTGTGGGAGCTAAAAGATTTAAGTGAAACTTTCAGTGTCAAGTGACATCAGAAGAAGTGAGTGGAAATATACAGGCCAGGAGGTGGCAAATGAAAAAAGCCTGGAGTTGCTGGCATGGCAGTTGAAATCCAGCAAGTTAAAGAGTACAATTTCACTTTTCCTTTTTCAGTTTAGCTCTGAGCAAGTTATATTAAACAACAACAACAACAATATCAACGATAAAACTAATATTAATACTGTTATTTTGGGTTAAGACATTAGAGGAAAAGCAAGATAAAATTTATATTCATATGACCCATGAATATATCTTCACTTCAAAGACATTGTTATTATCCAACCTTAATGATAGTTTCCTCCAAAATCAGTCTGCCCCAGGAGAAAATCAACTCTCAAATCCATTTTTATTATGAGACAATGTGTCAATAGTAACAAAACCATAAAAACCCTGATGATGCATTTTAGTGATACAGGCTAAAAGGGATTTTATTTTTCTAAAACATGTAATTGGGTAATTTTTCAAATGGAACATGGTCATATTTCCAGGAGAAATTAGCTTCATTCCAAGAGCTCAAAACTTATTTAATCTACCCTCTTGATATGCTGCAATTTCAATGGTAAGCATACCATTTAATCTCAAGAATTATATGCTGTCTATTTGGACAGACAGTGTTAAAATCTGACAAAAAGCTGTAATCTTACCAGGTCATGGCATTTTAGCATTGGCAAAGACATTTCTTCTTGCAGGCCCAAAGACCTCTTAGAAATTGTCATATTCCCTGGCAGCCTCCATAAATTTTACCATGTCTGTGTAATTTGAAAAGAGAAAGTTAACATCATAGACAGCAAAGTCATGTGTTATTAATGTTCCGTGGTTGAAGGAAGCTTCAAAAAGGAAGGGAAAATACTTTCATAGAGGAGAATGGGTGATGAAGCAAAGAAAGCAGCTGGACAAAAAGAGGTCAACCCAAAGGAGCACAATGTTTCCTGGGCCACTGCTCTTGGATTTGCAAAGCTGGGTATCTTTAATGAATCTCATAGGTTTTGAGAAATGGAGAGTCTTCATAGTTTTCTAATTCTTGATCCATAGCCACCATTCCTAAGAAAGATCAAGACTATATTTCCTTCTTCTATATCTCTTCTTTCCAACAAAATTATTGAAAATTATTTTCTTTCTTAGAACATCTCCAGAGACATGAGCGTTTCCCATTTTTCTGTGGTCAATAAAAAAATACAGAAAACCATGTTTTCTTGAGGCCTGCTTCTATTCATAATGTATAAACAAATATGATTGTGATCATGTAACTGTTTCATCTAATTGAGCAGTATACCATGTGAAACTCTTTGATCAGTTTATCAATACCTTTTACTATATACAAATATTCTAATAAACCAGTGGGTCATTGATATTATCTTTATCAGTAAGACATTGAAATGTACTTGTACTTTTTCCTCTTTCTATTTAATACCTAACTATAATCATTGTAACATCAGGTATTTATTGGCCATTACAGAATGTGTTTATCCTTCTCACACAGACACATTTGGGCTTACCTCAAACTGCTCAGTTCTGGACTTCCTTACTTCTAAAAATAGGTATACAGATTTTAGATCAAATCTATAATTCTTTGAGCACTTGAGAGTATCCAGTTTCCTGGACTTTTCTCTCATGTTCATACATGGCCCAAACCAACTGATAATGTTATCCCCAAAGCTGAGTGGTCCAAGCTGTAAATATGTTTTGGTATCTGGAATGTAGCTGGTCTTAGTCATTATTCCCAAACTGAAAAATTATTTGGTACCCCCTAACACTTATACAATTTCACATACCAGGAAACAAGCAATAAAGAAGGGAGTTATTTTTATATCCATTTGAATAGTATGGTGGTATCCTTAAAAGAATAAGGGGATCCAAAGTCAACAATTTCACAGAGGTCCTTGAAAGACATTTGGCAAACTAGTTCTCTGATCCTTGCCGAAATACATTCTGGAAATAGCTTTTGCCTTTATGCATTCCATTCATTTCCTTGAAAGGGTGAGATAGCACGTCTGTGCATTCTGTTGGTGAACAAATACCAGGAGCATATGCAGCGGCTGCTGCTTGTACATTCAGCCAGGCAGCCAGGCAGCCAGGCTGCAATGTTGCTAGAGGGATGGCGGTGTTCCCAGCTGCCATCGCCTACACTGAGCTCTAATGGTCCTGATTACTGGAGCCGGTCCAGGCCCCTCCACAGCCCTACATTACTGAAATTAGGTTGAGTGGATTTCCGAGTAAAACATTACCTCTTGGGACCTGCCCAGCTCTCCCCAGCCTTGTCAACATTTATTAAATAGAAGCTGCTATCATCCTGGGGCCATGCCCACAATTACTCTACCAATCACCACTGGGCTGGGACATTTGCTTCCTTTCGCTTTTCATTTTCCTCTTTCTTGAATATTAAGCACCATTACCTCAAAGGCTCAAAGGAAAGCAACCAAAAATTCATTCTGTAGCAAACTCAAATTTGTGGTTTTTGTTATTGACATAATCTTTCTCTAGGGCAGTGTAGCAGATGTCAATCTGGAGCCTGGACGATTACCGGATACAAGCTTTTCATCACTGTATTTCACATTTTAAATTCTTTTCCAGTATGCAACATTTTGATGTCAGCAGAATGATGTAAATATTACCTATATTTCCACCCCTTGCTTTCTGAGCTGCTGAAAGAAAGAATAACCCTATTACTTATAAAAGTACTTGATGGAGGATTTCACAGAATATCAAGCAAGAATTTAATCAAGAAGAAAACACAGGCAGCATTGTTAGTTCCCGGTGATATCTGAAACATTCCATACATTTCTACTTCTCTCAAGAATTTAGGCCTAAGACCAATTTAGGCCTTAGTGGCCTTGACTCTGCCACTAATTATTCACATGACCTCAAAGCAGATACTTTTCCTTTCTTTGCTTCAGTTTCCTAATCTGTAAACAATATGGATAATAATGTCTGCAGAACAAAACTGCAGATTGTTTTGAGGTTGAAGGAAGATATTTGAAAGTTCTTCATAAAATTTAAAATGAGCAGGGGGTCGGATGTGGCTCAACTGGTTGGGCGTCTGTCTCCCATATGGAGGGACCCGGGTTCAATCCCCGGGACCTCCCGGTAAAAAATAAAATAAAATAAAATAAAATAAAATGAGCAATGTAGGATGTAGAGATTTTAATCCAACCTGTGGGATTTGGGTACAAATCAGCCAACAAAGTTTAACATTCTCATCCCAGGAGGAAAAAAGCCCCTCTCATTTGCAGATAAATGATTAAGAACACTTGTCCAGAATGTTCCTGTAAGTTCTCTGACTCTGATCAGAAAAGGATATGAGTGACTTATTAATTCGAACTGCTCAGTTATAGGAGTTGGGACAGAATCAAGGATTTCTAACTTGTAGAACAAAAGTTAGTGCTCTTCTCCAAAAAGAAAAGAGAACTAGAGATAAAAATAGATTAAAACAAAATTCAAAGGAAGTCAAAGAAGTTGGCTGGCCTTAAATACTCCTTACACATTCTCTATATAAAATGTCTACATTATCAAAAATTGCTGCCCTAGCTTCTTCCCCCATTAGAAACATGCAGAATGCTCAATAAATTAGAATTTATGAGGTTTTATAGTTGCCCTAAATCACTTTTCAAACAAGATAAGGTAAATGCATAAAATTAAATGTTGTTAACTTTATTTCTTACCATTATCACTATGAATGTCAATTTATATAGGCTAAAAAGAAAAAAAGTTCTTCAAATTGGGGTGCAATTTTTTCATTCCAGCTAACAGTCAAGTAGATTGATTCTTACATCCCTCCTCCCAGCTAAATTATCTGCTGAGTTGGCAGGCGAATCCGTGGCATCTATCGAGGTATTGCTAACTGTTAGTATAAATGAGAGGAAAGGAGGGATGGGGAGTCAACATAAACAATGACAGCTCCAAAGACACTAAGAAATTTTAAGGAGTTCTACAAAAGGGATAGGAAAGTAATGCTGCGATATTGAGTGCCAATAAGAGTGACAATGAGAAACAATTCAGCCTAGAAATTAAGTTTGGTTTCCTTTTTTCTGTACAGTTATATATTTAAAAGTTTGAAATTCCATCTAACAGGAGTGTGTGCCCAAACTCTACCACACACCTTTTTTTGGAAACCACATATCTAACAAGGATTCAACATCCAGGATATATAAAGAAATCCCACAGCTCAACAACAAAAACACAAACAACATACTTAATAAATGGGCAAAAGGAACAGATACTTCCTCAAAAAAGACATACAAGCACGTGAAAATATACAGACATCACTAGCCATTAGGAAACTTCAAATCAAAACCACAATGAGATACCATTGCACACCGACCAGAATGGCTAGTATCAAAAAATAAATAATTAAATAACAATGTGGAGAAACCAGAACACTCTATCACCATGGTTTGGACTGGAAAATGGTGCCTCGGCTGTGCAAAACTGTCTGTGGGTTTGTCAGAATGTCATGTATAGAATTACCATATGACCCAGCACTCCCCTCTCCAGGCACAGGGCCCCCAAAACTGGAAGCAGGCATGAAACATATATTTTCCTTTTTTTAATATAATAAAATTTATTTTTAAAGAGGTTTTGGATTACAGAAAAGTTACATAGAAAGTATAAGGGATCCCCATATACCCTACCCCTTCTCCATCCCACATCTTCCCTAATTAATAATATCTTACAATTGTGTGGTACATTTGCTACAAATTGATGAATAAATATTGAAGCATTGCTACTAAACAAGGTCTATAATTCCAATGCCCTAAAAATACCCTGTTCCACCTATTATTTCCTCCCTTCTCCCCTCAGAACCCCTAGTAACTGCTATCTTTATAACAATGCCACATGTTCTTCCCTTACTACAATATTAAGTTTGCTTTGTCCATGACTGCATCCTCCCCTTATCTTTTCATTCCTAAACCTTGAGGATTTTCGGGTGGTGATGCCCGCTCTGCCTCAGACTGAGAGGGGGCTTAGATCTTATAGGGCAGATGGAAGGAAATGTTTTGTTTGCAATTGTAGATATTCTATGTTTTTTGGGTTGCAGGTTGTCCATCATCATAAATTTGTTAGTTGTCCTGGGCAAGTCTGATGACACCACGCTTCTAAAGATCTAAACTGCAGGAGATCTGTTTTCTCAACATTTTCAAATTCTCACGAGCTTGTCATAAGTTGATTGCAAGTGGTCATTACCACAGTTGCAATGTTGGCTCAAAGCACTTTGCTTTCAAACGATTTCAAAGTTTCTTTTTGAAATAAGATATTTCTCCCAGGGAAATTCAAAACACACATGCGTGCACACACACACACACATGCACAGACTAAGGGTTTGGGGTTTTTATGGTTTTATTTAAGAACTTTGAGACATAGTATTGAATCACAGAATCCTGGAGCTTGAAATGATGGTACAAGGTCAAAATAAAAGGTAGTCCCATAATTGTCTTCAATAACTAACTTTAAATTAGGAGTCCTGGATTACAGTGCTGCCTTTTAAATTTTGTGATGCTAAAATTACCCACATGCAAGATATTTTTAGTGAATTAAGTGAAAAAAATAAATAAATGCCTGTTTTGGATTTTATAAATGGCCTACTAAAGCAAAAGGAAATAGCAAAAAATCAATTATCAATATTTTCTCTCCCCCAACCAGTCGTTCACATAGTGTCTATATCCCAACACTCCTACCTTCCAGATGGCCTTCGTTCCTAGTAGCAGATGCTGTTGCTGTCCCACTCAGCCCCCCTTTCCCAGGCTGGTACGCCCATCTCCCAGTTGCTGGAGATGTTGGCTGCCTATAATCATTACCTACCCCTTGAAGGGATGTGAATTGGGAATCATCTCAATTTGAGTTGCCTGGGAGGTCATGCCCCACTTCCCCACTGTGAGTAGCTAGTATCTGATGATGTCTTTGCTCTTACCTTGGGGCAACAACCTCCACGTTGCAATTTTATCTTCAGAGCTTTCTGTGGGATTGGGATAAGACTAGACTTTCTGCTGAACCTACATCTTTGTGTGGCTTCTCTCCCTTATCTATCCTTTTTCCTCACTTCCTTACAGGTTTCCACCAGAGAACACATCCTCAATTAATTATTTGCATAAGAATTCTCTTCTCATGCTCTGCTTCTAGGGAACTGTGGTGGATTAGAATTTTATGTACCCTAGAAAAACATGTCCCTAGACTTAACCCACCCTGAGGGCATAAGCCCATTGTAAGCAAGAACTTTTGATGAGTTAAGCTAAGGTTTGACCCACCTCAATGAGGATGGGTCTTAATTCTATTACTACAGCCCTTTATAAGCAGAATGAAATTCAGACAGACAGACACAGAGAGAGAGAGGAGGACAGAGAGAGAGAGAACCACAGAGGGAATAGCCAGAGGTTGAACATCAATGGACCGGGAAGAGAAGGGAGAGACAGGAGACACCACCAGTATATAAGCTAAGGACCAAGGATTGCCAACAGACAGCCCCAGAATGCCACAATCTTTGGGGAGAAAACATTGCTTTGATGATGCTTTGATTTGCATGTTTTTCCTAACTTTAAAACCATAAGCCTTTAAATTCCCATTGTTTAAGTGAACCCATTGTATGGTATTTGCTTGAACAGCCAAGGAAACTAAAACAGGATCCCTACCAAAGATATGCTTTTAACCAAAAGTTAAGGATTGGAATTGGGAGGCAAAGCAACCAATACTTTAGCCAATGTACACAGTCAGTCTTGCAGGTTTAAATAATTTGGATTTGCTGCTCAGTCATCACTTAAGCTCCAGCTCATATGTTGTTTCCACACCTCCAACCCTATCCTGAACAGAATTAATCACTTCCTTCTCTTTATATATATGAAGGCATATTCTTTGTATTATATATGCTAATTTGTGGTGTCCTCTCTAGTCTTCCTCAGTTTACAGTAAATTAACTTCATAAAGGTAAAGGATGCAGAGGATGGTTCCATCATGGTGTCAACGCAGAAATGAGTACAGAAAGAACTGTTGGCTTTGCAAAATGACATCTTCTCAGATGACTTTAAATGAAAAGAGTGTTCAGAATTCAATTACACAGTGGATCATGGACATGGAAGGTATACCAGGTACTTTATATGAAGGGGAAATTTTTCAGCTTCTAGTTAAGTTTAGTAGTCGATATCCTTTAACTCTCCTCAAGTCATATTTACTGGTAAAAATATTCCTGTTCATCCTCATGTTTATAGCAATGGTCATATCTATTTATCTGTTATAACAGAAGACTGGTGCCCAGTGCTCTCAGTCCAATCATTTTGTCTTAGCACTGTTAGCGTGATCTCCAGCTGCAAAGAAAAGAGACGACCACCAGATAATCCTTTTTATGTTTGACCATGTAACAAGAATCCAAAGAAAGCAAAATGGTAGTATCATGATACTTGTTGATGCCACTATTATCCTCCTAGCAGAAGATAGTTCTATTGAGGAAATGAGCACTTTGATCATTCGGTCTTTGAGCTTTAATCTTTGACTGGAAGTGACCTATAGGCAATGAAAATTATTTCCTTTTACTGCATTCTTACTCATGTGCATTTTGGGCATGTTGATTGCAGGTTCAGTCCAGGCAACTGACATGCTTTTATAGTCATACAGTATTAATGCAGGTGTCAGAAAGTGTCAAATATAATTCCATTTTTAATTTTTTTATTTTTTAAAGCTTTTGGAAAAGTCCCAGGTACTCACATATTGTGCAATAACCATGACTTCCTTGAAGGTTTTGGTATGTTCATTGCCAGTAATGGATGTTGTAACAAAAAAAGTTTTCAATTCCTGCCACCAAATGATGAATGCATGATTGTTTATGAAAAGAACTTATCGGGTATAGTGGGATTATTAATAAAGTGAGGGATCCAACATTACTTTGAAAGTCACCCCAGCTGTTTATATTTGGATTCTATGCACTGTGATCCTAAGGTTAACAGGATGAATTAATATGTGTCTTTAAAAGACTGTACTGAAAGATCATTGCATATTTATTGAATTGTTTATATCTGTTGTCAAATAGTTTTTTTTTTTTTTTTTTTTTTTTTTTTTACCGGGAGGTCCGGGAATCAAACCCGCGTCCCTCCATATGGGAGACGGACGCCCAACCAGTTGAGCTACATCCGACCCCTGTCAAATAGTTTTGACATGGAAGGTTTTCAAGTAATATTGGCAGAGAGGTACAGTATGCTATCCCTATGGTAAAAATAAACTCTGTTGTATATAATTCCTCAATCTCTGAAGCAAAAGTATAAGTAAGATAGGGTGTGGATGGTTTAATCAAAGCTTTATTTTGGAAGTTAGAAAAATGGCAGTGATGATCGAATTGCTGCAGTCCATAATTTGGGCCTGTTATTTATACATTAATGATTTTTCCAAATAGATTACATGCTGTTACTTCTTGCCAGCCATCAGCATGAGCCCTACTGCCTAAACACTATTTCACTTATTTATGGTTGAAAAACCCATAAACATTTTTGTTTGCATATTGTTTCTTTTATTGTTTCAAGTCAAGTTTGAATGTTACAATACTTTAACTGTAAAACTTTTGTCAATTTTTTTCTTGTACATTTTCTTTACTTGTAAGTATCATCTTGTCCTTCAATCTTGTACCTTAAAATAAGAAATACATTTTTGACAGAGGCTTAATGTTAAAAAATTTTTGCTAGCATTTAAACTCCTCAAAGGCAAGGATTTTAAAATTTTGCTTGCTGAATCTCAAGTTCCTAGAACAGTGCCTGGCAAATATATATTTGTTGACTGAATCAATAAATCTATATACCCCCAATCCTAGTATCGTGCTTATCACAAGTTAAGTATTTAATATTTATAGGAGAAAAAAAAATAATGGAAGCATGGAAATATCTTAAGAATGCTTTATGATACATAAAACCTCAATTATCTCAGATGGAAAAGTAGTGGACCTGTAATGTTACCAAAACCAAAGAAAATTTGTTGAGTATTGTCTGAATTTCAAAATATTGGATTATAAAAAGGAACTCCAATATTATTCTGGTT
Organism: Tolypeutes matacus; assembly: GCA_026826555.1. Classification (NCBI taxonomy): domain Eukaryota; kingdom Metazoa; phylum Chordata; class Mammalia; order Cingulata; family Chlamyphoridae; genus Tolypeutes; species Tolypeutes matacus. Next base: position 19,618,609 of record JAKSZT010053887.1, on the reverse strand, counting down.
CATGGCCATGGAAACCATTATCCCATAATCTTCTATTTCACTGCTAATTTTGATTCTATATCTCTCTTCTAATTTTATAACAAATTATTCAGACATAAAAAACCCAAATGTAAAAAAATAGCTATCTACCATAATTGTAACTATTATTACATGGTATAGCATACTGGTTAAGAAAGCTGGTTCTGAAGTCAGATTCTTTGCTTTTAAATTCCATTTCTGATACTTACCAGGACTTTGGGTAAGTTGGCCTCTTTTTGCCCCATTTTCCTTATCTCTAGTTGGAGATAACAGTGGTACCCACCTCATGGGATTGTTGTAATAATTAAATGTGTTAATGATTTCAAATATTTAACAATTTTTGGCATTGGGAATTAAATTGGCAGGGAAGGGAAATAAATCGGTTTAATGTGTCAAGCATTATGGTAAGGGATTTCTCATATGGCATTCAATATATATCACTCCTGCTTTTCTATTTCTTTAATCAGTAAAGTAGGACTAATAATACCTACTGTATTGATTTGTAATGAACATTAAATAAGGGGGAAAAAAAGAACACAGTGCTGCTGCCTTGCTTAAATAGTTGCCTAATAGAGAATAGTTATGTTCTCCCTCTCTTCTAATTCATGCTTACCCAATCTTAGCTCTCAGTCAAAGAGAAACTTTGTTTAAATATCCTGAGAAAGGGAAAACATCGTCTTTGACTTATGATGTCTTTGCTTGTAGAGTGAAAAAAATAGTCCTTTGAAAAAGTGCTTAGAAGTCAAAGGCCAAAGTTCAGAAATGATTGCAAGGGTAAAAGGGGCTATTGACTTAACTGGAAGGGCAACAAAGAAAGTAAGTCATGATTCTTGAGTCAAGAATCAAGCCTGCAGAACAGTAATGTCTTAAAAGGCAAAGACCTCTGTTATTGCCTCTACTTAAGCCCAGAACTATCTTTTCTATTTCACACCTGTTTTAGTTTTCTAGGTTGTTTGAGAAAATGCTATGCAAAGGGATGGCTTAAATAATGGGAATTTAGAAGCTCATTGTTTTGTGGCCAGGAAAAAGTCCAAATCAAGGCATCACAAGGTGATGCTTTCTCACAGAAAACTGGCATTTTGGAGGTGGCTGTCTGTGATCCTTGGTCTTGGCTCCTGTCACATGGCAATGCACATGGGAGCCTCTCTGTTCTCTTCCAGGTTCTGTTCAATTTCAGTTTCTTGCTTCCTGTGGTTTCTCTCTGTATTAGTCAGCCAAAGGGGTGCTAATGCAAAATACCAGAAATGGGTTGGTCTTTATAAAGGGTGTTTATTTGGGGTAGAAGTCCACAGATACCAGGCCATAAAGCATAAGTTTCTTCCCTCACCAAAGTCCATTGCCATGTGTTGGAGCATGACAGCTGCAGACATTTGCCAGGGTTCAGGCTTCTTGGGTTCCTCTCTTCCCGAGGCTGCATTTCTCTCCAGGCTCAACTCCTCTGTTTCCTCCACAAGGTCAGCTGTAGACTCTCAGGCAAATGACTTTCTTTTTTCCCGGTGCCTTCTCTCATGACCAAGCTCTCTTACTTCCCGGGGCTCCAGCTCAACACTCCAACATCAAAAACTGCTCCCTCTGTCCTTTACCTTGCCTTTTATCTTCAATTCCCCACCCATCAAGGGGTGGGGCTCAATGTCCTACTGAGGTGGCCCAATCAAAGCCCCAATTATAACTCAATCATGCCCAGATGAACAGATCAGTTTACAGGCATAATCCAATATATATTTTTGGAATTCATAATTACATCAAATTGCCCAATGGCTACACTTTCCATCTGTCTGAATTTTTCATTCTGCTTATAAAGGACTCCAATAATAGGATTACAACCCATCCTGATTGAGGTGAGCCACATCTTAACAGAAATGACCTCATCAAAAGGTCCTACTTACAATGTGTTCACACTCACAGGAAAGGATTAAATTTAAAACATGTTTTTCTGGAGTACATACAGCTCCAAACCACCACAACACCCAAAGAATAGCTATCAGGTGATTTCAAAAGGAAATAAATTTATCCTCAGGCTTAGTTCGGTTTGGCTCTCAACATTTTTTAGAAAAAAATTTACCATACCAAATGAGCAAGGGCCAAGTCACCTCCTCTCCTCAGCTATGCAGTAAACCTTGCATCCAGGAGGCAGGTTACCGAGGGAATGGCAACTCTCCAGGCATATGGAAGCATACTCAGTTTTAAGAAAAATACCCTTAATCTGTCATAATTATAGAATCCTAGATTTGAAAAAGACCATAAGACTTCTTGTTAATTGGTCTCTTTCCCTTAATGAAAACAATCAGATACGGTGAGATTTTTCAGCTTTATTATGAGAAAGATCCTCTCTTCATATCCAGAAACCTTTGCAGTCATCTAGAGACAGGGTGGCGGGCTTATGTTGGGGGAGAAATTCCTTGGGGTTTAATAACTGAAAGGATTATTCTTTCTAACCTATGCACTCCCTCCTTTCTGGGTCTTTTGAAGCAGGGAATCCCAGCAGACTTTGAAGACTAGAGAGTCAGGATGGGGTAGGAAGTGGCCATGCGGCTAGCATGGGAGGAAGCATGCATGCTGGAGAGTGCATTTTCTTAAAATATTTCCAGGCAAAGAAATGTCATACTTCCTTTGGAATATTGTTCAAATATTATTGGAGTTAGCACATTCTCCCCTAATGATTATCTATCATTCTTCCTGCCTCATGTTTCAGGAAGTTAATTTTTAAAACTCAGAACTCATATATTTGATGTTAATTATTTAGGTTCCTCCTTAGGTGATGAGCAGAAATTAAACAGGCTAATTGCATTTGATCATCATCTTTCATTGAACTGCACTTTTAGCTTTTCTTACTCTCAGTTTTTATACGTTTATTGAACTAGACTGCTTAGGCATTGCACAAATGATTTCAAAAGTTTGTTTTTATTTAGGTATTTATATTATATCCATTGTATTCAATAAAGGGTTGCCCTAGACCTTATCTAGTGGTTAGTAAAAAGTGTTAATAGTAATTTGTGTCTGCCAGACCTTGAGACAGTTAATGAACTTTCTGATTATAATGATTTTCACTTAAAAGATTAATTAATCATCTGCAGTGTTTTATTAAATAGTGGGTTAATATACCTTATTAAGTTAATATGCTTTATGGCAAAGTTTTCATTTTCAATGTTCATCTTAAAAAGCAAAAGCAATTCTGGGTTTGTCAAATCCATTGATCTATTTATTTAAATGATTTGATTATCTGACTCCAGGGTTAAAATACAGAAACCAAAACTAGACATATTTTAACTCTATAAGAGTTACACCACTAGGGACTATAGTGGTCTAAATATATTTCTGATTTATGAATATTTATTGCTTGGATAATATTTGAATTTTAATATAAAAGCACAACCTTTATAAGTCATATTCAGCTTGTGCCTTACCAAGACTCACCATGATGTGTTTGGGTGGTACTTGAGATTGAACAGACAATCATTTATCTTTTTTTTTTCAATGTTCCCTAATGGTTGAATCTATACAACACAGAGAAAAGTAGAGACTTGACAGTAGTCTTAATAATTTTATAATGCAAATAGCTAAATAACAATATAATTCAGGACAAAAATACAAAATCTGTATATATTGCAAAGACTCAGCTTGCAATTGTTCATAAAATTGCAGATTAGTGGATGCTGAAGGAGACCTTAAAGATTATTTAAGAAAAACTGATGGTAGGAGAGGTTTTGTGACTTGCTAAGTCACATAGCTAACTAGAATTCAATGGCCTTTCCTTATTACCATCATGCCCTTTACAGCCTTTGGGCATAAATGGGCTTTATTCTTGATTTTAAGTTGTACCTCTCACCAGTAGTCCTAAATGGCTCTACTCCCACTGCCTTACCTTCCTGCCTCCCTCTCTTTCTTTTTCCTTTCCTCTGTGAAACACGTATTTCAATACAAGGTAATTGCTTTAAGAGTCACCGGAAGTCATTTTAGATACTCTGGAACCTTGCAGAACCTAGGCTGAGGATTACAGTTGGATCAAACTTTAGCATGTTGAGCAAATTCCTACTCATCTTCCTGGGGAAGCTGACGGCAGAGGAGGAGTTCTGGGAAGGTGGCATCAGAGTAGGCAGGCAGGGCTCAACTGTCTCATAAAAACAATGGAGAAAGGGCCAAAAGCTGTCTGAGGGACCAGCTTTGACGGTCGGCAGATCAGGAGAGTGCTGTGCAGCTTCCAAGAGGGCAAGGGACTGAGAGAAGAAGAAACTGAAACAACAAATGTGGAGTTACCAAACCCCTGCTGCAGCTGGGAAGAGCTCCCATCCCCCATACTCAAGACATTGGGCCGGGATAAAAACCCTGCCTCATTACAGCCGATTAGAGGGGAACAGATGCCTTCCTCCCTGTCAGCTGTTACAAGGTGAAGGAGGGTGAACTTTGCTTCAGTGAATTCAGCCAGGAAAGCCTGCTTTGAATCTTGACTCTGGCCAGACCAGAAACACAGGAAAGCAGAAGCTGAAACACCTCTGTGGAAAGGTTTGCCAACAAGCATCATGTGCTGGTTGGCCAGGAAACTGCAAAGAGAAAAGCTGCATTTAGGTCTCTCTTTAGCTCCATCACGGGAGGAAATCTACAATCCATGGAAATCCCTGGCCTTATTTTAACAACTTAAGCTGGGCAATTTTAAAGACTTAGAATAAGTTGAACCAAATATCAAAAAAGAGCTGTGAAAAAAAAAAGGCAAGAGAGAAATTGACCAGAGTAAATTCACCACCATATTCAGATGCCTAGACATCAGCAAAAATTTACAAGCCATACTAGGGAACAGGGAAAGATGACCCAGCCAAAGGAATAAACCAAATATCCTGGAGAGATACAGCATTTAAGACAATTAATCAGTGATAATCATACATCTTCCCTAAATCAATTAAAAGAATTGAAAGAAAATATGATTAAAGAGATAAAGGATATTAAGAAGATATTGGGTGACAATGGAAAGCCAAAGGACAAAATGGACAAAGTAAGTAATGTCTTTACAACAACAATAATATTGAATGTTAATGGCTTGAACCCCCCAATCAAAAGACATAGACTGATAGAATGGATTGAAAAATATGAGGCATCCATATGCTATCTACAAGAGACTCATCTCAGATGTAAGGACACAACCAGGTTGGAAGTGAAAGGTTGGAAAAAGATATTCCATGCTAATAGTAACAACAACAACAAAAAAAAAGCTGGAGTAGCTATACTACTATCGGATAAGATGGATTTTAAATACAAAACAGTTATAAAGGATGAAGAAGGTCATTATATATTAATAAAAGAAGCAAGTCACCAAGAAGAAATGGTGATAATAAATATATATACCTAACCTAGGTGCCCCTAGATACATGAGGCACACACTGGCAGAATTGAAAGGAGAAATAGATGTATCTACAATAATATTTGGAGACTTCAAAACACCACTATCAATACTGGATAGAACATCTGAGCAGAAGATAAATAAAGAAACAAAGAGCTTGAATGATATGATAAATTAACTAAACCTAACAGACATTTATACAGCATTACACCCCAAAACAGCAGGATATACATTCTTTTTGAGCACTCATGGGTCCTTCTCCAGGATAGACTATATGTTTGGTTACAAGACAGGTCTCAAAAATTTTAAAAAGATTGAAATTAGACAAAACACTTTCTCTGATCATGACAGAATGAAGCTGGAAATCAATAATGGATGGAAAAGGGGGAAACTCATAAATATATGGACATTAAACAACAAATTCTTAAATAATCAATGGGTCAAAGAAGAAACTGCAAGAGAATTCAGTAAATATCTTGAGATGAATGAAAATGAGAACACAACATATGAAAACCTATGGGACACTACAAAGGCAGTGCTGAGAGGGAAATTTATAGCCCTCAATGATTATATTAAAAAAGAAAAGCTAAAATTGAAGATCTAGCTGCACATCTGAAAGAATTGCAAAAAGAACAGCAAACTAATTTCAAACCAAGCCAAAGGAAAGAAATAGTAAAGAGCAGAAATAAATGAAATCAAGAGCAACAAAATAAAATAAAATAGAGAATCAACAAAACCAAAAGTTGTTTCATTGAGAAAATCAACAAATCCTTGCCTAGACTGGCAATAAAACAGGAGAGAAGATGCAAATTTCAGAAATCAGAAATGAGAGGGGTACATTACTACTGACCCTGCAGAAATAAAAGAGATCATAAGAGGATACTTAGGTTTTGACTAGTCAAAAACCTAGTCAGTGTAAACGAGATGGACAAATTTCTAGAAATACAGGAACCACCTACACTGACCCTAGAAGAAATAGAAGACCTCAACAAACAAATCAAAGTGAAGAAATCAAAACAGTCATCAAAAACTTCCCAAAGATGAAAAGCTCAGTACCACATGGCTTCATAGGTGAATTCTATAAATCATCCAGAGATGATCTAATGCCAATCTTGCTCAAACCTTCCAAAAAACATGATCTGTAAAGAATGCCAGGAAACTCATTGTATGAAGCCAACATCACCCTAATACCAAGACCAGAAACACATAGTATGAAAAAAAGAATATTACAGATCAATATCTCTAATGAATATGGATGCAAAAATCCTCAACAAAATACTTGCAAACTGAACCAAAAGCACATTAAAAGAATTATGTACCACAATCAAGTGGGTTTTATCCCAGGTATGCAAGACTGGTTTAACACAAGAAAATCAATTAGTGTAATAAACCACATTGATAAATTTAAGAAGAAAAATCACATGATCTTCTCAATTGATGCAGGAAAGGAATTTCACAAAATATAGCATCCTTTCTTGATTAAAAAAAAAAAAAACCTCCAAAAGATAGGAATAGAAGGAATCTTTCTTAATATGGTAAAGTGCATATATAAAAAATGTACAGCTAGCATTGTACTCAACAGTGAAAAATGAAAATCTTTCAGAAACAACACAAGTATGTCCACTGTCACCACTGTTATTCAATATTGTGCTAGTAGTTCTAGCTAGAGCAATTAGTCAAGAAAAACAAAAGGCATCCAAATAGGAAAAGGAAGAATTGAAACGTTCACTAGTCACTGATGATATGATCCTATTTCTAGAAAATCCTGAAAAATCCACAGCAAAGCTTCTAGAACTAATAGATGAGTTTAGCAAAGTGAAGGGATACAAGATTAATATGCAAAAATCAATCTCATTTCTCTGCACTACTGATGAGCAATCTGAGGAGGAAATCAGAAAGAAAATTCCATTTATGATGGTGACTAAAAGAGTCAAATATTTAGAAATAAATTTAACTGAGGACATAAAGGATCTGTATTCAGAAAACTACAAAACATTGCTAAAAGAAACCAAAGAAGACTTAAATAAATGGAGGGACATTCTGTGTTCATGGACTGGAAGACTAAATATTGTTAAGATGTCAGTTCTACCCAAACTGATTTACAGAATCAATGCAATCCCAATAAAAATCCCAACTGCCCTTTTTGCAGAAATGGTAAGCCCAATTATCAAATTTATGTGGAAGGGTAAGGGGTCCCAAGTAGCCAAAAATGTCTTTAAAAAGAACAAAGCTGGAGAACTATCACTTCCTGAATTTAAAGTATATTATCTAGCTACAGTGTTAAAAACAGCATGGTACAGGCATAAAGACAGTTTGACCAATGAAACAAAATTGAAAACTCAGAAATAGACCCTCACATCTACAGTCAAGTGATTTTTGACAAGGCTGTCAAGCCCTTCCAGTTGGGTCAGAACAATCTATTCAAGAAATGGTTCTGGGAGAACTGAATATCCATATCCAAAAGAAAGAAAGCGAACCCCTATCTCACACCTTATATAAAAATTAACTCAAAATGGATCAAGGACCTAAATATAAAAATAACAACCATAAAACTCCTAGAAGAAAATGTAGAGAAGCATCTTAAAGATCTTGTGGTATGTGGTAGTTTCTTTAACCTTACACCCAAAGCACGGGCAACAAAAGAAAAAATAGATCAATGGGACCTCCTCAAAATTAAATACTTTTGCACCTCAAAGGACTTTGTCAAAAGGGTGAAAGAGCAGCTGACTCAATGGGAGAAAATATTTGGCAATCACATATCTGATAAGGATTTAATATCTATGATATATGAAGAGATACTACATCTCAACAATAAAAAGACAAGCTACCCAATTAAAATAATCGGCAAAAGACTTGAACAGACAATTGTCCAAAGAAAAAATATAAATGACAAAGAAACACATGAAAAAATTTTCAACATCATTAGTGATTATGGAAATGCAAATCAAAACTACAATGAGATATTATTACACACCAATTAGAATGGCTATTATTAAATCAGAAAACTACAAGTGTTGGAGAAGATGTAGAGAGATAGGAATGCTATTCACTGTTGGTGGGAATGTAGAATGGTACAGCCACTGTGGAGGACTGTTTGGCAGTTCCTAAGGAAGTTGTATATAGAGTTGTTACGTGACCCAGCAATACCATTACTAGGTATATACCCAAGTAAAACTGAGAGCAGTGACACGAACAGACATCTGCACACTGATGTTCACAGTGGCATTATTCATGATTGCCAACAGATGGAAACAACCCAGGTATCCATCAATCAATGAGTAGACAAACAAACTGGTGTATATACATGATGGAATATTATGCAGGTGTAAAAAGAAATGAAGTTGTGGGGCATATGACAATATGGATGATCCTGGAGGACAAATACTGTATGATTGTACTATTATGAATTAAATATACTCTGTAAACTCATGGAGCTAATAATTAAAATACAGGTCACCGGAAAATAAAATGAGGTGAGAGAATGGAAAGCTGATGGTTCATCTGTGAAGAACTGGTAAAAAGGTTGTTTGTAAATCTTTGGAAATGAATAGAAATGGTGAAAGCATATCATAACGTTTGTAACTAGCAGAGCTATAATATGGGTATGACAGTAGTTGAAAGGGAAAGTCTAAAGACATGTATGTTACTAGAAGGCAAGCTAAAAATTGTAACATGGGACTGTATAACATAGTGAAACCTCATGTGAAATACGAGTATGGGTAATATTGCATATAAAAGACTGTCTTTACAAAATATAAACACAAATAACTTGAGAGCTAGAAACAATTGCAGCTAGTGGGGAGGGAAAGCATAGAAATATTGAGAGGTGATGAGTTTTTTTTTTGTTTTGTTTTGTTGTTTATTATTATATTGGAAAAATGAAAATGCTCAATAATGATTGAAGTGATGAATACACAACTAAGTGATTTATACCAAATACCATTGATAGTACACTTTGGATGGATTCATACTTTATTAATACATATCAATAAAACTGATTTGTTAAAAAAAAAAAAAAAAAAAAAAACTTTAGCATGTCATACAGAAACTGTGGGAGGTGAAGTGGATATTCTATGCAAGAAGGGGAAAAAATGGGCCCTTCTAAAAGTGGTAACTCAGGTTGAATAGTTATCACTGATTATGGCAGGTTTCATAAACTAAATGACCAAGAATTACTAGATGTTGAAAGTCCAGTAGTAGCTAAAATTATTACAATGCTAACATATTTAGAAATCCATAAGAGGCAGCTCTATGCCCTAAAGAAGAGGAAAAATAGTTTATGTTGTTCCACTCATCTACCACCCTACCGATTCTCAGTGCTAGCAGAATGTGAAAAAGCCAACAGAGAAGATTTAAATCAATTTTGAGGTTAACTTTAAAATATCACTGTAACAAGAAAGTTCCATAAGAGGTTTGTATCATATGCTTGCACGTGTGTAGATAAAGGCAGTCCCCATCTCTTACTGACATGATTCATTTTGCATTCATTGCATGCTTTGGCTTCCTGGGGCCTGTCAGATTATTGAGTGAAAAACATTGCTTTAAGAATCTATAGCACTCACTGGAACACAACCAGAACTATACTGAAAAATATTTGTACTGATTTTTCTCTTTTTAGTCAATGATCTTCAAATTCTTTACTAACATATAGTGGCAATGTTAAAGCTTTGGCTAGTTGGGGGCATTGGAACAATAAGCAATTAAAAAACAAAGATTCATCATATAGGCTCTGGCTATCACCTAACACTGCCATTTGAAAAATCATCCTTCACAAGGCTTTCCTTTCTCCACCCAAAGTTCTTTCTCCAATAAAGCCATTTTCCAAGGCACATCTTATGTCTAGAACCTATATCCTACCATCTTCCTTCTCTTAAAACCCTATTTACTTTTAAATAATCAGGCTACATACAGAAACCTTAGAATAGACAGGGGTCTCAGAAATCCTCCGGCAAACTCCCACCTAATGCAGGAATTCCCTATAGCATCCTTAGCAGAGGCACAGCCAGCCTCCGCTTCCACAGGCTGATGCAGCCTAACTCTGAAACACCTTTTATATTTACTTAAAATCTACTTCCATTAAGTTTTTACAGAGGTCTTTCTCTGGGAATAATGCAGCAAATATATTCTTAATATACTCTCTCTTTCACAAGACAGCCTTTTTAAAACGCCAAGGCAACAGTCTCTTTCCTCAAGACGTTCACAAACTTTTTCCTTTTCAATCAACAAAGCTTCTTGAAAGAATAAACTGTAATTATGTCACATTTTCCTCACCACACCTTCCTTATTTCTCTATGAGCTTTTAGCCTTACCATTTTTCTGACAGTGATTTCCTGAAATTCACCAAATAAAAATATATTCCAAATCATAAGACTTTTTCTCATTCACCACTGTCCTTGATCTTTCTATGACAACTCTTTCCTTTGACAGTGTTGAACTTTACCTGAGTCCCATGCATGCGTAAAACAGCAATAGTTCAGAAATAACCCCCAGCTTGTGTTTTCTGAAATTCCCCCACCCTTTTGTATTCTAGGAAATGGCTGACCACAAAGCAATACCCTTCTCCATATTACTTTCTGTACACTCTTTCTCGTGACACCATAACACTGGTGGGTGATTTTCGTTTACCTGTGACAAGGCCGAACACCCACTTCTCCCCTTTTTCATGAACCTGCTAATGAAGCCAGACACAGACCTTCAATTTCTCATTCTTTGTCTCATGAATGATTATCTGAGATTAAGCCTGTTTGTTCCCTGAAACTACCTGGACACAGAGACAGCATTTCCAGTTTGGCTGACTGAGACTCTGCAAAAACAATCCCAACTATAAATACCCCCATCTGTAACTGGTATACACTCCTCCCTACAGAAGTCAAAGGGACAATCTCCCTGCCAAGACACTATGATCTCGGCACCTGCCATTCACTCCATATTGCAGTAGCCTGAATAAAAATCATCTCCTTAACTGTCCAGTGCACTTTGTCTTTGACATCTTCTTAAAATTTTCTTCTTTCTTAATTCCAATGAAGACCATGTTCTAGATTTTTTCTCCTTATTCCTAATTTTTCTTTTGCCTTTTTGTGGTCTAGTTTTTTCTTCCTAACATGACCGTACTCCATATTCCAGGATTCGTTTACATTTTCTTTGTATACTTGCATTAGACAACTCATCCTCTCTAATGACTTCAACCATGACCTCTACCCATATAGCCACTTAATTTATACTACCACTGTCAGATTAATAATCCCTAAATACCATTATAAATATATTACTTTCCTTATCACAATACTTTAATGATTCCTGGTTTCATAGACACCAGTCCTAAGTCTACAGCCAAATACTCCTCTACATCTTTGACTCCACTCCTGGCTCCTTTCCTATATCTCTCTACGTACTAGACATCACCTGGCCACTATCATGATGACTTAACCACATTGACTGCATCATTCTTCCAGTTGACTGCATCATTCTTCCAGTGACCCACGTTTAATATCTTCTCTCTCCATATGCACCTATATCTATTGAATCTTCTTTCTAGGAGACTTTTCTTTCTGCTCTGGAGGTGGCCCCTGTTATGGGTTAAAATGTGTTCTCCAAAAGATATATTCAAGTCCTAATGCCTGGTCCCATGAATATAACCCTATTTGGAAACAGGGTCTTCAAATATGTGATTAGTTAAGATGAGGCAAAACAGGGTTAAGGTGGGCCCTAAACCCATATGACCAATGTCCTTGTAAGAAGAAAGAAACTGGAACACAGGGGCACACAGACACAGGGGAGAGTGCAATGTGATGACTGGAGGAAGAGACTGAAGTGCTGCAACTACAAGCCAGGAAGCACCAAGGATTGCCCTCAAACTCTAGAAGCTAGGAAAAGGCATGAAAGGATTATCCCCTACAGGTTTCAGAAAAAGCAAAGCCCTGCCAACACCTTGATTTTGGACTTCTAGCCTCCAGAACTGTGAGACAATAAACTTGTTGTTTTAAATCAAGTTTGTGTTACTTTGTTATGATAGCCTTAGCAAACTAAGACCTTCAGATAGAGACAGCTAAAATAGTTGCTCAAACCCCACCAATTATTGTGTGAAGGAGAGAGTAGATGGTTGGTGCCCCAACACAGTTTCTGGCATCACTGAGTCTGAAATAGGGGCCATGATTTTTCTTGTGATTTAAAGAAAGTGTACTAAATTTTTTTTTTTTTTTAAGATTTTATTTATTTATTCATTTACCACCACCACCACCCCCCCTTGCTGCTTGTGCTCGCTGTGTCCATTTGCTGTGCGTTTTTCTGTATCTGCTTGTCTCCCCTTGCTGGGTCGTCCTGCTGCCTCAGCTCACCGCGCCGTGTGGGCCGGCTTGCCTTCACCAGGAGGCCCCGGGAACAGAACCCGGGGCCTCCCATATGGTAAACGGGAGCCCTATTGATTGAGCCACAGCCGCTTCCCCATAAATTTTAAAAAATGTTTGTCATAGTCCCACTACAGTTTTGCCTGGACATGTTTGGTGTCTGCTGTCTCTGACTTGTATGTCCTTGACATCATTGCTGACACAAGTCATAAATTCCCAAATTATAGTAAAGAGGCTTTAAACTCCTCAGTGCCTTGAGCCAGCCTGCCTATTTGGTGAGTCCAAAAGCCAGAAAAAAAGTAGAGATATGGAAAATAAATTAGGAATTAATTTTGTTTTCTAAGTTACATTTTTATGAGGCTTTGGAAAAAGAATTGGCTAATTCAGGGAGATTTAGTAATAAATTTGGTGATGAGGATGGTATAGAAAATATTCAGAAGATACTAGAGAAAATGAGAAAAACACTTTTTTCACTGAAGATAACTTGGATATAAATAATAATATAGAAAGAAATTCTATGGTTTGTCAACACTCTCTAGCCAAAGACTACCAGGATCACACAAGTGAGTTGAACAGAGTTAGGTTTATTAATATGTTGCAGCTAGGAAAAACATGTGCCATGGGGAATCATTAGGCCTCACAGTAAAATTCAGAAAGTTCTTAAAGAATTTGGGCTTCTTTTAAGTGAGTTGGGGATAGACTTAAGGAAGCAGAGCATTGCTCTGGATTAGATGCTGTCACAAAGCAGGGGTAATTCTAAGACTCGGTATTTTCGTACTATATTGCCTAGAAGGAAGGAGGAATGAAACAAGGCTAAAACTCTAATAGGTAAAGAAGCCTCATCATTCATACTAGCCAGGCTAAAGGGATATTTTGTCATTTTGTAGTTTCAACAATGTTGAAGTTATTGGACATGATTATGGTAGACTTATTTTGTCTTGATCTGTTCTGGGAGACAAGTTCTAGCTGTGAGCACCAGGCCAGCTCCTGGATGTCAGAAGCTGCTTTCCTCTTTCTCAGTAAAACAGGGATGATTTAAACTTGGTTTTCCTAGGTCTAAGGCAAGGCATCACTCTTAAGGTCCTTTCATGCATTTGCCTGAACCTCATTCCATAGTTTTCCATCTAGTAATACTTACAGATATGTAATTCCCCCTGGCTTGCAAGGCAGTCTTAGAAGACATTACATTGATTGCCCGAAGACAGTAAAAAGATTCTACCTCAATCCTGTGCCATCAGCTCAAGCCCTATCCTGAAAATGCTTTTACTGTCTCTTAAAGAAGCTTATAGTTCCCAATGGACTAGTGGCTCTGTTTCTTAATTTAAAATATTTTAATTAAATAAAATCCTTTGTGAGGAAGAAAGAGCAAGTCAGGTCGGAGTCTGCCATCCCAGTTGTCTCCTCACTTCACTGATATGACAAGACAGCAAGTTTGGGTACCTCACCCTTTCTCTCTTCCCCTCCATCCTTTAATGGCCAATCAAAAGGAAACCCCATCCGGTGTAGGCTTTAATGCCTGCTGTAAATAAAGAGGAAATGGGAGGAGGAGGGAGGGAAGAGAGAGGGGTATGTGATAGAAGCTAGGCCTGCAGCTCAATTGCAAGGCATTTCTCAGAGTGTCTAGGCACCAGCCGCCTGGTTCCCATGGAAACTCACTAACTTTGGCTGATGGGCTGAGTAGTAACAACTCTCAGGAGATCTGGCTGGGAGCGTGGTGATGGGAGAGAGGAAAGAAGGTTGGTAGTGATGGCACAGATGGTGTTCGAATGAACTGGAGAAGCAAAAGGAAACAGAATTCTCTTTGTGAAGGGGAGCATTAACCTAGTTTCTGTTTCTCTCATGCACATTACACATGTGGTGACAAGGTACAAATCTGCCATGCCCAGCAGGTGTCAGGACACAGGTTGCTGAAGATGAATAGCGGTGCTGGAATGATTATGTTTCCATCAACCTCCTGCTAGTACCAAAGTACTTTCTCAGTAAACCAAAGATTTCAGGGTAAACACACACGATCAACAATTGTCCACAGAAGTCTCGGGAGTAGAAAATTCTAATCCCCAGGCATGGCTGTCACTTTAACAAGCACTCAGCAATGAAGATTAATCACGGCTCTTTATACCTCCCTCTCTTCCTGCTGCTTCCATTTTCCTTTGTCATATGCAAGGGCTGCTGCTGTTCAAACGAAGGAGGATTGTGGGTGGAAATGTTGAGGGCATAAGTAAGAAATGAAGAGTTACTGTTTAGGGCCAAATCAAGTGTACAAATACATTTTATTCTTTTATTCATATACAGAGGCCTATCATCAGGAGTTCCCAATCCACAGATTTGAAAGCTTTACAATTGCCTGCTGTCACCCTATTCTCTTCCCATCAAACCTTCCTTTGGGATTGGGATGTTCAAGAAGCACTGGCTCTTCCCTCTCCCCCAAACCTTTTTACAGCTTAATTTTGTGCACGTTCCCATTCCCTACCATCATTTCTCTAATCCAGTTTCTTGACTAAGTGCCACCGTGTACATACATACCCCCAGAGATCTCTTCAGCAATACAGAGCAGCCCTGTCTCCCCTAAGTTTGTCTATAGCTATACAGGCTAGATTTATTGCTTGTGTCACAGCATTTTGCCTTTCCTCAGGCCACCTTTGCCATCACAGTTAGAATCTAAGAGAAGACCTGTTGGTTTTATTGGGATTATCTGGATCCAAAACTGTTTCTAATTTTACAGTTAATAGGTAGTATGAGAATTAATCCTTGGACTCTGATCATAGCCAACAGGACTTCCAGTTATACATACTATATATATATATGCGCTCATGGATTTTTATGCAAGGGTTCCTCTGAAGAAACTCTCCTATATGAAAAAAAAATCCAATCACATTGGGCTATAATCAATATGAGGAAAAATTCAACATACTGAAAAAGGGCTACTAATAGGTAAATACTTAGTTAACTTTAATTTATGATAAGTAGAAAATTTAAATCCAACAGATACTTTATTAGACATCAGTTTCCATGGCTTTGATCTGAGGATTCAACCTGAGACAAACGCAGCTAGTTCATAAGCAAATATGTATTTTTCCTATATATCTTCAAGTCAGGGCAGAAATCCCAGTGGTTTTGAACTTACTAAAATGGTTCTCTGCTTTGAGAGATGTATCCTTTGCATGGGAAGATGGTATCAACATCCCCCCCTGTGATCTATTATGTTCTGTGTGAAACTAGGACAAGGATCTGGTCACCTGTTACCACAAACACAATCCAGCTATAGTCACTGTCCAGCTGCCAACATCTTCTAGTCACAAGAATGGATGGAATTACATGTCAGAACTATATGAGTCACCAAAGAACTTGCACAGATAAAGGAAGAAGGGGACTATCTGCCCAGATGGTAAAGAAGAAGTTTCCTCAGTGGCAATAAAGACTGGGCTACAATAAACCTGTAGGCAAATTCAACACAATTGGATTTTAGGGTGTTTTGGGGTCATATTTGCATTGACCAGCTGGACTGACTTCTACTCTCAACAAATAAATGTCTTCTTCCTTACTCATTTAGTCAACCAATATCTATTGAGCATTCACTGTGTGCTGTAGTTGCTGGGTACACAGCAGTGTACAATAATAATAAAGAAAAAAAAAAAACCTATCCTCATGGAACTATGTTATATTATAACTAAATAAGTAAATTGCATAGCATATCAGTTGGCAATAAGAGCTATGGAGAAAATAAAGTCAAGAAGGAAAATGGTGAATGCTGGGATGATAGTGGGGTGACTGTATGAACCAGAGAAAATATCTCTTTCAGAAGGTGATATTTGAACCAAGAGTGGAAGATCACAGAGTGAACTACATCAGTATCAAGGGGAAGGAGGTTTTTAGGCAGAGGAAAGAGTGAATGCAAATGCCCTGGATGTGTATATATCGGTTGTTGGGGAGCCACAAAGTGACCATTACTGTTAGAGAGAAGTGAGCAAGGGAGAGTAAAAGAAGACAAAACCCCAGTGGTGGCAGGGTTGCTGATCATGTAGGGCCTCATGGTCATTTTAAGGACTTACCTATTAAAGTGAGCGAGGTGCTGAAGAAAGTAAGAAGTGCCCAGATTCTAGATACATTTTGAAGATGGAACCAATAAGATTTGCTGGCATATGTAATGTTGGATGTAAAATAAAGACGAGTCAGGAACAATTCTAAGATGTTTAGCCTGAGCATCTGGAAAAGATGGTCTTGCCATCTCCTGAGATGAGGAAGACTGGACACAAAACAGATTTTGGGAGAAAAAAACAGGAGAGTTGGGTTTTCATAATGTTTAGTTTGAGATGACTGCTAGACATTCAAGTTGAGATGTCAAGTAAGCATTTTTCTAGAGTTAGGGGGAGGAATCTGAGCTACAAATAGAACTTTGGGAATTACCAGGCTGTAGACAGTGTTTTAAACCATGGACTGGGAGATCATAAAAGGAGTGAACATAGAAAGAGAAGAGAAGAGGGTGTGTGGTTTAACTAAGCTGTGCGACACTCTAACATTTAGGGATCAGAGAGATGAAGAAGAAAGAACAGAGAAAACTGAAAGGGCACAGCTAGTGCATTAGGAGAAAATTCAGAGTAGGTAACATTCTGGAAAGGCAGTGCTGAAAGTGTTTCAAAGAGTAGAAAGTGATTAACTATCAAATGCTGTTGGTAAGTCAAATAGGATAGGTCTTAGAATTAACCAATGGATTTTTGCAACGTGGAGGTCAATTGTGACTTTGATGATATTTGTGTCAGTGGAAGCTGGGAAGATAAGTGTGATTGTTGTGGATTCAATATGAATAGGAGGTGGTAAAATAGACAACTGGTTAAGTAGAAAGACTCTGGAGCTAGATTGCCTGAGTTTAAATATAGAACCCCCCACTTCTCAAATGTGATACCTTGGTCAAGTTGTGTAACTTCTCTGTATTTTGATTTCTCCATCTATAAAATGGGGGTATAGTATCTACCTCATAGGGTTGTTGTAAAACATGATGCATGTAAAATGTTTAGATGATGTGCTTAGTAAGTGTTAATTAAAACAGTCCTTATTGTCACTTAATCTTTAAAAAGATAGGGTCCTTGTGAACAAGTTCTATTAGCAGTTCTGGAGACTAAAATCATAAAACTTGTTTGAGCAAATATGATGAAAATCCTGCCAACATTGACCTGCTCTCATAGTGCCTCATGAGAAATTTGGATTGGAACACCTCAACAGATTGTAATATTTCATTTTCCACATAGTATAAGATTCCAGTGTAATAAAAACACAGTCTAGTGATCCACAGTATTTAATGGATTTGAAGATTTCTAAGAAATACTATTTTTAACTCTGAAAGATCCTAAAAGATTTTGAACTGATTGCATTGAGCTTCAGTGGTAGCTACCAAAAGGTAAAGTACTTTAAAAAACATAAAATTCAAAGTGTTAAGGCACTGATATTTCCACACTACAAAAACAGTTTTATCTGGCATTCTGTCAAACAGGAACTCTCTATCAACTAACACTTCCGTATTACAATAAAAATTGAAATTTGTGTAATGGCCTTGAAGCATTTATGGCTATGATTATTATAGTTCTAATGTTGGTATTTTTAATTTTATCCCAAACCTTCCCTATTGGAAATCCAATATGTGAAAGACAATTTTTTTTTTTTTTGGTTTACATTTTATATTTTACTTACTTTTTCACAAAGGAAAAGATAAAATTAACATCTGAACTCTAGACAAATTTCATAAATGGGTGCATAAAATTGTGACATCAATTAAGAATTTACAATAATTCACATACACACACATAACACGCCATGCTTTGGACATTCAGAATGCTGTGTTTTTTTAATTTTTTTTCCCAGAGTTGTTGTTGTTGTTTTAAGATACTTAAATTACTTAAATGTTATACAAAAGATACAGGTATTCCCATATGCCCCACCCCCCACACACCTCCCACACCCTCCCACATGAACATCCTTCATTAGTGCATTCATTGCAACTGATAAATGCATCCTGGGGCTTTGCCATTAAGCATGGACCATAGTTCACTTTGTAGTCCACACAGTTCTGCATGCTATGTGATGATATAAAATGATCTATATCTGCCATTGCAATGTCATTCAGGACGATTCCCAAGTCCCAAAAAAGCCCCCATATTACACCTGTTTTTCCTCTCCCTGCCCCCAGAGCCTCGAGTGGCCACTGCCTCCACATCAATGTTGCAATTTCTTTCACTGCCAGAATCACAATAAGTCTATAGTAGAATACCAATAAGTCCACTCTAGTCCATAGGTCTTCCCCCAATCCCGAGGATTCTGGGATAGTGACATCCACTCCACCTCCAATTGAGAGGGGGCTTATATCCCATGGGGAAGATGGATGGGACTATCCTGCCTGCAGCTGCAGACTCTCTACATTCCCTGGGATAGCCATTGTCCATTATCATCTTCCTGCCAGTTGTCCTGGGTGAATCCAATGAGCTGTAGAGTAGACGTTGCAACTTTGTCGAGATTCCAGACCCAGATGGCACATGAACAGCCCAAAGACCTGAGTCTCTGGATGTACACCTACGAACTCCAGGACCAAGTATAGGTTTAAATAGAAGGGACAGATGAGCCATGTGCAGGGAAGACATAACTGAGTCCAACTCTGTCACTCTCAGGAGCACAAACTCCAAAGTAGGGCCCACTGACAAGGCACCAAACTCCAGAGCTATCCGCCCTGACATGGCTGTATCCAGAACCCTCAGGAGTCCCACTATCTCCGGCAGTTATCCACTTTGGAAGTCCATGAGATCCTGCTGAGATGTGAGCATCACCTCTGGGATGACCTCCCGACTCACTTTGAAGTTGGAAGGCAATTTTTAATCAAAATATTTGATTAACCAGAAGGTTCCATTCCCCAATCACATTGAATAACACAGAATTTACTATAAATATGTTGCTCCGTTTCTATCTTGAGGACACCCAAGTTAAATAATAAGAGTAGAATAAAAGTAATTATACAGAGTAATTATATAGAGACTAATTTAGAGTAATATATAGAGTTACTCTATATTATGAGTATATCCCCACTCATTAGCTAAAAGTCCTTGGATATGTCATTTAGGTTCTCTTCCTTCTAATTCCTCATCTGTTTTTTTTTTTTTTTTTTAAGAGAGACAACAATAATATCCTTCTTCAGAGAGACGTTGTGAGGCTTAACCAAAAAACTCCACATAGAGCACTTAGCAGAGAGCCTGGCACAAGACAAGTAAATGTTATCTGTGTTGTTATCATCACCAGTATTATCGTTGCCATTGTAAATATTCTATGGTGATGATTTAATAAGCAAATCAGACCAAAGACTAAGTAATTCAAAGCTATCAAATATGCATTAGGTTGGCTTCACATTTTAATTAAGCCCTTAATATTAGAAATATAGAGCCACCATTGTCTTTGTAAGGAAGCCTCAATTAATTAAAAGAGCTCAATAAACATACAGAGGCATATGATATATTCATATGGATTCATTCCAGACGGATAGCTTTTGGGGTGGGGCTGGGAAAAACAATCTCTACTTCGATTTCCCACTGTCAGTAACAGCAGCCACAACTACTCAGACAGGCTTCATGGAGACGATCCCACTTCCTCCTGAATGCACCCCCTGAAGTGACAGGGGGACAAATGGTTGCTGCCTCACTACACATCTCTTCTTCCCATCTCCTCTGCTTTCCCACCGGCCCCCCAGGCACGTGCCAGCAATGAGCCGCCTGCCTTACTGGGATCCTGACTCCAATAATAAGCCCCGCAAGGCTGATAAATTTGCGATTCGTGGAGCCTGCAGTCTTTCAATAAGCCAGGTTGTTATGGAAACCAGAGGCAGACCTGTACTATTGATCCTAAAAAAATAAAATGAAATGAAAATGGGTGATTGGAAAGGATCGTTTTAATCTAGCCCCTCTTTTTCCCCTTATTGTTTTACTTTAGAAGGGGTTCCTCTCCAACTTGCACACATGAGAATTCACAACTCCTCTCTTTTGGTTTCTTTCCCAGCACTCCCCTACCCCCTTCTTAATTACAACTGCATGTTTTTTCACCTCTGGCAGAAAAGTCAGCTGAGCAGTGTACTAAGGAACACCAGAGTAGTCACTCCAAATCTAATTTAACACCTCGGCATTAATTCCGATTATGTGAGTCAAAAATATTAGCAATGAATATCAATGTGTTGTCTCCACCAGTAAAAAAAAATCATTGAACAGGGAGGGGGGAAAACAGCTTGAGAGTCTCCCACTAGCCTCTCGAGAGTTTTGTTCTGTAGCAAGATAGCTAATATCTGGGATAAGTCATGGTATTGTATTCAATAAAAGGCCCGTCCAGCTCTCGAACTGTCAAAGTAAAAAGGAACAGTTTTCTTAGACTACTTTTAAAAATTATCTGACAACCTCCTTGCAATAAAATCCGATTACTTTGTTTGGTTGATGAATTCAGGCATGATGCCAGAGCATCCCTGACTGGGAGGCCAGGAAATAGCACTAAATGAATAGAGCCTGGAGGCTGCTGGGGGCCAATCATCACCAACACAGTCTCTACAAGGAAAAACAGAGGACCCCATTGTTTCCTGCCAAACTTCCTATCTGTGCCCAGCAGAGGGCAGCAGTGTAATTCTGTTCCCAGCTGCGGAGTCCAGGTGGAAGGCAGGCACCTCAGGGATCACTCTCCAGGAAGAGGACTCCAGGCAAATGATTTAGCAATGTAATAGAGTAGGAACAACCCATTGTGACTGGGTCCTACTTTTAAGCTGCCCTGAAACTCATTTTCATGTTTCAGTCCTTTGGAAATTCTTAAAAACTCAATCTGTGAATATTGTTCATTGAAACAGCTTTACTGAATAAACTAAGATTATTCTTAGTCTTTGAACTGAATTAGTAAATGCAGATTCTGCTTGTGTAGACCTTGTAGAAACATAAGAGTCATGCTTGGATTAGAAAGTAAAGTCTTCAACCGCCTTTTATTTGCCATGGTACCAGGATTTTGTACCAGGAGTTAGTCTTCTGACCACTTTCAGGCTTTTAATGAGCTGGTCCTACGCGGAATATTCCACTGAAGCCAGTGTCCTCACCGATACCTAATAATGATGTTCACTTTTTCTTTCAGTTCCTCCAACATTCTGGCCTCTGCAATAACAGACTGCAACTTGCAAGCAGGCACAAGCTTATATTGTTCTTTACTGGTCCTGTTTTGTTTTTTAAGGTTCTTATATTTTCCCCCCAGTCAGCCTATAATTTTCTTGAGAACAGATAGATACTTCTATACATTTGTATCCCCATAGTGCCTAACACCACAGTATTACTGAAATTATAAATATTAATAAATTCAAATTAATTGAATGCAAGGAAATATAGTTATTGGGGTGTTGAACTGGGACATCTGAGTTTCTTTCCTCTAATTTGCTACTAACTCATTGTGTGATCATGGGTAGACCATGTAACCTTAATCCTTGAATATGTTTCATCTTCTATTAAAACGCACACACACACACACATACTCCCAAAGACTGTTCAAGTACAATGGATCTTAATCTTTTTGTGTCATGGTCCCAGCTGAGTATCTGATGAAAGACAAGGACACTCTCCAAGAATATCATCCATATGCACACATGGTATAGCATTTGACAAATAATTTGGGGAGATTCAAGGACCCTCCTGAAGCTCTTCCTGTTCCCATGCTTATGTGATTTCTAAGTTTCCTTTTAGCTCTAAAATTGTAGGATTAAAATCCTAGATGTGACGGTTTATAGCTGATATCTGCTTGGAAAGAGTGTATTAGTTACTTCCCTTAAGGGACCTTCATACTTTCTATTGAATCCCTAGATTGCAGTTTCTGAGAGACCAATTACATGAAGCCTAAATTAATCCTAGCATCACTACCTGGTGGCTTTGGCTGACTTCCAGACTCAATCATTACTGATAATATAAGGACATGGTAATCTTGCTGAGCTACAAGGTAGGCCAAATAGAATAGCCTTGACTCCCAGAAGAGACTGCAAATCATTATGTGTCTCTCTTGTTGGTCATAAAACAAGTCTTATTTGCACATTAATTTCCTATACAAAACCAGAGGTGTGGTGCCAAGAAAAAAGAAATTTCCCAATAGCTTCAGTTGAAAGGAACAGAAGCAATGGAAACTTTATTTTAGGCACTTACTTGGAGTTTAGTAAAATATCACAGTTGGTACTTTAAAAATGATCTATGTAATACTAACAACCACAAAGCTCAGCAATGAGGATATAATGCCATTTTGCAGATGAAAAAACTGATAGTGAGCAAATGGCATAGAGCTGGTGAGAGACCAGATCTTTGATCCAAACAAAGATAGGTTTGATTCCAATACCTGTGATATTTCCCCCAGCACTGCAGAGACTCCAAGGATGGCTAAATCGATGGCTGTTGCAATTCTTGGTCTACTATTGCAGTATCTATTCAGTAATATATTTTTCTTTCGTAGCACTTTTAGTCTTCAAAATACTTTATTTTGGGTCACCCAAAAAATTGCTCTCCTACTTACTGAACGAAAGAATCCCTTTCACCATTATTTTACATGGTGAATGATAACAGACAGCCCTTGCTTTTACCACTCCAACTTGAAGATCTGTTCTCTAAGTTATATGTAAAAATCATGAGCGTTTCATTATTTGTTGTCCTATCCCTCATTCCTTACTGTCAGGTTTATCAGCCTTTCTCCTTTTGTCCACACTTATCCAGCCTGGATTCCACTCCTGTTTGCAGGAAGCTCTGTGACAGCAGTGTCCATGCCTACCTTGCTGGCCATATTATCTCTGACATCTAGAGCTCTGCCTGGCACAGAGTAGGAGTACAATATAAATGTACTGAGCACCCCATGGGGAAAGTGAAGGCTTTTTGTACTAACAAATACAGATATCAGTTCAAAAAGTCATAAATGATGTTTTAGGCCAAGGGAAAAAATGAGTTAGGTGTTAATTGTAAAATAAATAAATTTCCATAAGCATCTTGGACAGGTATAGGAATGTGATATTCATGGGGACCCTGAAGCATCTGACAGCTTTCTGGAAAGCTCGAGTGTTCATCCTGGAGTATACTTGAGTTTAGAAGACAGAGTTCTTTCTTTGGCGACCAACATCCTTTCCCGTTTAAACAACAGAGATATCCAATGGGGTGATCACTGGCTGAACTGACTTTTGAATTTTAAAGAATGAGACAGCAAGTGAGAGAGGTATCTTTACAAAGTACTGCCCGGAAGATCCTGGTATGGGAGAGGAGTGTGTGAGTGATACTTATTTCAGATTATTGGAAGACATGTCAGGCAAACTGATGTTCATTGAGGACATACTAAGTACCAGATTCTTTAAAAATGTTATGCCACTATTATCTCCATTTTATATATGAGAAGACAGGGGGTTAAACAAACCATCAAAGCCTCAGAGTCAGTAAGTGAGAAACCTGGACGTGAACCCAGTACTGTCCAATTCCAATATTGTTTTCCCAGGATGAGTTCTAATTAAGAAAAGTTTCTGAAACATTCTTTGGAATCCATAATTTATTTGTATAAAAATAGGCTACCATTTAAAAATGTGGGGTCGTGAAGCTCAGCTGCCTTTTTCTTTCCCTGCCTGGAAGCAAGCAGAGGCAGCATCTCCTGGTTTGTTGACCTGGAGCTGGCTGGGGACTGACACTGCAGAAGGGCTCTAACAATAGTGGGCCTGGTTGGGGGTTGGGGGGCTTCTCCTAGGGGAGCTGGACCCCATCTGCCACTTAGATCTGCTTAGAGACAGAAAATCCATTTGCCAGAGAGCCATTTAGGGATTGCTATTTGCACAGCCAAGATGAGTGAATGCTAGTGCTAGAAATGGACAGCACTTGAAAAACCATCTCCTTTTACCAGTGAGGAAAACAAAACCCTGCCGCTGACCAGGAAGCTTGTTAGCAGCAGAGCTCACCAGGACTTATGTCTCCTGGTGCCTGGCTCAGTGCCTTTTCTCTACCCCTCCCTGCCCCTTCTGGTCAGCTTCGCCCATGCTTCATGCCCACCCACCCCCTTTCCTCCCTCCTCCTCTTTTTTCTACCCTCCTTTCTTTCTCCACTTCTCCCTTTCTTATCCTCACCACCTCCTCTGATATTTCCATTTCTGATTTTCTTCTACTTTTCTTCTTCCTCTTCTTTCTGCCCTTTTTGACTCCATTCTTCCTCCCTTCTTCTTACTCTTTCCTCTTGAAGTAAAGAGTACACACCCCACATCTGCCTAGTTCTTCCTAGAGACCCACACTTTTTTTCTCACTCCAACCAATTTTCCTTCTGAGTCAAACACGTTCATCTAGACTCGGTGTCAGAGTGTCTGGGTGACATTTGGAAATAGGTCATGGAATAGAAGTGGCTGATTGATAAAGTCTAAAAGAGGTAGGAGGCAAGCAATAGCATTGAACTCTTGATGGAAAAGGTCTTAGCTTTCTTTGTGGGGCTTTAAATTAGAAATATGAAATGATTCACTTTCTCAAACTACTAATGAAGAGAAATATCTCCATAGGTGAAATTCATATTGTTAGTCAATCCGTGCATATCCATTGAGGACATTCTGTGTGCTGGGCTCTATTCTGAGCACTGAGGATAAAGTGCTGAAGAAAACCAAGTCCCTGCTTTCAAGGAATGGAAAGTCTCATGCGAGAGAGAGAGATATAATAAACACATAGATAGATAAATACAGTTATTTTAGGCTCCAAGAGTGCTATGGCGAAAATAAATTGGGCAATATGGTAGAAATTATGGGGCTGTTGGGGATGCCTGCTCTGGACAAAGGGTCAGGGAAGACTTCTCTGAGGCAATGACATTGAAATGGAGAGCTAAGTGATAGGCAGCCATGGGAAGATCAAGTGAGAAAGTATGTGCAAAGGCCCTGAGACAGGAACAAGCCAAGTGCATTGAAAAGACATTAAGAAAGCTAGTATAGCTAGAGAAGAGTTAAAGAACGGCAGAGTAGAAGGATGTAATGTCCAGAGAAAAGCAAGAAGTCAGATCATATGGGGTCTTGTAAGTGATGGTAATAATTTAGATTTTATTCAGATTGCAAAGGGTAAGCATTGGAAGGTTTTATGTAGGGTACTGCTGTAGGCAGATTTGAGTTTGGAGTTTTTTATCATAGTCTTCAAAGTTTATTAGAAATTATAAAGAGTCAGTCTAAGCTCCTCAAACTCTAAACCTAAGATTATCATGACATGATTTGACTTGCTCCTTTTATCCGAGAGGGTTGTGTCACTTCACGATGTAAATCCCTGAAGTTAAGAGCTGGCCTCATTGTCCATGGTGGTTCCCTTTTAGACATCAAAGTTCTAGACAGAGGCACAAACAGCTATGTTCCCACTGAGGCTAAGAAGCAGAACAAAGAAAGGTGACAGACTTTTTAGTTCTTGAGATAGATTTTTTGCTTTAACTAAAAACTAAAAGCTAAGAATATAGTTTTGTGGGTATTTCAAATTATCAGAAGGGACTTCTTAAATAGTATCTCATCAGAGATAATGGTTTGTTTATACAATTATATCACAAATTGGAGTAGAACTAAAAAATATTGTTGCATTATTAGTCAGAGTGTCTTTTTCTTAAAGACCCAGACTTCATGAAAGTAGTAACTTTACTTAGCCTTGGTAGTAACCCTGGGTGAGTCACCAAACTTCCAATTGTTTACGATATGTGCTACAAGCAAATTCTTAAAATTTGAACAATTTTGATCACATACTTGAGAAGATCACATGTTTGTAAAATAAACAATTCAAGCTAAGTGCAGGATGGGTAATGCTTGCATGAAAAGAGCTCTGAATTATGTTTAGTTGAGTTTTAATCATGTCAAAATTCAAGGACTTTTGAAATTGCTATTAAGCTTAGAAGAGGAATTTTCAATCGCTACTAGTTAAAAAGTCAAAGTTTTACCAAAATCCAAAAACAATTCAGTGGGGGTATAGGGAACTGTGGGATGGTGGAAGACCCAGATGCCCACCAAGCTGGCCTCTGTAAAACAATCAACTCCCAGAAGCCATTTCTGAGGTTCTACTCCACAGAACTCTAGGGCTCTAGGGAACACAATTCAAAACTCATTGATTTAGGGTTTTAACACAAGGTTTTAAAAAATAAGTTTTACATGACTTTAATATTATTTAAACTAAAATAAAATAGAAAATAGTCTAATGTACTTAATACCGTTGTTAGTGATGACTCAGACCAATCCCATCTTGACTAAACAATTCGACCAGAATCTGGGAGAATTCTGCTGACCTAAATAACACACATAATGTACTACAGAATCAGTATGGCTTCAGATCTCCATACTTGCTTTGAAGACCAGCTACAGTGAATAAGACTGGTTTGGCTCTGATATTGGCCATTTTTGGTGGCCTCACGTGGACAGTTAATGATAGAGAAAGTCTTTAAAATTGTGTTTTCCAAACTATATCTCAGAGCCAGAGAAGGTTCATTAGGAGAAGAGGGATAGAAGCAGACTAAAAGTAGTTGTAGTCCTCTCCAGCCCATTCCACTTCCTCTGACCATCGGCGATCAGAACAGTTCTGCTTTGAGGGTACAGTATGTACATTTGAAACTAACTTGAACAAATGGTGCAAATTAAATTTAAAATTTAAAATTTTTCAAAATCGTCTTCAATAATTTCTCATTAATTTGATCCCACCCTCTGTGACTTCAAGGTTTCACAATGTTCTTCCTAGAACTGAAAGTATCTTTCTCACTAAAAATTAAAGCAAGGAAAGGAAAGAGGTAGTAATTCCTCAGCATGAGAGGTTAGGAAAGTCAGTGATGGTCACTATCAGTCTGAACCCTGAATTTCTCTCTGAAAGACAAAAAGGCTTTTGATTCATTTAAAAAGATGCAATGAGGTGGGGGAGAGAAATAAATAAATCTTAAAAAAAAAAAAGAAAGATGCAGCTCAGATGATATTTTTGAGGATAATGTAACCATCCCTTCATTAGCAATTATATTTCTAGTTAAATAGAAGATACAAGTCCAAACTTCACCCTTTTCACTAACCTTTAAAAAGTACAAAATGCTCAACAGAAATGACTGCAGTTTTCATGAGAAACATATGTATATAAGTATGTGGGTTTTATAGATGGATAATTACATGCTTCTATACTGATACATTGTTTGGGAGCTAATCATTACTGTCTCAGTATTTTAGAGTTATCAAAGGTGAAATTTATTAAATTGTTAGAATGTATTGACTTAGGGGTGTGCTGGAGCTGGCTCACATTGGCTACTGAGAGCAAGTTGTTACCATTTCTTTCCAACTCTGTATTCAGTCACAACACATTTAGCCTGAAACTGGCTATGATGGGAGTATTTATAACACAGAAACCAGCAAATGCTATAAATCAAGGCTTTTTTTTAAAGTTCTTTTTGGGGAGAAAGGGTGTGAGGGAGAGGTGGAAAGGAAAAGAGCTGGTTTACCAGTTCACCACTACAGATATCTCATAAAATCATCAGAATGATTTCTGCTTTTTTTTTTTTTTTTTTTTTTTTTTTTTTACATTGCAAAATATATCCATGTGCAATCATCATGCTCTTCAGGGCAAATGGCCAATGACAAAAATAAACAAAGGGAGAGAGTGGGGAAGAGAAGCATTACTCTATAAGACCTAAAAATGTGACAAATGCTCATTCCAACTCATATTTCAAACAAACCATATGGTGGGAGACTCCTGATATGATAAACATGTAACCCAATTTCCAATTTAATCTTGGACATGAAGATTAATTTCTTCAACTATTATTTGGTACTCTTGCAAAAATCTGCTTTGTCAGCATGTTAGAAAAATAGTGAAATTTCTCTCCTTATAAGAGTTCAAAACCAATATGCATTTTGACAGCTGCACAGTTTTGTACCCCGACCATTATCAATGTACTACAAACACAAAGGTACATCTTAAATGTCTACTTTTCTTCTTGGGTGAAAAGCATAAATAAATAGCTAATCAGAAAGGAGCAGTTTTTTTATTCTCACTTTTTACCCTCTGTTTTTTCTTTTTGAAAAACTGGCAAGGAAAAGGAAATTGACTTGTACCATCCAATAGGGCCAGATTCTCTGATCAACCTACTATAAGGAAGCCATTGGTATTAAAAGAAGAAGAAGGGGGAAACCAAAAAATCTTCTACTCCTACTTTGCTTTCTCAAATGATCAGATTATACCACTGGGGAGAATGCTACAACCACATTGCTAGACTCTCAGCTTCCTTAGGTCCTCTAAATTGGACCAGAGTTTCATAAAGTGGGGCCTTCTCTGTGTTTTTACCAAACATGTTCAACCTCCCAACCCAACATCTGCTATGGTCTATAGACTGAATGACTCACAAGCTGCCCACAAACTATGTTTTACTACTGTGGGAAAGGAGAATAGGCAACAAGAGTGGGGAGGCCTATTTTTTGGTGTCTGTCCCAGTATTGTTGGTTTGGAATATTAACAATTCATCCTATAGTGGGGAAGTGGCAGCTTCAGTTGAATCTTACATGCCTTGCAAAGATTACTTAAACATATAAGATGAGGAGGAGCCAAGGAATCTGAGATATCTTTCTTTCCCCGATGCACCTGTCACATTCTGGCAAGAGCCACACACAGGTCTTTCCTGGAGCTGGAATGAAATTAATAGCCTGTTTTCAGAAAGGTTCAGCCTTGGCTTCCTCTAGTTTTCAATATATTTCTGAACATTATGCAAAATGTTCACATTGGCTATGAAACCCTAACTGGCTTGGATTCTGGCTACCTCAGGGATGATTTATTCATCTGAGTAGCAAAACTTTCCAGTGATCTTCTATAAACAGCCTCCAAAATAGCAGAAAGGTTGGAAGCAGCACAGCTTTCTGTTTGTGTGTCTGTCTCTTCTTGTAATTTAGAATCTGAATATAACGTTAAGATGGGTCAGAACATGGGCATTTTGGAGCTCTCTTAGAAATGGAAATGATTTTGAGATCCTCTCGTCCAACATTTTTGGTTTACAGATTGTAAAACTCACATTAAAAAAAACCCAAGAACTTGCCCGCCCAAAGTTTCAAGGTTAAAACCCAGCCTCCTGGATCAATTAAGGATTTCTCTACTACCTAACATTGCTTGTTCATACTTAACTGGTCAAATCCTTATTGACTTCCTCCTATTTCCTAATCATTGTTAAAGATTTTGAGTATTCAACAATAAACAAAACAGATCACAGAACTATCATTTTCCACTGAGGATTAATCTTAAATAGCTGCTGCTGAATGATGACTTGAATTAAATTAGTATTTGTATTTTTGTGTTAATTTGAATAGAAGGTGATTTCTCAGGTTTTGTTGATAAGATAGATTTGTTTTCAATCGCTACATCTTGTCTTTCAAGACTCAATTGAGGTAACCTATATGCCAAGAAACCTTCTTAGACTATCTTCTCCTAATTAGCCTAAGAAGTATTTTAATTTTCACACACTAAAAATTTCACCATAGACATCCTTAGTCTCAACACCTAGCTCTCCTCATCCTATTGTAGATTCATAAACACATCCTGTTGACATGACCAGAAGAGAAAGGGGCATTACCTTGACACCACTACCCTCAAGAGACAGAACAATGTTCTTGGAGCCTCTTTCAACTCCTTATTAGACTTTAGCACCCATTACATGAAGGATGAAGAAAATACACATATTTCTTCCAGAACTCATTGTTCTTCTAGATTTTCTCTGACAGACTGAATCTTTGGGCAGCCATTTTCTACACACTGAAGGAGTGTATATATGTTTGTGTGTATGTATGTTTGTAGGTTGGCAGAAGGGTATGCTACAGTATCTGCAGTGCTTAAGCTTATCTATTTTATATTCTCTTCCTCAAACCCCAACACAAAGAGAAGATTCTAGAAGGGCTATAAAATTTATCTTCTCCACTCTATCTGGGAAATACACATATTCATCATGTACCAGAAAGAAGGAATCGTTTTAAGTGAATGGTTTCTTGTTTCTATTCCAAAATCCAAAAGATTCTACCAACACATAGTAGAAAACAAGCAAACAAATAAAAATTAACGTTTAGAAATTCCTCCATATATATGCCACAAGGGAAGAATAATAATATTGAGCATGATTTGTAAGGAGAGACAAATAGCCCACACAGGGTACATTTTTTCCCCCAAAGATACCTTAAGAATTGCATTTTTTCCCTCCAGCTATGATGGCCAAACTGAAAATTTTATCTCCCCTAATTTGTGCTTTGAAGATTGAAAATAGCTGTGCGAATGGCCAAATAATCATATATAACTTGTGTATCAGCTACACTTCTTTTCTCTGGATGTTTGATTGCCCAATACCAAACACTTAGGCCTGTTAGCCAATTTAACTAATGGTCACAGATTCAATTACTGTGAATGGAGAGTTAAAATGAATTGAAGCAAAGCCTCCTCATAAAATATTTATGTTTTAATGGCAGTCTACTAAATTTTTTTTTAAAAGCTGATCAGCTACAGTTGTTTGTCAGATGCATCCACTGCTCGACACAAGAATCCAAGGTTTGGTATATTCTTTTTTTATATATATTCTTGAAGCTGTTTTAATTAATTTAATGAAAATGATGGCTATAAAAATAAATAAGTTAATGAATAATGAATGAAGGCTAAGATGCAAGTGAAACTATTGACAGCAAATTATGGCCACCGTAGTTGTAGGTTTCCACCGCAGAACCAAGGTTAGAAGGGATATGACACAGGATTCTATGCCTACCAGAAAACATCATTCAGACTCTTTATTTTTAATTTCAAATATAGGGTGGGATTGGAAAAGTCCATTGTGATTTCTTTGTGATTTCCTTTGAACCTCCAGTGTAAACATAAACTTTCTTAGAACTGACTCTGCCAGGATTCTTTCTCCCTCTTTCAAACCTTTCTACTATCAGTCCCATCCCCTAAACCCACCAACTGATAATTCAAACAATAAGATAACTATAGGAAAGGGAGGATGGTTGGGTAAGAGGCCGTGTGACCCACACTTGAATAATGCCTCCTTGGCCTGACATTGGCATGTCAGCTGGAGCTGGAAGGCAAGGCAGAAAAGACCCATTTTAAAGTGTTTACTTCATAGATGAAAGAAATGAAGCCCAAAGGGTGGAAAGACTGGCCTGAAATAATCAGCAGAACCTGAACAAGAACCCAGGTCTCTTGATTTTAGGCAGTGTTTAATTTATTATGCTGAAAATGCAGAGCTATTGCACTTTAAACACATCCTGTCAGATATTGGATATTAAAACATAACACTGTTCATCATCTTTATGCAAACAATTTATGACAATTCTTTAAAATAAAACCAGAAATAAATTATTTGCTTAGAGGGCCAAGCTTTATTGCTGCAAGATCAATAATTGGCTAAAGCTTTTTGGAAAAAGGCAAGGCTCAAATTCTTTTACAACACAAAATTCAAACATGACTAAGATGGGTAGAAAAAAATATGTAACTTCTTAAATCTTCCCTTACCTCTTTATACATACTATGAGCCAAATAATCTTTGGAGATTTTTAAGGACATAGTTCTTTTAGCTTCAAATAGCATCACTGGCTTCCTTCTTTCCTTCCATTCATGTCTGATTATAGGAAGCTTTTCATTTAATGAAGCTATGATTCTAAGAGTGAAATAAGACTGGTGATCACTGCATCCTTCCTACTCCATTAGACTATCCTCTGCTCTTTCTTCATGCTGAGCCAAATGGGCAGATTGTGTAAACATTGTTGCTCTTGTTTTTTCCCCCTCCTCTTTTTAATCCTTCTAGGATTGTGTGTGTACATGTGTATTTTATATGTGTGTATCTGTGTGTATGTAGAGGAGCGATAAAAAAGAGAAAATATTTGATGAATATGCATATATATCTGAAGATATTTTATATTTTAAGAAACACTGTTAGGTTTTCAGCTTCAAATAGAGCTTCACAACTTTAAAACTGGGGGAGTTACTTACATAGCTTTCTGTTGACTAGCTTCTTTGATAAAATAGTAGTAGCTATTTAATATGAGCCATGAAAGAATGGATAAAAAAAGCCCAATAATATGAGTTTCTTGACTCTAAAACACATCTCTTCATCTTACCATTTGTGTTCTTATATTGGCTTTTTTTGTACTTGAAGAAATGATGATTGCTCTCCAATCTGTTCTTTGCATTAAGGTCTTTAAGATTTTAGTTATAAATATAAAGGTACAAGGTCCTTAATGTACTTGCTAAAGGGGAGAGGGAAAGAATCTGAAGAAGATGTAAAAAGTTAATTCTGATAAACCACATTTATGGTAGGAATCTTAATACATAAGCTGACTTTCATCTGATTAAGATCTGAAAATTTCTACTTCTAATTCTCAGTTCCTCCTGGCACACTTGATGGAGTCGGTACTCTTATCAAGAACAATCAATTTAGACTGATCTTTATAGCTCTCTTAGGCCTAATAAAACAACACTGGAAACATTTTCAAAATAATAACCTAAGGCTCAGAACTAGTTTAAAAGTCCCAATAATTTGAGGCGATAGTGTTGTGATGGAACTACGATTGGGGTTTATAGTTAGTTACTGGATACCCATTTGTAAATGTAAACATGGGAAATTCCCAGACAAGAAGTTGGAGTATACTAATAAACAAATAAGGGGGGTGTTCTTTACATTAGGACACAATGAAGAAGAAAGAAGCTATCTCTCTTCTTTGTTTCTGGGGGAATAGGACTTGCAGGGATGTCAGGGTTCAACATGTGACCCCTGCAATCAGGCGATCAGGATCAGGTCCAGTCACTTGCTAGCTGTTGGCAATGATTAAGTGTCACAATCTCTCTGAACCTCAGGCTCCTTGTTTGTCAAAGGAGAAGGGGGAATAACAGTATTTACACCACAGAGTGGTTATGATGATTAAATGGAATACTCTCCATATAGCACTTAGTACAGGTCCTGGCATTTAATAAATGCTCACTAAATGCTACCTACTATAGAACCTTTATATTTTAAATATTGGAAAAAAACCTCACAGATTAACTATCCTAAACTTTGACCTTACACATGAAACAACCAAGGCCCAGAAAGAATAATTAACTTGCCTAAGATCTCACAGCAGGTTGGTAGCAACAATGAGACTAGAACTCTGGTCTGCTTATTCCACCTACCACAATGTTCTTCCCCCTGCATTGTCCTACTGGGCATGGAGGATAGGAAACGCCCAAGGAAAGTCCTGGTTGCTATTTCCAAGTAATAATCAGAAAGTTTCTGGCTCCTACTAAAATGAAGAAAGAAAATGTAGGAGTGAGATAAAACATTGCACCTTAAAATGGAAGTAAGGAATTGCAGGGCTAAAGTCAAAGTGAGTATTTAGAGGTCTATCTACTTGGCCTCGTTTTCTCACTGACTGTGTCTGTGGGCAGAATACCCGTTTATTTTGCCCTTATTTTCAAACTGTAGAAATAGAAAGGAAAATATTATCAAATGCCACTGGGTTGTTGTCAAGAAAAGCTGGTAAAAATGATTCCTCTAGCAATATAAAAGTGCTCCATAAAAGCTTAATAATCAACAGTATTTAAGCGGCCTGGCACTGAGTATCTGGCAGCGTGCCCATGTTTTATAGATAGCATTTATGGACTCTCGCAACCCAAATTTTCACTCTTTATGAGATGTGTGTAAATTTGGGAAGTGGTTTAAACCACATTTCAAATCAAAACCGCTTATGATTTACACTGCCAAATAAGTGTAAACGTCTTGGGGGAAATCTCACATTTAACACATAGCTTGGTGGAAGTAGATCTATCCTTTGGAGAGCTAAAAATGTTTTGGAAGGTTGCCTTAGGCCTCAGGAAAATATTGTTCTGGGGAATATAAAGAATTTCCCCAAATCCAGAATATGAGCTGGGTATTTCATTTTCTTACACATAATTATCATTCCAGAAATTATAACTTTCATATCTATTCTTTTTGCTAATAATTTGGCTATAGCAGCCAACATTGTCTAAAACTTTTTTCTAACGTTTATCACACTGCATCTTGGCCACAAAGCACTGTCTCATTAATATTTGTCTCACAGTCCTTTGACATATAGAAGTACTATCTACCTATTTGCAGAATTTAATTGAGTTTGAATTATTAGTGTGTGTTTTTTTTTTCAACACTGCCCCCTGAATTTCATCTACCAAATGAGAACTCCTCAAGGGCAGGGACCATATCTTATTCATCTTTATAGCCCACTGTCTGAAACAATAGAAAGTTAAAATAAATGTAAGGGAGGAGGAAAAGAAGGAAGGAAGACAGGGAGGTAGGGGAGGGGGAAAGGGAGATAAGGGAGGGAAGGAGGGGGGAAGGGAAGATACTAAGTTCATTTTTCTATTCAAGCAGGGGATGGCAAATTGAAATTCCTCTCTTCCCCAGATCATTATAGATGGCCCCAATTTGAAAAGGACAATGAAAACATGAAAATAAAATGCAGCCAAATCAACATAAAGAAAACCTAGTTATTCTTCCTACGTATATCAGTGAAGTACCTTGTGGCTGCCACCTCGGCAACATCATGGATATGTTGCTGGATATGTTACATCACTGAAAATGGCTGTAGCAGAAATTTTTTTTTTTTTTCTTTTTTTTTCTTTTATCTTTGTAGCAGAAATTTTAGAGTCCTCTGTCAGGAAAGTCAATGGGATACCATGGAGAAGAGAAGACATGGCAGAGAATTCCTTCACTGAGAGCCAGGCGGCACAGTGACTCTGCTCAGAAGGAGATCCTCAAAAACATAATCACCAAAGGAGTCTTGAAAGTTCTCCCCTAATGGCTAAAGGGGGGCAGTGTCCCATCTATATCTTAAACCCTCCTCCCCTGGACAAAGGAAGCATCATGAAAATGCACTAACATCTTTTGATCATAGGCATATGGGAAGATGGATAAGCAGAGTGGTGAAACAGGGAGATGGAGACATAGTAGAGGATAAAAAAAAAAAAAGAATATTGTAACTAACCAACTCCAGAGGTTCTAATGTAACTGGCACTCAGTTATATCAAGCCCATGAATTGTGAAGAAACTAAAATAAATGCATATTTATAATTTACAAAGTATTCCCATGTATATTAAAGCAATAAGATTTGGTCCTATTCTTTAAAGCAATAAGAGGTCTGAACCTCTTATTGACAGAAATTATTTTCTTGCATTCATTCAATGCATTTGCTCCCCAGCCCCACCCCCACCCCATCCCCTTAGATGGTCTCTCTGCTCCCCTCCAAGCAGCCATAGTATCCTAAAGCAACTTCTGGTAGCCATTCCTTTCCAAACAGTACAGCCCAATTGGAAACACCATAATTTTAACCTGGATCAGAATGAAATCCTACGAGAGATAGAGGAAAAGGCAGTACAGGACCCCTGGGAATTTGGGTCTGATGTGCTATGATAGATCTCCTTGTCACCATTAGCTTCTGTGATTCCATGGGACTCACTATGTCTGAGTAATTTGTGCTTGTCAAATAGAGCAGGCATGGGTAATAGATATCTCAGTTCAGAAAAAATCTAAAGGCAGCATTTCAGGGTCCAACTCTGATGACAATATCTACCCAAACCTAAGAAACAATGTAAAATAAACTGCCCTTTGTGATTACCTTCAAGTTGAACTTCACCTACACTTCCTTTCAGTCCACATAATAAAACCTGATCAAAGGAGACACTGTCCAGTCAGAGTTTTTAAAAT
This sequence comes from Tolypeutes matacus, assembly GCA_026826555.1. Taxonomy (NCBI): domain Eukaryota; kingdom Metazoa; phylum Chordata; class Mammalia; order Cingulata; family Chlamyphoridae; genus Tolypeutes; species Tolypeutes matacus. Next base: position 19,582,231 of record JAKSZT010053887.1, on the reverse strand, counting down.
TTAGAACAGAGTACATCTCCTTTTGTTTTCACTGACCAGGTACATTTTTATTCAAATAAATGAAGAGGATAAGCAAGGTTGCAGAGGGACTATAAATGAACAAATTATTACTTATAAATTCAATCTAGTCAATTTTCATTCAATACTTGACATTTATGGAGCACTTATTAGATAAAATATTATATTAATTCACTTGAAATTATCATAACTTGAAAAATAATAAAACTGAATTTCTTTAAAAGCATATTTTTGGACTTTTCATTAATTCAAGGAATCCTTCTTCCTGTTAATCCAAATCATGAGCATATACCTAAAATCACACAATTTCTTTTTGTCTAGCTATATAATTTCAGAAATCCAAGTTAAGAAAATTTGAACAATGTCAAATATTTCTGTATTTAAAAGCATGATTAATTTATAAGATTTATGAAAATGACACAATAAGTAGTCTGTCCAAATGAAAAGTGATTTTGAGCCATTGTATTTTAAGATCTAACCTTAGACCTAAGGAAAAGGGGTTAGCAAGATCCTTTCACTAAGTACATTATAACTAACACCCCATTATTTATCACATGCCTTACCTTTTCTGGGCAAAAATTCCCATCTTCTTAACCTCAAGGTCCGGCCCCTGAGGCAGATATATATTTCAATAAAGATTTAAAATGAGTCACTGGCAGAAAGAGGCCTGTGACTTATCTGATGATAGAGAATGCTAATAACAATAATTTATATAATCTGGTTTCCTACAGAATTTTAGGAGGAAGATGAAAGAAGTAGACTTTCTAAAATCAAGAATAATCATCTATCCTGTAGTATTTGATTTGGATAAATGGATATGGAGGCAAATGACTAGTAGTTACTATCTCAATCTGATCACTCAGCTGCCAAAACATTTCTCAGACCACACTCTTGGAGTAGGAACTGTCCCAAGGGTACACTGTGGTCCAGGTCAAATTTGGACTCTTAGGCACATCATGGGTTAAATCCATGGTGTTGTAAAGGAGTAAACACAACCCTTTAAATTGGTAAGAGAAGCAAATTTATCTTCATGGATCTTTGGGGTTGGAGGGTATTCATAGGTCATGCTAGACTAGAGAAAGGTCACAGGGACTGTTGGCCTCACCACTCTGGGTGGCATGGGGTGAGGAATAGGTCTAGTATCCAGTGATGAAGGGCTATTAAATTTATCATGGCCTGGGGAACATTCTATTCTAATTCTGCATAGGTTCTTTGAGCAATAACAGTGAAAACATTCTAATTTCAAGTTACAGCTCCAAACCAAAGAGAATCCAGCACGTTTTTGTTATCAGAGTCAACCTTCAATTATTCATGCATATGGTAGAAAGTAGTGTCTTCAAAATAAAATGATAATTTATGTTTGACTTCACAACATGTTCTGTATTTGGGGTTTTTCTTTTGTTTTTGGCAGCATTGACAGACTTATTTTCCTAATTATATTTGACCCTGATTAACGTTACAATTAACATTCTCTGACTGTACTCACACATACACACACTACACACCAATTGGTGGTGGGGAGAATGCCCAGAAACATATTGCAGGATAGGGAAAGGGGGTTTGAGATTATGTTTTTGCTGCTGGCAGTTCACAATCTAGATCATCTGGATAAAAGGGAGTTGGCTGTATTTATACCAGGCACTTTTTGGAGCCAAATAATCACATCAGCTAATTCCCATTCATGGAATATATATATTCTCAGTAATTACTTATTAAACTAAATCTATCCAACATGCAGATCTTTTTTTAAAATCAGGATTGCCTAGTTTGGCTCTTTATATCAATCACATTAAACAGAGAATTGCCAGATGTCTCTGATACTGGATTCCGCATAAACCTGCTTGAGTTCTCTCTCAGGCTTGGAAATATTTGGAAAATAACCTTGGTTCTTAGACCTGTGCCTCTGGGGAATTAAGCACAGCCTCCGCTAGTTTCCTGAAAACACGTTTGAGACTCTCCCTCGATAGCCCCGATAGCCCCAGTAGCCCAGCCTTCTGACTCGCCCTTTGGCCCAGCCACCCGGCCGCCTCTGACCCTCAGGGGCTGCTCACCTATCTTCTCTTCCGCTTGGCTGCTCTCCGCAGTGTCTGTTGGAGGCTGGGCCGTTGCCTTGACAGCAGCGTCCTCTGCAGCAGGGGTAGTGGCAGCAGCAGCAGCAGTGGCAGCAGCAGGCACGTCGGCTTGTTTAGGCTCCTCCTTGGCTGGGGCGTCTTCGGCCTTGGAGGATGGCGAGTTATCAGTGGAAGCTTTAGTGGCACTTTCTGTCTCAGCAGAGCCAGCCTTCTCCTCCGAGGGAGCAGTAGCCTGCGGGGCTGCCTGCTCTGTGGCAGCATCAGGGGCGCTCTCCCCCTTCTTCTCCTCGGAAGGAGTTTCTCCTGCTTTGCTGGCCTCCTCAGGTTTGGGGCCAGTAGCTGGGGCGGCTTCAGTGGCAGCGGGGCCCTCTCCCTCCTTCTTCTCTACTCCATCAACAGCCGGCACTTCGTCCTTCTCATTTGCTTCAGCCTCAGCAGCTTGGGCATCCCCCTTCTTCTCTCCTTTGAGCTTTTTCCTTGTTATGTGTCCACGGAAGCTAGCCTGAATTTTGGTGGCGGCCTTATGAGCTTTATCTTCTGGTTTGATGCCATCTTGTTCAATCTTTTGGTCCTCATCATTTTTTTCAACCTTTGTGGAGAAAAGAAAAAGAGAGAGAGAGATCAAGTGATGCTCTCTATATACAAATCACAGCATTCAATAAATATTTGTTGAGCAATTTACTCTGTGCCAGGCTCTCCACTTGGCACTGGGGGAATCAACCATACCCTGAAAGTGCAAATCAAGCCTCCACTCTCTCTATGGTGAAGAACTGGGTAAAGAACACATTATTTTATGGAAAAATTAATGTCCTCTTGGCCTTCCAGAATCATTGGCATTATTTCATATGGTCCCTTTTCCCAGCTCAATGTTTTCCCATTGATAGACTTAAAACAGCCTTTTGTTAGATGTATCTTGATAACTGAAATCACATTTGTCCTATGCTTTGAATCCAAAAGCTCTAAAAGGTACTGGGTTTTGGAGGATACTAAAGTAGACCCTGTATAAAATTTTATGATTTAAAAATTATTATTAAAAAGTCTATTTTTTCTCAAAATTTCAACAGCTTTTCTTTCAAATACCAGTAATAAAGAGTGCTTATCATGTACCAAGTCCTGTGTTTGACCACAATCTTGGCCTTGGCCGTAGCCTTGGCTACAGTTTAGGAGGTAGGCCAGAGCAGGCCAGCACAATGGTCTGTTTTCCTCCCCTGATATTAGTTCTGCCCCCACCCACCCCTATGACCCAGATCCTACTAATCATGATATGGGTCTGTATGACATTCTGTAGACAGGCATATGGGCCATCGAAGCTTAGGTCCATCAACGTGCTAGTGGATACACAAACATATTTTTGAAAACAAAATACATGTGTGAGTAAAGGAAGGATTGATGATTTTCTCAGTGCAATTCAAAATACATTTTTCATCTTCCTCAGTTCACTGCATCCCTATCCATATGAAGAACGAAGGAGTAAATGAAGAGCACTTCGGAGAGGCTTGTTCTGCTCCCTCCTCCCAAGTGCAATGCTGCAACACTGCTGGTTCTCTGTTGCACTCCCCCCTCCCCGCTATCCTGCTGCTCTTGAAGTCTCCTACTGGGATGCACACAGCACAGTCTGGGCCAGGGGAGCAGCTGTCCCTGCCAGGAGCTCTCTTCTCAGAGATGGAAGCATAACCCTGTTAAATTAACAGTTGTGAATGGAGCATGGAGCCAAGATGTTAATTTATTTTACTCTACCTTGGGTTTTCTGAATGGGGAACCATCTTATCTGATGGGACAGTTGCACTTAGATATTGATGCCAGGTGGTTCTTTAAGACAAATACTGCTCCTTGTGAAAGTAAACACACCAATGATTTCAGAGTGGGCAGGTGTATAGAAAAGATCCTCGCATGACTCAAGGAAGCTCCAATTTTAGAGCCCTATTTTCTCTTTAAGAATACTAAACAGAGAGGATGAGACTTTTAAAAGGCTGGAAAACACCAAAAGTCAGAAGGAAGCCATGAATCTCTGCATGATATACGGAAAGAAATTTTACACGGGCAAAGGAAGAGCTATCCTTAATTCTCATTCTTTCTTCCCTCCCCCCTCTATTTCTCAGAGCATCTACCACTTTGATGTTACAAATGACCAGGGCTTAAGCTTCTGTACACAGCTTCTATTTAAAATGACTGTTTAGAAAGGTTCCAAATAGACGTGGGTGCTAAGATTGCAGTAACAGTCTCACCTGAACAATACAGAGGTGTAAGGATGTAAGAGAGGAAGGGGTGGGCAGAAAGGGAGAGAACCATGAGAAACCAAAGTTAGGAGAGAGAAGTGAAGAAAATCCCACAAGAGCCAGATACCCAAAGAGATGCTTAAAGTACTCCATGGGCATGAAGCTTATCCTGGAGGAACTGCTGGACCATTTAACATCATTAGAGATTTAGGGAAACTCCATTTTAGGAATGGGTTGGGAAAAAACAACTAATACATATTTTTCAGGTAGTCAGAGAGACAGAGACAGAGAAAGAGTCGGGGGAGAGGGGTAGAAAAGAAAGAGAAGAAAAGTCAAGGGAAGAGAAAAAGAGAAAGAGAAAGGAAGAGACAGGAAACCAGCCTAAAAAGTGATCAGACTTTAGTGATTGGACAGAGATATCCAGGGACAAAAATATTTTAAGTACAAACTAGATCTGAAACAAGAGAGTGTTTGGATTTTGTGTGTATGTATCTTTCTTTTGTACCTATATTAATTCTATTAATATGGTTTAAACTGCAGATTATTCTCTGGTAAAATTCCTTTCACAGTACTAAAGATAAATGGACTGGGAGTTTATTTTTGTAGGTGCTGAGGGAGGAGATAAAGAGGAAGAGAACATTTCCCAAGACTGGCAGCAAAGAGTAGTCCAAGGTGTCAAGCCACTTAGATAACCTTTTCCCAACTAGAAATAGAACTCACCAAAGACATTGAGGACATTTGAACCCAGAGAAAACAGATCAGTCAGTACATTTGGCACAACACTTTCAGTTTCTAAAAGGAGGAACTGTGGCCCTGATTGAAGAGACTTGCCTAATTCATAGAGTGATTGAATGAGTGATTGAATGAGGGAGACAGTAGCACAACATAAATTTGAACTGAGGCCCCACTCCACACATACACACACAAGTCCAAAGCTTTATTATTGCAGCAATGATCTGGAATAACTTGGAATATCTTGTAGCAGATAAATCATAAAGCATCATGCAACATTCTCATATTTTCATTTAACAAATACTGAGAGTCTATGCTGGACAAAATCAAGGGCAATATAGATACTGGATCTACCCACAGAGGATTCTGTTTTAAATAAACTTTTTTTTTTTTTTAATAACCTCACAGTGTTTTAACAATTATTAATTTCCCAGAAATTCACAATGCACACCTGATCTTACACCCATTTTATAAAATAAGGCCAACAGTCTAATACTATGGGTCACTGACAGGTGAGGTCCAGAAAACAGGGATCTGGTATTTAACGGCCAAAAGTCAACACAGAAGTAACATTAAGATATGATTTTTAACTCAGCCTTGCCACATATCAGCTCTGTGCTGAGCCCTGATTTTTTTTTAAAAAAGAGAATTTTAAAATTCTTTCATTTTTACATGGGACTGTTGCTATCTGAGAATTAACTGAAGAGGATATTCCAGTGCAGTGCCTTACATGTAGAAAGAGTATCATTATGCATTGCCATAACTTCTTCAGGAATCTTCATCACTATGTCTTACTATTTTTTACTGACCAATTTTTTGGGTGATATGTAAATTATGAAGTTTTAAAGGAAACCAAGGAACGTGAAATATTTACTTTCCAAAAAATGCTAAAATCTTGAGTGAATATTGCTGTGAATAAGAAGGGCACCATCATACTTATTTGCTGGGATCTAGTCAAATTTCTGAATCAATTAGGTGAAAGGACCAATAATTTTGATCTGCCTTTAAGAATCACAGATAAGAAAGGCAGAGATAAGAAGTAGGGTTACTTGAATACTCAACATTGGTATTATGGTTAATAGTTTCTTTTCTCATAAGAGGAGTGAGAAGAAGGATGGACAATTTAGAATTCAAACTAAAATGTCCAAACATTTGCATTTGTTATGTACAAAAGAGTTCTAGGCAAAGATCCATGCATGTCTAACTTTCAGAACTAAAAATAGCATCATCCATTACCTGGGATACCTCCATGCACTTAACTTTTTCTAGTTATCATAGGAATACCTCAACCTTACAAGCAAAGGAAAATTTGGCCCTGTATTTACCTCTGCCTGCTATAAATAGTACTGCTATAATACTTCAAAATTTCTCTTAAAGAGCAGTGAATTTTAAGTGCTTTAAAGGATTATTGATGTACACCAGCTCCACCTTCAAAGAACATCTGTAAAGCCAAAACATTGTCATCAAGCAAAAGATACTCCTGAGAGGCAAAATTGAAAGACTGGAGATACCCTAACCAATGTTTTCTTTAACATACTGTAGTTTTCATGCCTATCAGAATCTTGTGTCACCCATAAAATAATCATAATGAAGTGTTAATGGATATATGTGAAATCTAGCAAATATTTAATTGTGGCTCACTCTACTTTTAAGCATAGTTCATAGTATGGAAGTACACATTAAAGGAAATGTTCAAATATTAAATTATTGCACAGTGGAACTTTTGTACTGTCTCTGAATCTTGTCAAAAATTAGAAATCCAATGAAAGGCCCTAAAGAGAAAAGAAAGGAGGATTGGTCAACCTTTTCCAGTTCTGGAGATTTAGTGCCTCTGCAAGTTTCTGTGCAGATGTGGGGAAGGAAGTGTATTTAAAGGATGAATGGGCATATCTAGGAAACACAGGGCTCCTTCGACACTCAGTCTGGTTTGAACACCTAAGAGTATAAGAGCAGTGGGGAGCAGGATGCAGACAGAAGCAATGAATCTGTTGTGCCTTTATTGACAATTGCCATAACTTTGGAAAACCTTGTTTTCAGTCCAGTGAAAAGTAATTTCTTAGTTGCTGGGCAGGTGAGAGAACTAATACTATATGACTGAGCAATTCTACAGGTGAAAGTGAGGCATGAAGAGTCATCCTGGAAAACTTGGCAGGGTGGTAGTAAAGGAATTTGCTTCTTCCCTTCAAATGAAAGATGCGACATATAGCTGCAGCTAAACAGTTACAGTAAGTGGGCAAGAAATATTCCTTGATTGACTGACTGCATAAGAAACGAAGTATCTCATATGGGAAACTGGAATAGTATCATTAGCTTTTCAGGTAATGGTTGGTGATCAAATGGTGGGTCTTCAGTCCACTTTTATACATTATTTATTTAGCATGCATAGCCTACCTGTTGCCAAAAGAATATGAGGTAGTATATTCCATATAGCATAACATACTACTGGAGGAGAACTTGATTATCTTTTAAAAAGTTACATTTTATTTATTTATTTGTTTATTTGTTTTTATATATTTATAATCCTATCTGTTTCATGGAGTGAGATAGAGAAGAGGCAAAGAGCATATTACATTTGAAGCCTTCTAACAGACAAAAATCAACATACAAACAACCTTGTCTATTTTGCTCACAGCTGAACACCCAGTTTCTAGAGTGGACTAGGGCACAGAGTAGGTACTCAATTAATATGGTTGAATGAATCCAAAATTTGGTCTCAATTAGTGCCATTTCAGAAAGATGATAACAAAGAAGTCTCGGCTTCTATTTTGTCCATTAAGAAAAAAATCCTTCTGTTGCAGCTAGCTTGTCAATTAGTATACTTCTTTGGTGTACTTTCATTGGGTTTTCATCCAGCATATTTTATTGTCAAAAAGCCCCAGAGTTGGAGTGCTAAAGTTCAAATCTTCTTTCCCCTCAAATAATAAGGATTTTCCATAGAAAACAAAAATCCCTCACTTTTCAATGATGGATTTTAAAAGCACCTGATTAAGACAGGTATGCATGTGTTTACCCAACACCTAAACTGAACTGACTTCATCTGGCAAGAGTGAATACAAAACCAATTACAGAAATCAACGAGCAGAAGTAAGGCAAGGAGGAAAATCACATAAGTATAGAAATGACATTGATAATAAAAAAAAGAATGAGTGTTTAGAAATAGCAATGAATCTAAGATAAAGATGACTGACTTGCATTCATCTTTATTTTTGGATTGGCTAGAGTCGTGTCAATCAAATACTTTTTCCAATATATATCTCTGTTTTTTATTATTAAAACTGCGTAAAATATCCATAGGGATTGTTGGCGAATCCCCTCACCCCCTTATTAATATTTAATCTGCATAATGAGCCCCAGGGCCCAAGGGGAATGGAACGGGACTGACTAGTCCCTTAGTTATTTGGAAAGAGGAACCCCTTTCTCAAACTGGAGTTGGGAAGAGTGCAGGGTTGAGATGAAATATATACCTACACTAGTCCATCTATCAGGGCACATGCTGCACAGAATAGTTTGACTAAACTTTTTCAAAAAACCTTTGGATATGGTAGACATACACATGTCACCTAACTAAATTAAGGATCAAAATCACTAATGTCCAGGTAAATACAAATCAAGAATCAGCTCTGGGAGGGGCTCTACCCTGGAGCAGCAGGAGCCAGCTCTTTGATAAACGGTGTCAGTTACAGGAGTGTATGTTCCTCTAGAAGTGGTGTGCTCAAAGGAGAAAAGGTTGGGCTGGGTGAAGGAGCCACTAAACTCTGCTCTTGGAGAGGTCTCTGTGCGTGTAGCGGTCATTGAACTGGGAACAAAAAGGAAGGGCTCCCCATCGGGCTGCTGAAAAGGGTGAAATCACGAACCAGACTATAAGAGGAACTGTGAGGCTTCTTCTGCTAACACCTGAGTAAAAGGACAAGCAGTGGGCAGCCAATATATTTGGGAAAAGACAGAGAAACAGCAGACTGCTAGCAGACAGTCTCCTGTAACACCACCCAAGGTCCCTGCTGAGAGGCCCCAAGAACAAACCACACCCCCAGCATACCAGGAAGAAAAGGAGTCACAGAGCCCAGGGAACTTGGCATAGAACTCTCTTCCTTCCAGGTAAGACACTGCAAAATATCTCTTGTTGATCACTCAAGAATTCGAGACATGATAAGATAAATATTTATTTAAACTACTGTACTCTTTCTACTACACTGAATAGTGATTGTTGATTTATTTTCTTATTAATTAGACTCCCTTCATAAGTTACATTCTGAGTTAGTAGGTGTATTAGTCAGCCAAAGGAGTGCTGATGTAAAATACCAGAAATCTGTTGGCTTTTATAAAGGGTATTTATTTGGAGTAGAAGCTTACAGTTACCAGGCCATAAAGCATAAGTTACTTCCCTCATCAAAGTCTGTTGCCACATGTTGGAGCAAGATGGCTGCTGAGAGTTCAGGCTTCCTGGGTTCCTCTCTTCCTGGGGCTTGTTTCTCTCTGGGCTTAGCTGCCCTGCTCTCTCCACAAGGCCAGCTGTATACTATCAGGCAACCAGCTCTGTCTCTCTCCCCAGGACTCTGTTCTCTCCAGGCTCAGCTGCTCTGCTTCTCCGTGTGCTTACTTCCCGGGCTCCAGCTCAAAACTCCAGCATCAAAACTCCAACTCTCTTCTCTGCCATGTAGTTTTCTCTGTGAGTCTCCGCCCACCAAGGGGGTAGAAACTCAATGTCCTACTGACGTGGCCCAATCAAAGCCATAATCATAATTTAATCATGCCCAGGTATAGACCAGTTTACAAACATAATCCAATATCTATTTTTGGAATTCATAAACAATGCCAAACTGCTACAGTAGGTACTTGGTAAATTATGTTCAATGAATAAATGAGTGTGAGGAATTCCTCATTCACTCTAATACATACCCTCCCCAAAGTGCTGTCACTCTTGGTCCTCCTCCTTTGCTTTTTCCTTCTTACTGTTTTAATCACTTTACATTATTTTTATTTTATTATTAACTGAATCTTCCCTTGAACTATAAACATTCTGAGAGTAGGTCCTTGTTAGTTTTATACAATTCTCAAATCCCCAGTAACTAAAATATTGCCGGGCACATCTTAGATGTTCCAATAATATTTATGTGGAGTTGTTTGTGAATGACTACGTGCCACACTGTGTTGGTTATGGGGAGCACATAAATGGATAGTACTCAGCTAACTAGCTACCTGGTTAGGTTTCCTTCCTTGGCTCTGGAGAACCCTCCAGGCAACTAATGCTTGGGGTTCCCATCAAACCACTCTCCAGCAGTCATATTCTTCTATCCAGTTCTATTTATAAGATGTGTACAACATATACCTTTAATATTTCTATTTAATTCTCATCATAACTGTGTAATGAACACATCATCTTGCCTGTTTTGTAATTGAGACAACTGAGTGAACAAAAAGGAGCCCATTGCTATTCAGCTTCTAACTGATAGAGCCCATTCTCAACACTACTCCAAGTCCAGTGTTTTTTTTAAAACAGAATGTAGGGAGACAGTATTCCTGGTGATTAAGATCATGAGCTGTAGAGTTAGACATGAGTAAGTTTTAATCCTGACTTTGTCACTTAATTAGTAGTTCTTGATCTTGGGCAAGTTAGTTTCAGTTTCCTTTTCTGTAAGATGGGGGATAACAGGGCTATTGCATTGGCCTGTTGTGAGGATTAAATGAGTTAATGTATATAAAGTATTTAACACAGTTCCTAACCCACTGTAAATACCCAAGAAAAGGTTAGCTGCTATTATTTACCATGAGACCTTATTCATCACTCTGATGGTTAATTTCATGTGTCAACTTCACTAGATTATGGTGTCTAGCTGTTTGGTCAAACACCGGCCGACTTGTTATTGTGGAGGTTATTTTACAGATGGGATTTGCATCTGCAAACAGTGGATTGCATCTATAATCAACAAATGATACTGCCTTCAGTAAGGTGGGTAATCTCCTCATCCGATCAGGTAGAGGTCTTAAATTCTGGGGCTGAGTGTTTTAGGGGTCAGAAGAAGAATTTATGCCTCATCTTCATCACTGGCTTTCACTGGAATTTCCAGTCAACCAGTTTCCCTTAAGGAAACTCAACTAAAGACTACAACATCACATTTATCAGAGTTTCCAGCCTGTGGCCTACCCTAAGAAGTTCAGACTTACCAGCCCCCATGGTCATGTGAGCCATCTGCTTATAACAGATCTCTGAATATATATACAGATATACAGATATCCTGTTGGCTCTATTTCTCTGGAGAAATCTGTCTAAAACAAATCCCATGATTGCTAGTATTCCTAGGGAAGAGAGAGTCAAGTTTGTTAACGACAGCACTATTGAGCTATCTTTAATGAGATAAGCAGAAAACTGTCTAAAATGTGCCACAATACTCCGTTCAGTTCTCCTTCTTATCCTCAGGTGGGTAGGGAAGGTCTGATTACATTGTCAATGATAAATCACAACACACTGCACTACCACACCACACACCAACTAACTCCTTTTCAATTCTCTTTTTTTTCATCCCTCCCGCATCCTCCACATTGTCCAGCAGATTGGTGATAGAAAGTTATTTAAACAAGAGGTCTATTCATCCTCAAAATGTATCCCTCCATCTGATACCCCACTCCCATCCTGCTAAGAAACTCATTCAGCAACTATTTCATATATATACCACGGGCCCAGCTATATTCCTGATGCATTGAATGAAACAGTTGCCTGTGCTGGTTCTGGAGATACTCTATGTATTCATGTCTGGCAACCCTCAAGTCAGAGAAAAGTTATGGATGCAGCTGCCAGACATTTTGTGGGGGATTAGCTTGAGAGCATTTGAGGAAAAAGGGACATGATGATTTGGGATTTGCAACTCTAATTCTTTACTCAAACTTTTCAAGACACCCTCACTGGATAGTTAGTAAAGCTGGGGTGTCACTGTACCTATCAGTGAAGGTACATATGGGAGACATCATAGTGCATGCCATTGAAAAGCCTAGTTGATAGAGATGGAAAAGAACATGGGACTCAATTTGCCAAATAAAAATGACACTATCTTGAGTTCATATATTATAGGTACTGTCTATTTCTTAAAATTGTTTCTCTAGAAATTACAATGAAGTAAGCATGAGGAAGTATGCTATCCCTTTTACAAAATAAGGAAACTAAAACACAGATTGGTGGAATGGCCCATAATTGGTATAATGGGTCATAAACCTAAAGTCTCCATCTTCCTACATTTTGAGGAACGCAACAGAGAATTCAAGCTAATTGAACACTAAACACTCAGCAGGTATCATTTTATAAGTAATAATCATAATAGCAGCATTAAGACTATTTGAAGTACTTTTTAAAGTTAATCAGTATTGATATTGGTCTACATTTCAGATCTTGTGACAGGGTAATTCTAGAACTTGTAGGTAGGAGGGATTAGGTTTGAAAGTGGCAACTGGGTAATTTTTCTTGAAACTGCACTTGCATAGCAAGCATACTGCTTTTTACAGTATACCTATTTATTTGAGGTAGCTAGATGAGAGGACTTTGCAGGGACACTGCCATCTGTAAGCAATAATGTACAGATGACTTCATGTTCTATATTGGATGATTTGGCTAATGTGTCAACTGGGCCAGGTAATTGTGTCCAGGTGTGTGGTCCAGCAAGCACTGGACTAATTGTAATACAAGAGCATTTATGGACTTCCATCACCAGTGAGTTTACTGCGTGGATGGCTGATTACATCTGCATCAATCAGGGAGATTACATCAGGAATGGGTGATGCTTTTATCCAATCAGTTGAATGCCTTAAAAGGGGAAGTGGTTTCAACATTCAGAGAGAATTTCCCAGCTCATCTTCGGACAGCCAACTCCTCCCAGAAACTCATCAAGAACCTTTCATTGGCCTTTCATTGGAGCGCCTGGTTTGCAGCCTGCCTGCGGAACCTGGACTTGTGCATCCCCACGGTCGCGTGAGAGACTCTTAAAATCTCATATTATTGACAGATATCTCCTGCTGATTCTGTTTCTAGAGAGAACCCTGACTAATACGTATATCAATCACCATTTATTTATTAAATGCCCATTTAGAACATTACTTGATAAATCTCAAAAAATGAGCAAGAGTGTTTTCTCTGATTCCAGAAGATATGTTATTGTGGTCTTCTACATGTGGAAAACATTTTAATGTTTTTGTTGGAATTGGTGTCAGATATAGCTTTAGGATCAACAGACTTCCATTTTAACTGGGTTTCTTTTGCAAAGCTGCTAGGCAGTTTAAGGGCAAACAGGTAAGACGCTAGAAAATTCTGAAAATCCTAACTCTGACAACTTTGCTCATCTTTTTTTTTTTTTTTTTTTCTTCTCTTTCTCTCATTCTTGCCACCCCCTCCATTTCTGGTATACAGTTTTCTCTTGGTCATCTTTCATTAATACTCATTTACTACATATTCTCTGGCATAGTTTTGGAGTTGTGGTGGTTTGAATCTGTATGTACCCCCAGAAAAACATGTTCTTAAATTTAATCCATTCTTGTGGGTGTGAACAAATTGTAAGTAGTACCTTTGGATGAGGCTACTTCAGTTAAGTTTTGGCCCAACTCAATCAGGATGGGTCTTAAATCGTATTAGAGTCCTTTATAAGCAGAGTGAAATTCAGACAAGAGAGAGAGCTTAAGGAAGCAGGAGGTTGAACATCAACAGAACCCAGAAGAGAAGGGAGAAACCAGGAGACGCTGCCATGTGCATTGTCTTGTGACAAGCTAAGGACAAAAAATCACCAACAGCCAGCCCCAGAATGCCACAGTCTTCAGGGAGAAAGTATCACTAGATGATGCATTCATTTGGACCGTTTTTTAGCTTCAAAACTGTAAGCAAATAAATTCCCATTGTTTAAGCTGAACCATTGCGTCATTTGCTTGAACAACCCAGGAAACTAAAATAGAAGTCAAATGATTTGAGTTTGAATCCTGGCTGTGCCACTTCTTAAAGGTATGACCTGGGGGTAATTACTTGATTTCTTTAGAAATCATTTTCTGCATCCATCAAATTGGAACATTGATACCTACTGTGCAGAATTTTCTTGATAATGAAATTAAATAGTACTTGTAAAGTGCCTATCTGGTACTCAGGAACTCAATAAATAATTTCCTGGAACAAGATAATACAAATAAAGTGAAAACCACTGCTTTCTGGAAACTAGGGATTAAGTACATTATTTGATAAATATTTTATGGTATTCTCTCTTTGATAGTTCCATGGAGAAATTTTTCAGGTAATGCACACTTAATATAAATAACAAATGCCTCTCCTCCCCCCTCAAAAAAAAAAAAAATCTTTATAAGTCAAGTCTCTAAAGTGCCCTGAGATCCTTGGAGAAAATAATGAAAATAAAGTGAAATTTTATATAGCACTTACTATATGCCAAGGATTGCTAAGCTTTATTACATGTTTCTCTGTATTTATTAAATATATATTACCTATTTTAATTCTAACAACAACCTCTTAAGAGGGGTTAATATTATTTTACATATGAAAGAACTGAGGCTCAGACACATTAAGTACTTGCCTAAGATCAAACAGTTCATAAAATGCACAGCCAGAATTTAAACCCAAACATTTATACAGTTTGCATATGAGGTAGGATGACCCAAGGACGACAAGGAGCCAAATGAGTGAGGACAGGGCTGATCCTAACATCTGGAGAGTGTTCCTCAAGGTTCACATGCAAAGTGGCATGAAGGGTGGGAGAGTTTAGAGCAGGGCTTTGTCACTGGCAAAATCTGCCAATCTTGGTCTAGTTCTCAGCATCTCAAAGACCAGGCTTCATAGCTGTCACCTCAATTTTATCTTCCCCTTTCAAAATCTCCTTACAAAAGAAAAGCACAGATAAATTTTCAAGACAGGGGCTGCAATATCATGACCTCATCACCCAGGTGATGCTGTGACTCATTTTCCTTGTGAAGGTGTTGACAGGGAGGATTCACACTTGATTTGCTAAGAACTGCTCAAAGATCAGGGTTCCTATTTAAATCTCAAAGCAGGAGATAGAAAATACCAGAAGAGAGTAGAGAAAGCAATACTGGGGGAAGTAGGAAGGGGAGGGTCTCAGGTTAGTAAATATGGCTATTTAATTAACTCTGAGAAAAGCAAATGGATGAACTAGCATCAAAGTTACACATGCTTATCAGAAGGAAGGGGTTGAGCAGGTGTTAAAGAGCATGTTCCATGATTTACTCCCAAGTCCCAGGATTTAAATTCAGCCAGAGTTCCTGAATTAAGCATTGCTTTTTCCTTGAACCAACTATGCCTGTTATTTTTCTCACAGTTGTAGTGTAGCAGATAGGGAAATACACCTAGAGTTAGTCCATGGACATCATACTTGTAGCTCTGATTACATTTCCAAAAGGAATCATACTATTTATGCCAAGTAACTTACTGAAAGAATGTGCTATACATTTAGTGATTGTGTTCATTGTGGCACAAAGAACATCATACTTTCCAGTTTGTGATTCTACAGGGAGAAACACTGCACCGTTCTAAGCCAAAGAGAAAATTCCCTGTTACCTGTTTTTAGAACCAGGTAAGCAAATTCTATACCTTTTGAATTAATCCATATGAGCCTGTCTACCAGGAATTTATAGCAAACTGATCTTTGAGCTCGAACTATTGGGCTTAAATTGGGTAAAAATAGGGAGATATTAAATCTGATTCTAGGGTCTTGTGGTCAATGACAATCACTTCCCTCCCTACTTGATGAACAGACTACTATGAGATGTGTGTAGCCCCTTCATAAGTGATATCACATGCCCCTGAGAGACACACAGAGCACCAAGTCTGTGCCCAGCACTCTGCTGGGCACAACTGGAGGCAGAACCACTCAAGTGGCTAGTGGACCCAGGGTCCAAAATAAGTTCTTTAGACTACAGACCTCACAAAAGTTAAAATAAAGATTCCAGTATTATTAGATATAACCTGCTAGGAACCTTTCTCTAGGCTGTGTTAGAATCTCTGAAAACTGTGGGAACATCCTTAAGATAATACTCCAAAAAATGGAGAGCTTTACAGATGTGTCTTAACATGGAGAACTTCTGGAGATTGTTCTGAGCTTGAAAGTTCCAGGAAGGCAAGATGATGCCACCACTATTCCCACAATTCTGAGCTACTCACCAGAAGCCAACGATTCCCATATTCCTATACCAGCTCAGGACAAGACCCAAGACTAGGAATAAAAGATTCCCTGGGAAGTCCAACAACCATCTCTCCCTGTGGCTAGGGCAATGATTTTTATCATTTCCTGCCTCCCCTTCTCAGCAAAAACAAACAAACAAAACAAAGCAAAACAAAACCCAAAACTTTAAATGTCCCCATTGCTTGCTTATCGAGCTAAAAAGATATACATTGCCTTGGCATTTGAGAAATTCAAGGAAGGGACCCCATCTACCCTTTTAGACTTGGTTTCTGGCTTCTCCTGTGATCATACCCAGCATTTTAGCAAAGTAAAGTCAGATGCCATTCTCTTAAGCTCCTCTACACTCTCCCAGTTCTGTGCCCTCACTTAGATGTGGCTCTGTTCAAATAGCCTCTTTCCTATCTATCTACTGAAAGCTTCCACACCCTCCACAACTCATCTCAGTTCTCACCTCCTTGCTTAGAGAGTTTTCTTGTGTCTCCCCAATTGGACTATTCCAGGGTCAGCAAACATTTTCTGTCAAGCAAATATTTTTGGTTTTCTGGACCATGTGATCTCAGTTGCAACTACTCAGTTCTGCCAATGCAGCATGAAAGCAGCTATGGACAATGCATAAACAAATGAATATGGCTGTGTTCCAATAAAACTTTATTTATGAGCAGTGAAATTTGAATTTCAGGTAATTTTCATGCAACACAAAATATTACTATTCTTTTGGTTTTCTTTCAGCCATTTAAAACTGTAAAAACCATTCTTAGCCCGTGGGCTATAACTGGGACAGAGTATATCTTTTATGTTAAACGTGCACTGCATCTTTGGTTATATTTCTCTTCATACTGTTTTTATTGGTTTACTTACTCACGACACCCTCCATTACTCAGAATTTTTGAGGGAAGGAACGCTAATTAATAATAGGGGCTAACATTTAGGGATCACTTAATACGTGTCCAGCACTGTGCTAATTATTTTGCATGAATAATTTCATTAACAATGTATGAGGTAGGCATTATTATAATTTTAATGTATTAAATAGGTATTATTTTTACAGATGAGGAAGTGAATATTTAGGGAGGTTTCATAGTTAATAAGTGGTAGAGCTAGAATTTTTAGAGTCCAACTCTGTTATTCAGCCTCTATCACATAGTAAGGGTTTAATAAATGCCTGGCAAATGCATGTTACAGTTTGAATTAAACTCTGCTTCTTACAGAATTCTGCTTCTTACAATAAGACAAATTGAAAATGAGCTTACGGGGCAACTTAAGGAGCCACACAGAGGCACTTACAAGGTAAGCAAGCTTCAAAGAACTGAAAAATGGGTGACACTGAAGCTTAGCCACCTTTAAATAAATGTGTCTCTGCCCTATTACCTCTTTCGCACAAAAGCAGCTTGCTCCACTCAGATGGTGAACAATGGCACTCAGACCTGAATTTAGGTACTACATGCAACTAGAGAAGAAGAGCAGGGCAGAAGTGAGTTGTGAGGAAAAAGCACAAAAAGACTTGCAGAGCCCCAGCTGAAGGACCATGCCTGTGAGACAGGAGTATGCCAGCTGCACTCCCAGAAGAAAACAGCTGCAGCTGAGAGGATGCTTGTGTGAGAGAAAAATACTTTTGTTTTTTTAAACTCAAAGTTGACCAAGTTGCTTATGTGTGAAAGAGGTTTTTACAGAACCAAATTAAATGGTGCTAAGTCACTAGACAAAAAGATCACACCCTGCAGCTCAGGATACCTGTCTCTAGGGATCATTTCTAACAATTTTAGGTCTGGATAAGGACAAGGCAGTGAAAGGCATCAGATTAGCTGAGGGAGCACAGTGACCTGGTAAGGAGAGAAAAGGCGCTCCTTAAATCCCCAGAGCTGTTCTCTCACTGAGAAGGGAAAGACAAGGAGGAAAGATGATGTCCACAGCTCTGCTACTCAACACCTGTGCACCACCAGAAGCCGCTTAGAAATGCAGATTCTCGCCTTGCCCCAGGCCTTCAGAATCAGAATCTGCATTTTAACATCTTTGGCATTTTAAAGTGTGAGAAGTATAGGTTTAAAATATATGTATTTTATATATATATAAATTATAATTTATATATATAATTATTATAAATGTTATATATAACATTTTTGTAAGCAAATACACATATATGCATATATATTTATATATCATTTTGCAAATGTTTGTATGTATTGTGAGAATTTTGATTTTTACCCACAATAAAAATAAATAAAAAATTAAAAAAAAATACTCAGACTAACCATACCTGTGGGAAATCCAGTTTCTTTTGAATATCTTTTTAAATGACAAGACAATTTCAGAGATGCCTCTATTCTGAGATACAGACCACAAGAGAAATAAGCAGCAGCAGGAAAAGAAGTAAAAGCCCCAGATAGGCAATCAATTAGACCAGAGCTGTAGACATGACATGGCCAAACCTGACTGCAAACTCAAGGAAGTCTCTTCACTTTTCTTGGCCTCAGTTCCTGTGTATACATTTAAAGGAGTTGACTAGGAGATTTAAGCTTCAATTCAGAGTATCAAAGTTCTATTTGTACACAACTGTATAATTCTCCATCTTCCATTTTCCATCAGAGAAGTTATCTCTGATCTAATCCTATTATCTGGACAGGTCAGAGTCTCCCCATGCACTTTGGCCTCCACTGCCACGTATCCTCTAAAATGAGCACATCATTGAGCACATAATGGTGCTAAGATCTTTCCCAAATGTGCCAGTCCCCAAAAGGCAGCCTCAAACCGGGGCCCTGTGAGAGCACGGAAGGTGTCCATTGGCCACACTGTCCCATTCACTAAGGCTGTCAGCCTCTGCACAGTTCAGAATGACTACTATAGATCTATGAACTGAGATATAAATGACCCACCTCACCAGGAGAGCAGACACCGCCATCTTTTAAGGCACTTATTCCAGCCTTCTAGAATGCAGGAACACATCATTCCTTAGTCAGCAAAAAACTACACCTTCCCCAAAGTCTCTATAACAGCCAAGTGAAGCCTTCTAAAGTAATGCCTTACTCCAACAGTTTTTAAAACCAAGTCAGTGTGGAAAATCTGAATGAAATCTACTGTCCTAGTTGGGGGTTTAAAAAAAAATGCTAAAAATAAAAGAAATAGGCGAATCATTCTTCTGTGCCACAGTTTGTTCCAACCTACTTAAGAAAGAAAAAAGAGGTCACCACACCGGGAGAAAAAGCTCTAACTCCCATTAGTTTCCAGCACTCATTACTTTGAAACTGCAGTATTGTCCTCCTCTGTGGCCCTTCCTTCCTTCCAGGTACCTTCATAGTCCTCAGCTTCTAGGGCCCGGGACCTATCCAGGTCCTAAAGAGCAGGCACTTACAGCCGCTCACACAGAAGTGTTCAATGTTCAATACATATTATTGAATAAATGAACCAATGTATGCGAGTGGCTTATGTTTTCTAACAAAATCCCGCACTATATCTAACTTTTGTACACCTACAGAATCATCTCATTTCTTACCATCCGCTTCATTTAACCCTGCCTACCCACTCCCTCTGCCCACTCCCCCCCAAAACCCCAACTTGTTTGCAATTGGCTGTGGCACCTACATTTCGTAACAGGAAATGGAAAGTTCAAAGGAAGTATCCTACAAATCTTTCTTTTCACTTTTCTTTCCCCCCCCCCTTTTTAAAATAATTAGAGATCATTGTTTTCCAAATGGTGTCTTCGATCCTAACACCTTAACTAGGTTTCTCCTCTCTGCTATACCCATGACAAGGTAATCCTGTTAAAGTTTCTAAAGACCTGTTCCTGCAGACGTAAAGAAACCTTCCTGCCCGCTGCTCTACTAGCGAAACAAGAAGGAACAGCTAATGTGCTCTCTGCAGACCCCGAGCAAAGGAAAACTGGGAGGGACACGGAAGCAACTTCCAATTGACCCAGCTTCCTCGTCTCTTTCTTCCCCAACGTGACCTTGACGTGACAGAGGGCTCTGTCCCCGGAAGCAGGCTGCTCCTGCAGCCTGGAGGTGAAGGCGAACAAACTAATGAGGGACGAAGGAGGGAGCCCAGCGCATCGCCCCTCGCGGCTCTTCTACCATGGAGAAGCTTGGGGCATGGGCCGATGCTTTTGTTCTCCGAGCCACTGAAAGAAGCAATTATCTCCCCAACAAAAGTTCGTGGAGATTCGTTAAAATAAAACAAAAGTCCCCAGTGTTCCAGGGGAGTAACAAGTATCCCCGGAGGATCCGGGAGAAGAGGCTCTGCAGCCGCAGGCGCTGGGCAGCTCTCCGGGCTACGCGAGCCAGCCGAGGCCCCGCCCGGCGCTCAGCCCGAGCCACGCCCTGCGGTCCCCGCGCCAGGCCGGCCACGCCCTTCTCCACGGCCCTGGGCGCTCGGGTGGGGGGCGCGGGGCGCGGCTGGCTGATGGCAGCCGAAGAGAAACAAAGGGATGAGATCACCCTGAAGGAAGGCCGGAGGGACTGCCTAAAGGAGGCAGAAAATGAGGCGCCCAGAGAAGCTGACGGACAGAAAAGGCGGGGGCAGGGGCTCAGGGAGACAAAGGCAGAGAAACCAAGGACTGACTTGGGGGAGGGAGAACTAGCAGTCAGGTGTGTGAGCGGAGAGAGATGGAGAATGGAGAAAGAGAAGACATGTACGAACTTGCTCTATTTAGGGGAAAAAAGTTTGTTAAACCTTCTTGTCGGCTCCCTATCCTTACGTTGTTTCCCAGACTCCCATGATTTATGTTAGTTCTTTGAATTATAATTTTGGTTTGTTAAACTGTGAGGTATAAGGATGGACCTTGGGGTGTCCCTGAATCTGAAGTTGTATGCAATGTATTTAGTTTATATGATTGTTTTTCCCACTGAGTGTCCATAGCTTTTATAAGGAAAAGTTGTCCATTATCCAAAAGATTTAAATGTTACTAAATTTCAGTGTGATTAAAAAAAAAAAAAAAAAAAAAACTCAAATGCAAATAATACCTGGGTGAGGAATTCAGTAACACCTACTCTTTGCTTAATTGGATTAAAAGCTGTCAGCTAGCCAAGATAAGTATTTTGAGGCCATGAACCCAAAAGCAGGTTCGTTTTTATTTGGTCATGAAGACCAAGAGTGGGAGTGGAGGTGTAGCATGGGAGACACTGCCACCAAGGGAGGGCAGCATAGTGGAGAAAAGGAATTACTGGGTTACCTTTTGGTTTGCCTGGGGCTGGCCTTGAGGCAGGTCGTCAAAGGAATAAATCTATACCTCACTGCACAAGAAAAATATTAACTAATATAGAATTGGTTTGATTTGTGTCTAGGGCCATTCCTAGGAATGTAGCTGATTAGCTCCCCATTCAACTGTAAGGTCATTGAGGGCAAGAACTCTGTCTGAGTCTCCCACCTTAACATTAGTTTCTAGCATAGGTCCTGAGACACAAGCAGGCTCGTGTGTAGAATAAAGAAATGAATTAACAAGTGATGCACACATTCTTCTCTCCTCTATCCTAAATTGACCAGTACCCAAGAGGCCCTGGATCAATTTCACCATCTGGTGGTAATTATGAGTAATTGACAAAGTCTCTTCCTGTTCTCCTTTCTTCTGCCTGGGGGAGGAGCATACACCCACTAAATTGTTCTCTTTAGAATAAGCAACTCTCCTGCACTGCCCCGTGTGCTTCCACTTCAGGTCACCACCTTCTCATAAAAGCCACTCATTTCTCTTTAATACTCTTTATCTTTGTTTTCTCGATGTATTCCTCCTTTCCACTCCCATTTCTCCTAACTTTTACCTGACCAGCCTGGGAAATTTTTCTTTTCATTTCCTTTTCTATCCATCCTTTTTTTCATTCTTCTTGAGAATCTCAGTGTGATCCAAAGTTAACTATTTAAATGAATTTTGCTATACTTTTCATGCTCACAAGTGTTGAACGGAGCTAGCATAACACCTGGAGACCAGAATAAGGAAGTTATAGATTCAAATAAAATTAGATATAAAGAACTGATTCTATTATTTTCCAAATCCCAGTAACATCATTGTTTCTCCTGTTTCCATTGCAAATGTACAGAATTTCAGCTACATTTGGATCAACCTGAATTTTATAGAAAGGTCTGGAAATCTTAACATCATTTCATATTCATATCTGTGGGAAGAGCTTTTAAAGTGTGAAGCTTAATACTTTAATATTTTTTTAATACTTTAATTTTGAAATACTATCCATCTGTAGCTAGGAAACTGCTTGTGTTTTTCTAAGATGCTGTTTTCTAAATGGCTGTTCCACCAAGATAGTAACACTTTTACTTTCTGGGAAATGTGGAAAGACAGATAATGTTTCCATTATTACAAACCTGAAGTTCAGGAAGATTAAATGATTTTTCTCACAACCACATTTCAGATTAACAGAAAAGGTACTCGCTACCTCAGTGGTTCACAACCTTCAGTTTACATGTTGGCCACCAGGGGGTGCTTGTTTCAATCATAGATTAATGAGATTCTGATTGAGAGAATCTATTGTAGAGTTCCCAAAATTTTTAATAAGCACCATAGGTGAGCTGCTAAAGGTGGTCTTTAGAACACAAAGAAGACTATATCTGGGCAGCACCCCGGTTAGGATATGGATTGATTTTATTGAAAATGTCTATATCAAGCAATAGGCAGAGTGTTCTATTCCTACCCCTCTGCCTCCTGATTTTGGAGATAACTGGATAACCAGGGGAAGCTACCCCACACAAATTACGAAGAATCTCTGTTTTAAATTCCAGAGTGCATAGACCTACTGAACATAGGACACGAGGCCTAGAAGAGACCATCAAACCGTGTCACTTTATAACCATGGAAACTGAGGCCCATCAGTCAGTGATAGAGCCATAGCTAACCCTGAACAAAATTTCATCACCCTCTGTGTTTTGTTTGAGTCCCCAGGGCCACAGAGAATGAGAAGGCTGAATTTGGGACAAAGTAGATAACTGAATTAGATCATTAATGTCAAAAGACATGCTTTGGCCTAAGGCATTTGGCAAACCTCATTTATTATCCTTCAGTTCTGGGCCTGAAAGGTACAGATTAGCAGACTAGATTGTTCCTCTGTTACATTTCAATCATAAAGGCATGGTTTGGTGCTGCTGAGTAGTTCCTATGGAATCATAAAAGCAGAGAAGCATAGCCTCAAGAAAAGAGATTATGCTTTTCTATCCCAGAAGCATAATTCCCAAGTTTTGCATAATGTCATTGCATATTATAATACGCAATGTAAATGCAAATTAACTTCCAGTGTTTTATCACATTCACTAAACTATAAGATACATATTGGTCTTCTGCAAAGTTTTGGTTACAAGTAAGGTACAAATAGCCCCGGTTCAGGAGAAATCTCATCCTTTAGATACACACTGGATCACTAGATAACATTCTGAACACACTATTTGACATAGTTTAAGAGCAAAAGAGAAATTCTATGAAGAGAAAGTAAGGAAACTTACAGCAAAATACATATCTATGATAAAAGATCTGTTTAATATGCCGTTCCGTGGCAACAGCTGACTTTGGTTGGTTGGTTTGATTTTATATTGTTCCATATATTCACATACATCCTTGGAAAAGCAAGTATCTACAATACAATAAAGTCATTAGTAGAGCTATTTCATCTAATTCTTCTCATTATATGCAAGGTAATGTAGGTTTTTGAAATAAGGAAAAATTGAACTCTAGTTTTCAGGAAAGCACCTGGGCACCTCGATCCCTAACAGTCTCTGAAGTGGTGAGTTTAAGGATATTGGTCTCCTTAGGTCAAAAGCATGATCACCTTGATGCAATCTGGCCTTAATGAACTCTTGTTTATATCTAAGATGCACAGTCCTCAGACGTATATGGGCTATCAGGTTTCCTAATTCCATCCTTGCTCTATATGTATTTCTTGCCTAGAAAGCTCTAGAATCAAAGATTTGTTACTACCTTTTTGGATGTGTGGTTTGCCTGATATCACTAGGAAATTTTAAGCACACTGTGATGGTTTGAAGGTTTATGTACCCCAGAATAACATGTTCTTAAACTTCATTCATTCCTGTGGGTGTGAACCCATTGTGAATAGGACCATTTGATGAGGTCACTTCAGGTAATGTATGGTTCAGGATGGGTCTTAATCCTATTACTGAAGTCATAAGAGACTTCATAAGAGAAATAAATTCAGACACAGAGAAAGAGAAAGCCACAGAGAGAACAGCCAGGAGCTGAACATGAACAGAACTCGGAAGAGAAGGGAGATGCCACCATGTGCATTGCCATGTGACAAGCTAAGGATCAAGCATTACTTGCAGCCAGTCCCAGAACACCACAGTCCTTGGGGGGAAAGCTTTGCCTTGATGATGCCTTGATTTGGACATTCTCTTAGCCTCAAAACTGTGAAGAAATAAATTCCCATTGTTTAGGCCAAACCGTTGCATGATATTTGATTGAGCAGCCTAGGAAACTAAAACACACACCAAACCATCTGAATCATTTTTCTAGGTGCCCCTGGACTTGCCTGCTGGATGTCCCATTGAGAGTCCATATTCTTTCAACATAACCACTTCAGTTATAGACACTGAAGAGACCTTTGCACAGAATGTTACAGCTGCACCGCACTGTGTACATTTCTGGAAAATGGACTTGGTATTATTTTTCCCCAAGAAACCACCAATTTACACATCTGTTCTTTGCAGCAATGGATATAATTACCACAATGCTGCTTATCAACACATGACCCTCTGAAGGGGCACTGGTTAAACATCTGTAAACAGGGATAAACATCATATTATGCCTCTTTCTCAAGCAATTTGAGCAATTTTTTTGCTTGAGGCAAAAAAAAAAAAAAAGAACATATCTTTTGTCCAGTCAATGTACAGCAGTATTTGCCTTTCTTTTTGAAAGTATGACTGTGAGATTGTGTTTGCCCCCAGGAAGGCAGATTTGCTGAAGCACTCTTTTAACTCAGGGACATAGTGTTCAAATAAAATAGGGCTTTTAAAAAAGGACTATAAGAGAGATGTGCTGAAGGAGTATTGGGTTTGCTCATCATTTTCTGAGATCTTCCTGGGAAAGCTGGGCTCTTCAGTAAGGATAGTTTGTATTTCCTAAGTATTCTTCTCCAGTGAAGCACTTTTCAGATAAACTCTTGTGATTTGATGTTTCATCTGCCGTAAATGGATAAAGGGACAAATATGTGACTTGCTTAAGGTCACACTGAAAATGAAAATAATAGTCAGTATTTGAATCATTTGTGCTTTATTCTGAGCACCAATTGTGTTTTATACATACAGTGACCAGCCAATAAATTAAACTGAAAACAATGGAATACTTAAAATATGGACTATTTTACACCCGAGCAGAAACCTTCATGTAAATGTTGCTTGTGCTGAGTTTTTCAGCCTTAAGAAAGCAGAATTATCCTGCCTCAGAAGTGCATAAATGCCTAAATACAGTGGATTGGGATGGAGGGAGAAGTGGACAGGTTAGGGATGGAGAGCAACATTTCCTCCCTCCTGTTTTTCCATATGCTTTAGAAAGTATCCCTTAGGACTAATTTCAAATCTTAAATGTCAGAAAATTGAGAAGTGAACCTATTTTTTCATCAGAAAACCTATTAATTTTGAACAAGGCAAAAATGCTAGTTTTAACATAACAGCAATACTTATATTTTGATGAAATTACCCAAGCCTTGGGGCCAGTAAAAGCTGGAGCTTCAGAGATTAAACAGATAAGGCCCAGAGCAAATGAAAGTGGGGTCAGAGGTAAGATTAGAAAACCTACGATACAAGCAGGATTAGAAAGACGTATCACATGTCTCCACAAAAGGTTTGAACTAGTCCTTTCCAGTTCATTAATTCTAAGAATTTGTAAACTCAGTCACAGGAGAAATTGGAGTTTAGGAGGTAGAGGATCCTTTGGTGAACTAATGGCTTAAAACACAGATTATTAACAGAAACCATTCCTCAAAACTTTTTCTAGCCTCCCATGACACTGAAAAACCTACTCCCATATTTTCATCAAGAAAAAGATTTAAAAAATGTATGGGCCCTGATATCAGCATTACTCCAAATGAAGTGTAAAAACTCAGTCTCAGATTTTTAGCTTAACCTTACCCTTTATTTAGGTGATGGCTTAACCTAACTTAACTCTAGGTCCTTCTCATATTTTTTGACTGGTAGCTTTCTCTTTCTAAGATTCTGATAAGCAGGTCACATTTAGTCTAAGCATGATTATAAAATTGTACAGAATCCACTGTCAATGACAAGTTACTGAAACTACCCTATCAGTAAATTTAATAATTGCCATTTTGTTTTAAGATGGTGGACAGAACCACAATAAAATCTTCATATCCACTAATTTTCATAAAAATCTGTAAACCCTTTCCAAAATGATCAAAATGATCACAATGAGAGAGATATGCAAAGTATTAACTCATTTGAAATATCTTAACATTAAAAACACTGGAAAGAAATCAGGAATTCAAATATGTAGAAAACGCAATTCTTGTCCTAAAAATATTTGCCATCTAGCTATATTAACAATAAATAAAATCAAAGAATCAAATAAATAACAAAACATCATACATTAGGGATTAAATGAGGGGCACAGCTAATATGTGCTTTGGAAATTCAGATGAGAGAATGGACATTGATACTGGAAGAATAATTGACAGAAAAAAGGGAATTCAAAAGTGAAGATGGATTTTGGAGAATGGCAAACTCAGGTTTAGCAATGAGGTTTTGGAAAGGGAAAATCCAGTAAGTGATGAGAAGCATTTTAGTATAAGAAATATAAACTTGAGGGTCATGTATAGAGAGGTGATAGTTAAAGCTATGATGGTGGAAGAGATTTCCAATAAATAGAGTTAGAGATTAAAGGTCAGAGAGATTAAGAACTTGTCCTACAGAATATCTATATTTAGAAGACAGAGGAAAAAGTTGATCCAGTAAAGGCCAGCCTAGAAGAATGAGAATGGAAAATGGCCAGCATAAAAGCCAGAAGAAGAGAGAATCCCAAGAAGGGGTGCTCAGCAGAGTTAAATGCAGTAAAAATGCTAAGTGAAGGTTGAGAAAGGATCTTTGGAAATTGAAATGAAGAGGCCACCAGGGACCTCAGAGAGAGCAATTTTAGAACAGTGTGTTTGGTGGAGGGAGAGACGGACAGAGTACATGTGTTTAAGGAAAGCATGAGCCAAATAAAAATGAAGAAATGAAGGAAATTACTGTACTCTTTTGAGATGTTTATCTGTAGAAGAAACTAAAACCTCCTATTTCTGTATTGGTAAATAAAATGGAATGCAGAGAGAGAAAGGAAAAATGTACATAACCACATATGGAATGAGTTTAGGATATGTTTTTACTCTTGATGACAGGGTCAAATTCTACCTTGAGAAAAAAGTCCCTCTTTTTTCTAGGTACCTGGTAGTAAGATTTTTTTCACACTAGGTAACTGGTAGTAAGATTTTTTCCTGCCAAACAAACAAAATGCAACCAACCAAATGAAAAACGGAGATGTTTTCAAACAGTAAGTCTAACTTTTCAGAATAAGGATACTTCTCTTGTGCATGTGCATATTTGTGTGAGAGAAAGAGGGAGAGCATGAGAGGGAGAAAGACTTCACAGCAGGGAGCTCATAATGCTACAGTTCATAGACTGTCACCTCTAATGCTTATACTTCCCTTACAGAAGGCCTCCTGACACATGGGCTTCAAATAAAATAAGATACCAGAGCATGCCGGAATTGGATTTTACTTTCTTCCACCAACCTTTTCCTTCCTCTACTGTTTATGAGGAAGGCTAGATTAAGAAGTATATACTTTGTTAAAGTATAATAATATATCAAAATTATACTATGAGAACTGATCAAGGTTTGGAAGCAAACATGTTAATTTTCTATATGCTCAGCTTTGAAAGCCCTTGTGACCAAATGCCTGAAGTTTCTAATACTGACTTTCCAGGGCAGAGCCCAGGATGATGCACAGAACCATGAAGTCCTAATGTCCTAACTCAGTCTAGGATGAAGGGGTGGGGGGTGGGGGTGGGAAAAGGGATAGAAAATGGGAATGGAGTAAAAGAGAAGATAAAACAGGACCCCAGGGAGAGAAGGTAACTCTCAGATGCCTATCTGAAGCAAACATTTAATGAACCGAGAGGTAATTAAGTGGGAAAAATAATGGTTTACATCATTGTCTAAATGTCAAGTGTGTACATGATGAGTGTTGAGATTTTATTTTGGATATAAATAAATAGTCCTTAATGCTCTCTCAGACATTATGGACCTAACCAAGAGATTTTGCTGGGATGAGTTTTACTCTCTTTCCCATGGAAATATAACTAGTGAACGAAGCATTGTGAGGGATTTGAAGATGAAAATGACCACAGGACTAGAGATGTTGTAGCTTCCTGTTATGTTCCTAAATTATGTAGTGTTTTTAAGATGACTGCACCTCCTAATAAAGCATTGAATCCTGGACATTTATATGCATAAGAATTATTTCAGGAGTTTGTAAAATGAAGTCTCCTCCAGAAATCTTCATTTCTTAAAAGCTACTTCGAGTGATGCTGAATCAGATGATCCAGAAACCATTGGGGAAAATGATGCTTAACTCATTCTTGATGCTTAGTATTTTCATTTGAAGATTTTTGTTTCCCCATTTTAACCCTATCAGCTGAAATACTTCACTAAGAAAACAAAGGGGGGGGGATTCATGATTTTGATAGGATTCCCTATTCAACATATCTCTCATCCTCTTCTCTTCCTTTCTCTTTCAGAGGGATATCATTTCTCCACAAGAAGCCCTCTTGAAATCTAAGAATTTGAACGTATTTCTTCCGTGATGCCACATTTATTTCCTCCTTGAGCATTTTCTGTTCCTTCTCTATTCTTTCCTCCTCTTTAACACAAGGCCCTCCCTAGCATGAAATAGAGCACCTTTTACTACAATCTCATTTCTCTTCTTCCATTCAATTCACATTTCTTGAATGTGTGGTCTGTGCTGATGGTCTATATCACCATGCCACCTCAATCTTTTTCACAGCTCCTAATAATCCGGCTTTCATCTTCATCACTCTACTAAAAACTGCCCACTAAGAAGTTATCCATGGCCTCTTTATTCCTAGATTCACTGGTCTATTCTATACTCTTGCCCTTCTTACCTCTCTAATTTAATAGTCTTAGCTATTCTAATCTGTAACTTTCTCCTATGGATGCCCTGATTCAATACACTAATTCTTTTACCAACTAGTCTTCTGATGCTTTTAATGAAGGGAGAGTAAGCCTTTCCTTCAACTCTTCTCTATCTCTTCCCTTCAACTGGAGCCAGGAAGCTCAGTAAGCTCTCAATCACCTTCCATATCACTGTACCCTGTCCTCTCTGCTTCCTCTTCTAAGTCTTCAATTTGGCATTTATTCCTGTATGCTTCGCTCATAATGACGATCCTGGGAATCAAAACCATTGCCCTCCTTACCAAACGAGCTCTTCCTTTAAGTTTCCCAATATTGCCAATAATACTTCCACTCTACTATCTGTCTAGGTTGGAAATCTTAAAATCATATTTCATTTCTTCTCCCATCACAAGGCAAGTTAAGGAGATTGGACTGTCTTATAGGGCTCGGAGTAATTGAAATGGGGTGAGAGAGTTCAATGCCAGAGATGGTGGCCAAGGCTAGTAAAGAGAACATAACTGAGGGCCCATTGGGCTGGGGATCTCCAATCTTAGAGCCAAGAGAGGATGTCTTATAGGGTTTATCTGAAGAATTCAGAAGCAGAAAATAAGGCTGGGATATAGAGCTAGGGAATCCAAGCAGTAGGGAAATGAAAATGGGTCTTCAGTAGGGCCCAGAATAATTGCCTAAAACAAAGACGGCATCCCATGACTTGCCTTGCAATACTGCCTATACCACATGTAAACTGGCCAACCAAATTGCAAGGATCACAGAACACTTGTATTGACAGAGACGTTTCTTCATATTCCATAGACACTGAAAATAGTCCATTTTTCTTCAAAAGAGCTGTAATTTGCTTTTCATTTCAATTTCAATTGGGAATACCCTATTCCAAGATTCAATGTCCTCATCCATAATTTTTAAAAATAATAATCTCTTAACTTAATTCTTTGACTCCAGTATCCCTGATCAATCTTGCTTGCATATGTACCATAAATACTTCTTTCATCATTTTGCTCTCTTAGACAAGAACTGCTAATGACACACAATTACTTAACATGGAAGGTCAAATCTTTTTGACAAGACCTCATCCTAGACACCCAATTCCTCCCCCCAATTCTTACTATCAAACATGTTTTACTTTTTTCAGGCTGGTCCTCTCAAGGCCCCTCGAACATGCCCTGTGTCATCCCACTTAGCTGGAATGTCTTTTCTTCTCTCCTTATCTTGAACATTTTTATAGTTTTCCCCATCTTTAGAACCCTTGCCTCTTCCAGTGAACTCTTACTGATCTCTCACAACACCTCTATCCTTTAATTACAGACTGCCTTGTTTTATTATTTTCTCAGTTTGTGCATATTTCTTAAAGATTAGCCTTCTTTTCCTTCCTTGATGGTGGAGTTTACATCCTCCACACCCTAATCACACTATGTACAGCAGTACCTAACAGAGTTAGAGCCAAGTAAGGGTTCAGGTCATACAAGTTGGTTGTCTAGTAACATAAAACAGGGTGAAAAGAGGTCTTCTGACATATAAAATGGCACCAAATTACAAATGAGCCTCAAAGAAGAGGACTCTCATGGTTGAGATCCTTCCTGATTATATAACTTAGGGCACTACAAATATTTCTTAAGGTTTATATTTAATTCAGTATACCTAAAAGGCTTCACACCTATGTCTCAGATTATTTCTAGTGTCTTCCATTTCTCCAGAATGATTTTAAAGTCCACCTGTCTCATTAGAACTTTCCTGAATCCCCACCTATAGGGAACCCTCCTCAAGTCCTTACTACATCACCAAGGTACACCTTGCAAATTTTTTTTTTTTTTTTAAAGATTTTATTTATTTATTTATTCATCCATCGCCCCCCTGCTGCTTGTGCTCGCTGGGTCAGCCAACCACGCCGCGCGGGCGGGCCCGCCCCCACCAGGAGGCCCCGGGAACCGAACCCGGGGCCCCCCATATGGTAAACGGGAGCCCTACTGTTTGAGCCACAGCCGCCTCCCTTGCAAATCTTGAATGATATAATCTTCTTCAAATTCTACCCTTGACCAAAATGCACTGGCTAGTTGAGCCTCCCTTGGCTCCAATGAATAAGAAAAAATATGTAGAATGTCCCAGCATAGGAGCAATTGGTTGTATAAGCAAAACAAACCTGGAAAATGACAGATTTGGAAGTTTCCACTGTGCATATAAATAGCTGGCATAAGCAGAGCTGCTAGCAAGAAAAATCTTTATAGGTCACAAATGTTGGACAGATTGGTGGCCTAGGCCAGGCAATCTGTTTATCTAAGGCTGATTTACCCTTGGCCCTGAGTTTCTGGACCCTGACACTGAGAGAATATGAGAAGACTCTTAAAACATGGTTTAAGAATAATCTTATAAAAAGGCATAATCTAATATGCTTTGATTTAAGTAGTATATTTTAAATTTTAAAATTTAGTCTAATGTTTAATTTTTAAAAATTATTATTAAGCCAAAATTCTGATAAGTGATAATTAACTATTATCTTAGACCCAAACCGGAAGCCTGGAAAATCCAAGTTTGGGTTTTGTGTGTGTCTGTGTGCTTGCATGCCATTTTAGCTTTCATTTTGTGGGATGTCTTAATGCCTTAAATCTTGCCATGGCCAATGCTGAAAACTCTCAAGAATTGTTATTCTTTGTTAGGATATTTTTAAGCATTTTTACAAAGATAGGAATTTCATTTTAACATTTTAGGTTCATTCCAAAGCTTGATATTTCTATGCACACAAAACTAACCTGAGTTGATAGGATTTCATTCAATACAAAGGAAAAGTGTTTCTGAAATATATGAAGAGATCTGGGGGGTATTTTTGTGGCAATAAGAGATTGATACTCTTTAGTTTACAAATATCCACATTTGGTATTTAGCTCCTATTTCTGGATGAGCCTAGAGAATGGCCAAATATGGTGAGGACAGAAGTTTGAAGGCCAATACAAGAAGATAAAGATGGAAAAATTCTAAATTAACTGTTTAGACTTTCAAGGATTTTACTTTGATCTTTACTTCTGACTATTTGAATGATGAAAGGTAAGCAAAGTTTTGGTTGAGTTTTACTACCCTTTTAAGTGAGGTTAAGCTGTTTTCTCTCATTTAGGGGAGAGTTGTGGAAAATGAATAGCAACTGCATATGAAATTTTGGGAATATTCCAGCAAAGGCTGAACTCCAACCTGTCAAAGATGCCGTGAAGAGGAATCAATGCATCCTGCAGAAGAGACTATATCTTTTTCATATGTTTAGTCTATAACCCCCATACTTTATAGTAGGCACTCAATAAATTTTCCCTTAATGAATAAGTGATCCCTTCTATCTGAGATACAATGAAAGAAGTAGATGATCTATTGATACCAAAACAATATAGATATCATACATGTACATGAAAGCCTCCTCTCACTGGGGAAAGTTGAAAGATTGGATAAAAGTTTCTTCCCCTACTTCACAAGGTTGTCAGATGGAACTGGATCTGCTGAACACTCCCTATATCAGCAAAACTATCACCTTGTTTCTGTCTAGAATGAAGTCTCTGATGAATCTCAGGCTTCAAGAATTCCAGGGGGCTTGGATTTTGTTTTGAGATCAGGTTATAATCACAAAGACTAGTATTTGCCATTATACATTGTGTTCTTCAATTCCTACAGATGAAATTTTCTCCTAGTTTGAGCTTGGAACATCTTGAAAAGGGTCATATTTTTAAACCTTTATTTATAAGGCACTGGTGCTGAAAAAAAATACACACATAATTCTAATCGCAACCACAACCATGTGGAATTATAGCACACTCAGTAACCATAAAGAATTTTTCCTTTTGCTTTTCAACTGAAATCTTTTCTGGAAGATCTTGCTATTTTTATCATGGAATGTTTTTGCCATGTAGACTCTTTGAAGATTAACCCGGAATGCAAATAGGATGTGCAATGGATGTTCTGTCTCAGTCCATGCTTAGAATGCCACATGTTGCCTTGACTTCTTGCTACAGGTTTGTTATCCTGTCTCAATGAATGTTTGAACTCCTCCCCCTCTCGCCCATTCATCACCCTGATAGTCCTGTCCAAAGACTATCAGGTAAAATGCAATAATCAGTCAAAGCCAGATGGTGCCAGTGGCAAAAACAACTATTTCCCCTTGCGGCGCCTGCAATAAATAAATAAATAATGCAGCTACATTTGACAATTTAATGAGTATAAATTTACCACAGCAGGAAAATCCTCCCCAAATATTTAAACAATTAAAATGTAAAAGGAGAAATAAATAAGCATTTTGCAGTGGTAGGCAGGACTAAATTCCTCTTTCATTACCCTGGAATTTCACTGCATCACGTATCTTAGACTGATGCTAGACTGAAAGAAAATATTTGGGACCCTGGTCAAGATTAAGGGATAGGCAACAGGGAATACCTGAAGGAAGGTAGAATGGATTCAATAGCTGCAGCATATTACTAGTTTATTCTTATCATCTTATCTGAGAATTTAAATTCATTTGTTCATTCTTGCATTCATTCAACAAATATTTATTGAGCATCTAATTTATGGAGCATCTAATATGTGCCAAACATGGTACTGGATGCCAAGCAATGTTAGTGACTAAAAGAGCCATGGACCCCTCATAGAGCTTACATATTAGTGGTGCAAGCAGATTATAATAAATGAATATCTTGGGTAGATAGAGGACTAGAGAGAAAAATGAAAGAGAATGAAAGGGGACATAGGCATTACAGAGGTGGAGCGCTGTTTTATAGAGGGTATTGAAAGAAAGCCTTCTGATGAGAGTTACTCAAATGGGATCTGAACAGAGCCCAGAAGAAGTGAGGGGACAAGCCATGAGGGTGCATGAGAACAAAGCATTCCAGGCAGAGGCAACAGCAAATGCAAAAGCCCTGAGGCTAATGCAATAATCCAGGTGGAAAATAGTAGTTTGCCCTGATTTTTGGGTATTGGGTTGTATCAGTCAAATTCTTGGGATAAACAATAGAAACTGGACTGGATTAGCATAATATCAGAGCTCACATTACTGAGGCTAGAAAACCAGTATCAAAAAAAAATAGGCAGGAGTGGGCCCTACTTTGGAATTTGTGCTCCCGAGTATGACAGAGTTGGACTCAATTGTGACTTCTCTGCACATGCCTCTTCTGTCCCCTCTATTTGAACCTACAGCTGGTGCTGGAGTTGGTAGGTGTACATCCAAGAGACTTGAATCTTTGGGCTGTCCATGTGCCAGCTGGACCCTGAGCCTCAGCGGAGTTGCAACACCTACTCTCCAGTTCATTGGACTCACCCAGGACAACTAACAAGGAGGTGAAGATGGACAACCACCATACCAAGGAACCGAGAGAGTCTACAGCTGCAAGCAAGAGAGTCCCATCCATCAGCCGTACAGAATCAAAAACCCCTCTCAATTAGAGGTGGAGTGGGCAGCACCATCCCAGAATCCTCACGATTAGGGAACAAAATATGAACTCAAGTGGACTTACTGGTATCTACTATAGACTTGCTGTGATTCTAGTAATGGAAGAAATTGTTTCATTGATGTGGAGACAGTGGCTACTGGAGGTGCTGAAGGCAGGGAGAGGGAAAAAGAGCTGTAATGTGGGAGCACTCTCGGGACCTGGAATTGTCCTGAATGACATTGCAACAGATACAGGCTATTATATATCCTGCCATAACCTACAGAATTGAGCGGGAGAAAGTGT
Source organism: Tolypeutes matacus (assembly GCA_026826555.1). Lineage (NCBI taxonomy): Eukaryota > Metazoa > Chordata > Mammalia > Cingulata > Chlamyphoridae > Tolypeutes > Tolypeutes matacus. Next base: position 19,547,194 of record JAKSZT010053887.1, on the reverse strand, counting down.
AAACTACAATGTAAACTATAATCCATCATTAGAGGCGATGCTCCAAAATGTGCTCATCAATTGCAATGAATGTACCACACTAATGAAAGAAGTTGTTAATGTGGGGAAAAGTGGGAGGTGTGGGGAGTGGGGCATATGAGAATCCCTTATATATTTTTATGTAACATTTTATGTAATCTAAGTATCTTTCAGAAAAAAATAAAATATATATTAAAAAAAAAATAGTCAGGAGGGGAGCAGTTGTGGTTCAAGTGGTTGAATGCCTGCTTCCCACATGGGAGGGCCCAGATTCGGTCCAGGAGCCTCCTAAAAACAAAACAAACAACAAGCAAACAAATGAAAAAACCAATTCAGGGAAGCTGATGTGGCTCAGTGGTTGAGTGCCAGATTCCCACATAGGAGGTCCCAGCCCCGGTACCTTAAAAAAAAAATAAAATTAGGCAGGAGTTCTTGGAACTAGATAGTGGTGATGGTTGTATACCATTATGAATGGGCTAAATGACTTTAATTATACACTTTAAAATGGTGTGTTTTATGTCATTTGTGTTTTGCTATAATAAAAAAAGAAAAAGATCTATATGCACTGATATCCTAGATATTTAATTAAATAAATAAAGCAAAGTCTAGACATTTCTTTTTTAAGTACAGGAACCATGGAAAGCTGGGCCCTACAAATACAGTCAAGGGAAACCATTTACTTAGGACGTAGGTCCACGGGCATTGCAGCCATTGAACCCTGGATACCTCCATCACTGAAATGATTTGTAACTGCCATTGCATCTTTGCAATCATTCCCTGCTGATTCGAAGTGCCTGAGTCTAGGTTTTGAGATGCTCACATTCTGCACACCAGGAAGTGACAGGCCTCTCCAGCTTCTAAGTGTGAGAATGGCACAAATTTCTATTCCTACTTGATTGGTCACATCTATAAGGTACATTAATTATGTCTCTTGGTTCCAGATTCCAAGATCTGATGTATATTAATTAGCCTTAAAGAGTATTGAGAGCACAGAGTGTACAAAGTTTGTCAGTGATATTAATATCTCATTTCTCAGTTAACCAGTTGTATGTTCATTAACCTTCAGACATATATGCATATATGCACACACAACCACACACACTCCCCCAAAACCAGAAACTGGTCCTTTAAGAATTCCTAACAAAATATATTTAGGGATATGATTTACTTAACATAGACACAAAATCATCAGTAAGCTAACATCAAGTACTTACTGTATACCAGCCACAGTTCTAGGTGCTTTGCATGTATTCATACATTCAATCCTTAAAAATCCTTTGGAATTAGGTAATGACCTTATGGAATATGAAATGTGGTATTTCTGTCTTAATGAATGTGTCTTATTCACAAAACTCACCCTTGTAGGCTTCCAAGGCAGGTTGTACAGTCACATCTCCTGTACTCAGGAAGATACACTAGCTTACTTCTACATAGAGAAACATTCTGATCAATTAGGAAAATACATCTGAGAATAATATAAGCATCTTGGAACACATTATGGAATGCAGATTTTTCCATAGGCACACATAGGTCTGCCTCACTACACTGTAAGCTAATTGAGGGTAGAGAGAGTTTCTTTTATTAAAAAATGTCTTTCTATACTTCTACTACTTAGTATAGTTCCTGGTTCATAGTGGATGGTTAATAAATGTTTGTTGAATGAATAAATTATTTCCCCTAACTTCCATATAATATTTGAGGATAAAATTTGTCTCTAAGAATTAGTCCTGATTAAAAAGTCAAATTAAAAAATAAGATGAATAAGAGTCAAAAGGTGGAAAAGGGAAAAATAGCCTCTAGTCTTAATTTGTAAAAGAACCCTGTCCCTTGGTGGACCACATAAATGCTGACTTCACAAATTTAGAATATTTAGGGATACACACATCCATAAATTAGATGCAGAATATGATTTGGTAAAATTGAGGAAACAGTATTTCATAGCACCAGTTAATGTTAGGATGTAATAAAATTAATTGTGTGGATGAGGACCTAGAAGATTTTGTTAGCCCCTAATCTATTTTCTTCTTATACCAAAATAATCCTGACAGTTTGACCCTCCAACTGGAACCCAAAGAAATTTTCATCTTAGCTTTAAATAATTTGGCTGAAATTTGATTTTCTCAGCATAACCTATATTTGTTGGCTATTCGTAGAATATCATAAAATTATTGGCAACTGAAAATTTAAAGTGACCAAAAACTATACTATCTCTGAGTATATACCACTTGAAGCATCCAGAGCCTTGATGTGTAAATGATATTCCACTCTTGAAAGAGTTTGAGAAAACAGCTTATTGCGGAAAAAAAAAATCTGTGGAAAGTAGAAGCAAAGGTATGTATGGTTAGATTAGTGGGATAGAAATTGAATTCTTGAGAAACAGTTCCAAATGGTTCCACCCAAGACTGGTGGGTATTTTCAGGTTTCCACAATAGTCCACCAAACCAAACTCTCCAAAGATGAATACTTGCCTTTCTCATCTACTTTCTTAGCTCCCCAAACTACTCATGTATCTTCTCCACCTCCCACATAATTACTGAAATAAAAAATGTACAACTGAGAAAAGTGACTCATTTTTTCAGCTGAAGTCTGCTTCATCTTGCCTTCCTTATGCTCATCCATTCCCTAAATGGGAAAATAATATTCTTCTTGGTCCTTCCCACATTTATTTTGTATTGAGCACCATACCAACCTATAAATAAGATGTGTTTCTAAATTTTGCTTTGCAAGTTAGTAGTTTGAAACTCAGAACATCATTACTGAAGAAATTAATCTAAATGAGTGTTTGAATTTTTCACGTAGACCATAAAAGTATAAGTAACCTATGGTCTACTTATACTTTTCACGTAGACCATAGAAGTATAAGTAACCTATAAGTTACTTAGTTTTAATACAAGGGGACCTAATAATGACCGTGGACCATTCTTATCCCTTCTCAATTCTCATAACTATATTTAAAAAGGGAACCAACTAAACTGGAGAAGAGCTTTCCCTCTCCAGAATTCCAAAGATGAGTGCATTCCTTTTTCAGCTGCACACTCCAGAAGGAAATATATTTTGGTGTGTAAGAGACAGAGGTTAGATGTTGGCAAGTCAATAATTACCTGGCCATTTGTTCCTTCACTCACCTGTAGGAAAACCTGCTAGTATATTTCCTTTTGTCATCAGTTTGGTGATTGTTGTAACATCAGACAGATGGATGCCTCCATAGCACAGGTAAGGGGACCAGGAAGGAAAAGAAACAACCACTAAGCATCGTCAAGCATATTTTTTCTAATTAGAAATTAAAGAGAGTAAGAGAAGAAAGTATGTCCGTGCAACTACAAACCATATCGCTACCAAAGAGGAAAGTTTTGAAACCTAACCACGCTCCTTGGAAGACACCAGTTTTAAATATGAGGAAAGGGTTGAGTGTTCAATTCCAAGCCTAGTAAGCAGAATAACAGGCTAAGAAGAGTGCAGCTGTATATTTAAAACTGACTGCTTATTCTTAGCCCAGATCATAAGTTGTTTATACTGTCAAATCTGGTTATTATTTCTGTCCAGGTTAGAATATCTCTCTACAAAATACTAAAGCAACCAATGGTCACCACTGGAGTGAAATCTAAACCTGTATGGTCTTAGCACTGTATGAGATTGAAAGGGGTTGAGAGTAGAAGAAGGGAGATTAGAAGGGAAGATTATTGCATTGGTCTCCATGAGAGATGACTGGATTACAGATGACAGTAGTGGTAGAGAAGAATGGATAGAGTCATGACATATTTTTGAGGTTCCTCAAAATCTGGTACCAATTTCCTGTTCTCATATTTGTGAGGGAAAAGGATGAATGAAAGCTTTTGTAATGTTTTGATTTTTATATATAGAAACTGGGGGAAAATAGTAGAATTCAATGATAAAATGAAGATTCAGAGAAGGACAGATTTGGGAAGAAGAATCAAGTATCCCATTTATGAACTAGATGACCAGATGATAAAGGGGAAGACATTTAGAAACAAAAAGATGATAACTTATTTTTAAGACATGTTGAGATTAGGACTCATGTGGGCCATTAGGAAAAGATTTCTAGTGGACAGTTAGATATATAGTTCTAGAGCCCAGGAAGTAGGTTTGACTGGAGAACCTGGAGAACTTGAGAATCATTAGTTCATGTGAGAGGTATGGGCATGGATTAGATTATTCAAGAAGCTTATATTGAGTAAGAACATATGAGAATAAGAAAAAAAGCCTGGGTAACAACTTTTAAGAGGTTGATAGAGAATGAATGGCCAAGAAAAAAGAAAATGTGTAACCAAAAATGTAAGAGGGGAAAACCAGCAATTTGTTAAATTCACAAGTGTGGTTAGTGACACAAAACAGTAGAGACAGTAGAAGATAAGGGGAGAACAGGAGATTGGTACCAGATTTTGAGGAACCTTTAAAAAAATCATAAATAAATAAATTAGAATTAACCCTACAAATAATGAGAAACTATTGAGATATTGAAAAAAGGGAAATTAAATATAAGATTAACCAGAAAGCAGTGTATACAAATGATGGTGAAAGAAGGTAATTTAGGTGACTTTCTGGCCTTTCTCACTTGGGGCTTCTCATAGAACACAAAAAATGATCTGAGTGACCGTTTTCTCAATTCTCCCAAAGACTGTACAATAAAGCCTAGATGTGCAGAAGAGAGGTTAATTCATTATGTACAATAGATTTCTTGGGACTTTGTGGCTTAGAGCTGTATGTATCCTGGGAAAACATGTTCTTAAACTTAATCCATTCCTGTGCATGTGAACCCACTCTAAGTAGAATTTTTTGATGAGGTTACTTCAATTAAGGTGTGGCCCAACCTAATCAAGATGTGTCTTAATCCCATTACTAGAATCCTTTATAAGTGAAATGAAATTCAAACAGATAACAGAGAAAGTAACAGGAAGCAAGAAGCTGAAGGTCAATAGAACCCAGAAGAGAAGGGAGAGGCCAGAAGAGGCTGCCATGTAGATTGCCATGTGTCAGAGGAACCCAGTACCAAGGATCACTGGCAGCCAGCCTCTGAATGCCACAGACTTTGGAAAGAAAGCATTGCCTTGATGATGCCTTTGCTTGAACTTTTTCCTAGACTCAAAACCGTGAGCCATTAAATCCCCATTGTTTAAGCCAACCCATTGTATTGTATTTGCTTTAGTAGTGAAAGAAACTAAAAGAGAAGTCAAGGCTTGATTATCTTTTGGAATGCTGATTGAGAAAGGCTGACAGAAGATATCAAGGACAATTGTATTTGTACTAGAATTTGGTAACAGCAACATGGCCTACACAATGGAAAGAAGAGCAATCATTGATTTCCATGTTATCAGCTCGAAAATTGGGAAAATATTGTTTCTCTAAACGATAGCCAGAAATAAGGGAGTAAGAGGTCTAATCTAGGGAGAAGATAATAAATTTAACATATTTTTTGGCATGACAACAATGAATAAAAGGAAAAATAATATTTTTTTTAGTATCTGGAAATCCTGTATCAAAGGAAAGTTAATTTTCCTATAGGTTTTCCTTCTGGTTTTTTGTTTGGCTCTTCACAGATTTTTACAATATAAGTTCTGTAAAAGTAATAGTAAAATAGACTTCATTTTGTATATGAACCAACCAGCTTTCAATATCACTAGAATCCTTATCTAGGAGAGAAATAGAGGCTTGTAAGAAAACCCTTAGTTACTGAAATATATAGTCTGGCCTGAGACGAGATAATACTGGTGACAACAAAATTGGCATTTTTCTTTTCAGCCAAGAATCAATAGTTTCTTCCCACTAAGTGAGAATAAAAACTGAATATGGCTCAAACCATGGAAGAATTGAGACTAGTGTCCAAACATTTTGGATTCTTTCATGAATACTCTTGTTATTGCGCTTATTGTATCTTCCAGATCACATTCAAAAGTGTGGTCTGAGCCATCTGTGGTCACTAATGTTCCCAGGACAGTTTTTACTAGAGGGTTATGGCCCAATTTCTAACTGAGTAATTCTACTTTGTAACTCAAGCCCTCTCCTCCCTTTTCAATTATAGATCTCCTCATTTCCAACTCTACATTGGTTTTATACCGGAGTTGTTAGGTATGATCAAAAGACAGAAGAAAGAATGTGCAAGAAACTGCCTTGTCCTTTGGCTTTTTTATAGTTCTCTGGTTAATTATCAATATGGAAGACAAGTTTGGCTCAGTTATCAAAAGCTATCACCCTGTGTCTTTCAATCAGAGGCATTCAAAGCCATGAAAAACACTGAAGTAAGAGGATCAACATGACAGACATAGTCAAATGAATACTAAATACCACCCTGAGATCTCTGATTCAGAAGAAAAATTATCCAAATACCTACATAAAGAAGAAATGTGGGGAATTTATGATGAATAATTGATGAAGTCTCACTACTCCTTTTTCCTTCTCAAATCTAGAGCCACTTTTTTCATTGATTTAGAGAGAAGGGACTTTGAAATGCAATGTCCAACCCAAATACAACAAATACAATCAATACCTACACCCCCTTCTCATTAGAACCCTGGCAAGAGTCTAGATAGCTAAAGTGGACTACCCTAAATCATAACATGTACCTGGAAATCTAACTGTAAGTTAATTATTTGGAAACTGGGAGTTTTCTCTATAAAGAAACTCTGCCTTGATTTTTTTTCTATAAAGCACATATGTTTTGTAGTATGAGTTCACACATTTCCCCTCATCGATACTCTCTTCTGTAAGTTTGAAATGAGCATTTGGGGCTTTTTTAAGATGATCATTATTAATTTCTAAATAATGGAGACAATTGCCTCTACTGGAACTTGAGTACAACTATGGAATGCATCCTTTGGAAACATTTGTCATAATAACCATTTTGGCTATTAAGAGGAGTTTTCTTTCTCAGTCTGTATTCCAAGAAGAGAAATTGTTTTCTGTTCCAAAGCAAAGTACTAGTGGTAAGAGAAAGTGCATTTTAAGATCTCCTAGTCTAGTCTAGTTCTTAGACTAGTTGCATTGACTAAGAGGTTCTCAAGCCACTTAAGGAAATCAGTCAAATCTTGAAGTTTGCTCAATCTTTGAAGATCATCTCCTTTCTTTTTTTTTTTTTTCCCACATCTGGTTCTGTCATATAGCCATTAAATAGGTAGACATTAAGTTGTTTTTTTTTTTTTTATTTCATTTAAAAATAACATTTTGAGTAATTATTGGGGCTGGGATTACAAATAGTTGATGTAAGGCTAATTACCAAAATTCTACATTTAGAGCAAACTAGTGCATGAGGAGACAACAGCTCAATATTTTAGAAAGTGCCAATTTACTAAAAATAGATAAATATGGTGATTATTGCTGGAATTAATTCAAGAACATTCAAAAGGAGATGACTCATGTCAAGGAATAGCATTTCTCTGATATAAAATATAAATCTGATATATTTTACTCCCATTATAGCCTAATTATTTTGCAGAAAGTAATCCCACAAGCTTGTATAACTAAAAAAAAAAAGGTTTAAGCAAAGCTACACCATGTCAAATTAGCAAGAATATATGATAGATAGTATTCTTCTTAGATAGGTGGAGGACAGTGAAAACCCAATACCTGTCATCACCAGGAATGCAAATTTGCCCTTTGTTTTTTAGTTACAAAAGTTTATGGCATCAGTTACCTGTGTGGTTACTGCTTCCTGTGGCTTAGAGTCATCAGTGATGATAACCTAATAAGAACATGCAATACAAGCCAAAGTAAAAATTGCCACAAAGAAAAATTAGTGGTCCACCACATTCAGGGTAAATCTCTTGTGATTTGAATAGCTCTCTTATCATGGACATAGAGATTTATTTGTAGAAACTCATTCTCAGTCAATTGCCCCCTTGCTACATTTATAGATGTGGGTCCCCAGAAACTATGTCCAAATCATATGTCCTCATCCTTTCCTCTCTCAAGCATTATTGTTACCATAGTAACTATCTGACCCAAGCAGAACCAATCAGATTCATTCCCACTCATTCTCTCTTCCCCCACGCCCCCATTCTTTCTCACATTTTAAAAGCAGGGCTCCAGAGAGAGAGTCTATGAGTTCCTGCTGTTGAGTTTAACAGATCTACTTGGTTTCCATAGGTTGGTTGTTCAACTTCTTCTTAATTTTATGGGATCTCTAGTTTCCTTTCAATAGTTCCATTTTATGAGCTATTGAAGTTGGTTTCTTTGCTTGTAACCAAAGTACACATAATAGATATATGTGCGTATATGCGTGTGTACGCGTGTCTCAAAACAGAGAGAGAGGGTGGTGGCTAGAGTGAAGGATCAAATATGATATTGACCATTAATCAGCTACAAATGTAATTTAAAAAACAATTGTTTACCTCTGGACACCAGCTAATTCCCAAATTTGAGGTTAATATACCTTTCTATTGCAGTCTACACAAGCTCTATATATAAAAATATTTTTCCAAAATACACATAGTATTAATTATTTTTGTTAAACTTTTTGTTTCTAGGAAAAACAGAATGCCTTGGACATATTTCCAAGATATATTAAAAATTCAGTTTCTTTGAGTTGTAGAATTCCATTGCTTGTATCAAAATATGATAAATTGTGTTTTATTAAATTTGTAATTTATCCCAATAATAACCAAGGACACAGGAGAATTGAAGTTTTCTTTTTTGGAGATCCTGAGTGCTTAGAAAATTATTCATGGGATTTGAAGTTGAGTTGGAAAAGGTTCAGGATTGTATATCACCTCTTACGATCAAGGTTTATTACTGATCCACTAAGAAATACTGAAGTTGTTTTGGAAATGGTGCTCAGATGATAATCTTTGAAGATTATCCCCCAACCAGGCTGCATCCCCAATTTCAGTCTCTGAACCAGCCCCAATCTTTCCTCTCCACTCTTCTGCCTGGCTGGGCTTTCATATGATGGATGTGAGCACAGCTTGCCTGATAATCCTAGTGGGGGGAGAGGCAGCAGACTTAGCAAATGGAGAAAAGAGGAGATTTAAATACAAAGAAAAGTCTAAAACAGAGAGTAAAAGGAAAACTGGCTATTTCTGATGCATTTTGAAATGATACTTCAAGATCTTCATGAAAATTTGAATATTTGCTTATCTAAATTCTGTTACTGAATTTTCAAAGGGAATGATAATGATATAGTATGCTCCCATCCATTAATACAGTTAATATTCACTCTGTAAAGAATAGGAAAGGAGGGGTAAGAACAGAGGATGCATATATTCCATACAGAGAGCAAGGATACTTGTTCTTTGCATAAAGCCTTGAATACTTCAGGCCTCAGTATGTGGAATTCTATGATTAAAGATACCTTAAAATTATAAAACATATTATTGTTTGCAAAATGTTTTTATTTTCATCACTTTATTTGAGCCCCACACCAACTTACTAAAAAAAAAAAAAAAAAAAAAAAAAAAATGGCAGTATTTGGAGGGTTCTTTTTATGTTCCCACTATACAAGTGAATAAACTGAGGTTCAGAAAGATTAAGTTACTTACCCAAGGTCACATGACAAGCAATTGGCAAAGCCAGGTCTAGAACCCAGGGAAAGAGTTTATTCCACTATAAAGACATGAAACGGGGAATTAAAACAAACAACACTTAAGAAATTAAGATAGCAAATAACTAAGGATGGGAAACTGGAGAGTCACACCCCCATACAACATACAATCTGAACTGACGACCACAAGTGTACCACTCTGAGCTAAGCAGAGGGACTGTAACTTTGTCCGCACCACCTTGTGAAGGGGACCAAGAGAGTTGAGTGTGCCTTTACAAGAAACCAGCTCTGGAATGATCTTCTATCCCCAAAACATCTCCCCTAATGGCCTATCTCCCTCTCCTTTCTAGATTTATTCCCTCAACAAATATTTTTGAGAATTTTCTATGTGCCAGACATAGCTTAAAAAATTTGTTTTGTCTAAAATACCTATTTGGTAAGTTGGAAGGGACACACTTTCTCCAAAATTTCTCCTCCCATAGCCTCACCCATTAAACACTAGCATGGACTGGTATTACTTAATCAAAGAAATTCTACTTGTACCTGAGGGGAAGAGAAGAGGATTAGAAATCAATATGAAAGGGATTGGGAGCACTGAGAAAGGTATAGAATAAGTGCATGGAGATTGAAAAACACTACCCAATTTCAGCCTTTGTAGGTACTGCAGCAACCGCACCTATAAATCGTTTTGCCTTACTGTTCTTCTCAAGGCCATGGCAATTCAATCAGAGAAAATATATTATTTATAGTCTGGCATAATGCATTTTCATAGAAAGCTGTGGTTACAATTTGCCCTATATTGGGCACAATTTACCTACTTCAGGGTCCAAATCTCTTCAGTCTAATCAAACCTAAGAAAAACACAACTATCTGTTTCTCATTCATCTAACAGATATTTTAGGGACTACTTACCATTTACCCTCTGTTTACTTCCCTGTAAATTTTCTCTGTATGGATTATTATTATGTGGTCCTTCAATGGGAGGGAAAGAAATTCAAATGAAGGTAATATAAATTCTTGAACATCATCCCTGTTCACAGACCAACACTTCATGCAGTTTTTGAAGTTTGTATGATCAATGAAATAAGTCAACTAAGAGTAGCAAGAGACTGAATCAGGGTTTGTTTGAAATAGTTGTGGAACCAAACAATGAGTTCAAGCACCTGGGATCCAAATGCAAAAGCACATGAAGATCCAAGACTGTGGTAACCATGTTCCCAAACTGGGATTCTGGCAACCTGAGAGGTGGGTCTGCCATGCTAGTTGTTGGAGGAAGATGATATCCAAGGGAGGTTTCCAGACAGGTACCTTCTATGGTAATTTGGAGAAATACAGTCTATAAATGGGATCATATTGTACCTGTTTTCATTAAAAACTTCTGACTGTCATGCCTATAAGTCAATAATAAGAATCAATGATGATCAGTATCACTTCACTATTGGATGCTGCAATGGCCTGCGTTATATACTCCAAATTTAGACATGTTCTTGGTCTTAATCTGCTTTCCTGTGGGTGTGAACCCATTGGATATAGCATGCGTTGAAGATTTTATTTTTAGTTAGGTTGTGGTCCAACTGAATGAAGTTGGGCCTTAATCTGGATTACTTTGGAGTTCTTTCCAAGCAGAAGAAATTCAGAAATATTAAGAGAATGCCATGGGAAGGAACTAGAAGTCAATGGAACCCAGAAGAGAAAGGAGAGGACATTGCCATGAGATAGAAAAATCAAGGAACCCAAGGACTACTGGCCAGCTACTGATCCCAGGAGGAAGCAAGCGTTCTAGCTTCTGAAACCATGAGACAATAAATTCTCATTGTTTAAACCAACCCATTTTGTGGTATTTGTCATAGCATCTTTGGAGAACTAAGACAAATATAAAATATTTAAAATATATATATCATTGATTCCATCCATTTGGATATACTGCAATCTGTGGTAATCTGGTTCCATATTCATTTAGCTAACAGATTTTCCACAGTTAAAACCAGTTACTTTACATACCAAGCAGTGCACTATGTGCTGGAAATACAAAATGAATTATCATTCTACATGAACAAATAAATGCTATATAGTACAATAATGCTATATAAGTGGCATAATAGAGATAGCAAAATTTATAGCATAGTCACAAAGTCATAAAGAGAAAATTTACATTAAGAATGTCGAGAAAGGCTTCAAAGAGCTAACTCTTGCAGGGGAATGAAAGTTTTCCAGAATGAATAGGAAGCATAACGTAGACAGAGAGTACTGTTTGAGCAAAGACACCAAGGTGTGAAAAACTGACATGGTGTCATAAGGTAAGATGGAGGGAATATTAGAGGAAGGCAGAAAGGTAGGCAAGACTAAATCATGAAATCCATGCTAAGAAAGACAGGCCGGACTAGATCATTCAATCCATGCTAAGGATTTTTAATTTTACCTTATAGTTATCAGGGAAACCATTGGAGGATTTAAATGAGGAAAATACTATGACCAGGTCTGTGTTAGGGAAGGACAACTCCGGGGTGATAATCAAGGAGAATTGGAGGGGAACAAGGTGGCGGTAGAGAGCTCATATAGGAGGCTCATGCTTTTATCCAGATGATGGTATGAACTATGTTATTTGTGGTGGGTCTAAAAAGCAGATGATGGATTAAAATGTTTTTAACAAGAATCAAAGGATTTATTAACTGGTTGGGGGGTTAAAGAAAGGACTAAGTTCAGAATTAGCCCCAGTTTCCAGAGCATAGAAGACTGGATGAATGGTATTATAGCAATAAGGGTAAGGAATTTGGAAAAGGATGAAGTTTGGTGCAAAACAGAGACACTGAGTTTGATTTTTTTTTAACATAATAAACTTGGGTATTTCTGAAATACCTATACAGAGATATCTATAGGTCAGTAGCTGAGGAGAGATGTCTGGTCTACAGATTTGGGGATCACAAAGGTTGTTAAAACTCTGGAAATGGATTTATGGGTACAGTGAGAAAAGAAATGGATCAAAATCATGAGCCAGGAGATCATTGCCATTTTGGAGGGGAAGAGAGTCAAAGACACCAACAAAGAAGACTGAGAAAGACCTACCTGAGAAGGAGGAGTATGAGGAAAGATAACATAGGAGTCAAGTGAGGAGAGAGTCTCAGAAAGAGGGATGGAGAAAAATGCAAAGTGTCAAAGAGATATCAAAAAAGATGTAGACTAAAGTCACTGGATGTGGTGACTTTTTCAGAACATGCTTCAGTGGAATTAAGTAAACAGATGCCTTATTAAAGTAGAAGAATAGTGAATGAGAAGTGATGAAGAGGAAAATTGAGTGTGAAGAGTACTTTTAAGGACTTTGTTCTAAAGGGAGGGTAAAACAGAGCCCTATAGAGATGGGGACAAGGAGTCAAGAGATGGTCCTTTAAGATAGAAGAGACAAGAACAGATTCATAGACTATGGGGAAAGGAGTTAAGACAACACAAGAGGAGGAAATCTCAAGAGAAAGAGTAGGGAATGGTAGGATGAGATTTTGGAGAACAAACAGGGGAAGGAACAAGAGCACAAGTAAAGGAATCAATTATGGTTTCCAAAAGAAAAAGGCAGACATTATCAACACTTGATAGTCCTATAAAAGATTGGCAATTCTAAGTCAAGCCTCACACTGCAAAACTTCGAAAGAAAAAAATTTCTTCCAGTTCTGTTAATATTTGTTTTGCATCAATTATGTCATCCTGACAACAAACATTTAGGTAAGAAGATGGGGTTGTTGTTGCTGTTTTTAATCCCCATCCTACAGAAGGAAACTGAAGCCCAAGATTATATGATTCATTCAAATCAAAGAATCAGTAACTGGCATAAACTAAGGACTCTCAGCACAGTGCTCTTCCCCAAACCTCAGAGAATGTTATGTAGATTAAATTACAATGGTGCAGAGGCAATAGGACCACACTTCAGAAATTAAAAAAAAAAAAAAAAAAGAATTTAGAGACACTGCTTGGCTGTCTGAGTGCCTCTATCACAACTAATAGGGAAGTAGATAGTTAAATGCAGTAGCTTCTCTTGAGATGACCTGGTTATGTGCATCCTTTGAACTTTCAGTAGAGGAAGGTCTGATCCTACTTTATCAAGATGAACAAGAGGAACATTAGTTTATACATATCCTCTACCATTGACAGCACACACACACATTCCTCTTCCTTTTGGGCCAGGTAAAACTCTGAAGTATGTGGATTAATTCAGCCCTGGCATAACACTGAAAATGTCACTATGAGAGAAGCAGAGGATACCCTAAGTCACTCACCTTTCCAGTGAACAGGAGCGCTGCCCTTTAGCATGAAACATGAAAGAAGGTTTCTGTAGTTTTGCCTGCTCAGCAAGAGAGAAAATTAACCCTGCATTTTCTTATTCCAGGCTGCCTCAGCATGGATGAGGGGATGAAAGAAAGAAAAAAAAAAAAAAAATGAGGTACCCAGAACATCAGCATGAGAGAGCATGAGAGAATAGAGCTCATTGTGTATGCACCCTGGCAGAGGGTAGAGGGATTATAAAGTCACCAGAAATGAACACGTTTTTAGATTCACCATGAATTTTCTAAAGTTCTCTGCAAGTCCAGGTAATTTGGCAAAAAATAAACCCCTTATAAATAATTTCTTCTTCTGTTTAAGTTTGGAAATGTGTGATGGAAATCACCATTAAAAAATGAACAGTTACAATTTTATTAAGTAGAATTGCCCCCATCTAATTAATTCACTTAGTCTCTGGGTGACACTGGGTGTGGTTCAGGGAGCTTTAGGAAGAGGCCAATTTATCACTGGGAGGAATTGCCTGCACCAAGCAGCACGGCGGCATCTTTGCACACCTTCCCAACACTGCAAAGGAGAGGCGCAGCGAGGCTGGAATTCTGAATCACAGATCACAGTCTAGAAAATAAGGATTATTCGTTGTATGGGGAGAAAGGCAGATGCTGATAGAGAGAGGGCTACTCACTAGCATGGTATTCTTTACACTTCAATTACAAACAAGTCATTATTTTTAAACAAAGGAGATACTTCACAGTTTCCTTGTTTTGTGGACACAGATCACACCTTGCAAGTTTTTCATCATCCACAATATGCATGGTAATTAAGCTATTTAAAGAAAGTCCCAAGATATTGGAAATCATAAGCCCATAAAATCTCAGTGGATTATTTTCTTTTATTCCTCCTTTGCTCACTCCTTTACTATCTTCTCATCTCCTCCCCACTTCCATTCTTTTCTTTCTGCTATAATAATCTATAGTGGTAGTTAATGGCTAATATGGATCATTGATGCTTTCTTCTCACCCATTGGCAGTGTATTACAACTTAGAAATCCAAGACCGCTTCTTTATGCTGCTCAAGTGGAAGAGGAAGGAAGTGCAGGTCCTCCAACCCCCTCCCACATTTCTGCTGGATTTCATGGGTGTGGCAGAGTTTAGACCTTTGCAGGTTTTTGCCCTTGTTTTATTCCCTGTTAAGGACAAGGTTGATGAATAGGTGCCAGAAGAACAGACACCATCGGGCTCCATCGCAAATGATATAAGCTGATTTTACTCACAAGCAGGAAACCTGTTTGAGACCTAAGTACTCATGCTATATAAATGCCAGTCAGTGTAGTGTGGAGCCCACACCCTGAAAACACCATTTCCTTCAGGCTAATTTTATGGTGCCCTAAATACCAACCTATGCGCATGATCCACAATAGTAGCATATAGGGGACATGACCATTTCACACATAAATACGCATTTATAAAATGCATGGGTAAAATACAACAATTCCTATACCTTCTATTTTGTCTATTGAATATGAATTGTGCTAAAACACATGAACGCATGTGGAAACCATACATACAGAATACATGCATGATTCTAGGTACATGAAGTATGAAGATGCTGTGCACATTTGTATGTGAATTCATACAACTCCCTAAACCTACAATTTCAGCTTCATCACTTTGCACATTAGAGGGAACACTTGGGACTGTCAGTGAGATAGAACCCAAGTGAAGGCAACTGTCCTCATTTTGGGAAGGGAATTCTTTTAGCCCCAATTCCTTCTAAAAATCCTGCTTGATTTCCTTTGTCAAAGGGGATAAGTGTACATTTGAATGTATATAAATAAGGAGGGGAAAAGTTGTAAACTGGCATATTTCTTTCCAAAATTAAAGCTTTTCTTTCTTTTTTTCTTTTTTTTAAAAAATGAATAGCATTGGCTTCTTTAGGACACCACCTTTCTAAATTTTATTTTCTCAGCTCACCAGTGGGGTAAATTCAGAGCATTTCTTTGATAGTGTGCTTAACCCAGCCACCTGTATCTATTGTATTTATGTATTAAAATGAAGGAAGAAAAAGAGAGGAAATGTCCTGGTTTGAAAATGAGCCAGTGGAAGCATCAATGTCAGGAACCATAGCAGTTTAGGGCAGTCGGAAAATACATTGGGGAAGAGCCATTCCTGGCTCTTCCCCAAACACCTACACACAAACCACACACAAAACCCAGGAAGCCTGCCATTTATTTATTTATTTATTTATTTATTTACATTTTTGCCATGCCTCTCCTCTCTACCCACTGCTCTGACATTCTTCCTCTGTCTCCCTTTCCCTTCCTCTTCCTTCTCCTCCATCCTCACTCCTCACCCCTCCCTTCCTGGGCGCTGGCTAGATGTGCAAGGCTGGCTGGCTGTTTCTTCCTCACTCCTGTCCACTCCCTTTGGATTCAGCGAGTGTATTACAAATTGCCCAATATCCAATACCTGCACAGGAATAATGCCAAAATCCGATTTCTTGCACCCCACCCCTAAATAATCCATCTGCAAAGGGCTTCTTTGACCAAGATTGCCCCCCACGCGTGCGCGTGCACGCACACGAACACACACACACGCACACACACGCTCAAATGTCCCACACCCATTTTCCTCCTTAACCTTCGCCCAAATCACTCAAACGTGTTCCAACAAATGTTTGAACGCTTCATTTGGAGAATGTCACCGCACTGGTGGTTGCTGCGGCACACCATACTCGTCATTCCTTCCCACCCGTATCCCAATCAAGTTTCTAAAATGTCTTTCAAGAGATAAGTAAGCAATTTGAAACGGGAGAAAAAAACTGGGCAGTAGGGAAAGGAGGAGGGGACTCAGGTTCTTGATAATGTTACATGTGTCTCTCTTCTGATGAAAATGAGTCACCATGCTTATTATCCAGAATCTTAGTATGTCTTTGGGCACTGACAATTCCAGGAAAGATGCGAGGGACACCAGTTCGAAGGGGAACAGAAAAAAGACCTGGTTTCCAACAGGTAACACTGGGCTCATCCTTCCCATCCCATCCGAGCTCAAAGCTCCTAGGGGCGTGGTTCACCCTCTCCTCCGACCAGCTGGTGCACAATCAGCTACAGATTTTAGGAAGATTTTCCCCTAGTACGTGGCCAAATTTTCCCCGGCCCCAGTTGTCCTTAGGTTCTCTTAGAAAAACCTCCCAAATCACAGTTTCATTCATTCATTGAAAAATAAATAAATATATATATATATGTATATAAACCTTCACTTATTTTTCGATAAATACCTGCGCCCATTCAAATCTCATGCATGTACGAAATAAGGCTTCTCCCGCAGCACATGTGAGAAAATTGTACGACAGAACAGGCAGTACTTAGTCCTGCACGTTATTCCCTTAACCCTGCTTTTTGTACATAATATAAAGGATTGCATCCCCATCTTGGAGGTAGAGACCACATCTTCTCCCCCACACCCCTTTCTACATCCATCCACACCCTGAAACCAGAGTCCAAAACGCTGAGCATTTACTAAGAGTCAAAAATCAAAACAAAACAAAAATCTTATATCTAGCCAACCAGGCATATTTTTTCTACCCTCGCCCTAATTAGTAGCAGCATTCTGAAACCAGAGCATGAAAGACAGAAAAGAATAAAAGCTGGAATGAAACCATCAGTTACCATATGCTAAAGAAACATGAGCACCATGGCCAGAGCAGAAGCAGTTAAAATATTTTTCTGCCTTTACAGGGAAATAGTGTGCTCTGATAATTTCACAACAGTAAGAAGTAAAAATCTTTAGCTCTACCTGTTTGGTTCTTCTCATACAGCACAGCATGGTTGTATCGTCCCTTGCCTTCTTCCTGCCTTCTCTCCTTTCCTCCTCTCTCTTTCTTATCCCCCCCCCTCTCCACCTCTTTTCTGCTCGCTTGCTCACTCGCTCTCTCGCGCTAGTGCGCTCCCTCTCCCTCCCTCCCTCCCTCTCTCTCTCTCTCTCTCTCTCTCTCTCTCTCTCTCTCTCTCTCTCTCTCTCCCCCTCACACACACCAGGGCAGTTAGCAGCAACTGTAAGGTCCACAGTTATTGCTCATTGCACATGCTCTCTCTCTGTCTCTTGCTCTCTCTCTCTCTTTTTCTCGCCCTCTCTCTCTTTCGCCTTCTCTTCCCTCTCTCACCTTTCCTCTTCCCTCTTTTTCTCTTCCTCTTCCTGTCTGTCTTTTTCTTCTCTCTCTCTCAGTCTCTTTCTCAGAATTGTTCACTAGCTCTCAATGACTAATCACTTCCCCAGCCCCCACCCCCATTCTAGACAGTCACCCCCTCCCAGTTCCCTGCCAGCCTCATGAATATTTAAACATCTCCAATCTGGACCCAATTACCCACTGACTTTCCTACTGCATTGATAGGGTAATGGGGTGAGGGCCGAGAGAAGGATATTCCAGACGGATTGGGTGGAATGTGTTATAGGGAAGAAGGGCTTGAGGAATGCTTATATTTCTTTAGTAACTCTTCTCCATTTTTCCCAATATCATAAAAGCAAAAAACAGCTATTCCCAAAGTGGAGTTGTAGTCAGCCCTATATAATATACAGAATAGGTTATGTCTGTCATCTAAAATTTATGCATAGTTAATAATTGTGGGAGTTAAGGTCCCTCAAAAATTGAAATAATATATAAACATAATATAAAGTATGTTCTCAATATACATATATAACTTAAAATAAATATGAATATGTAAGTTTAAATATGTACAAACATATCTCATATTCTCAGATAAACCGGAGAAATACACATGACTATATAGCATTTTAAACATTTCAAGCATTTGTGTAAGAACGTATTTGGAAATTATGATTTCTTCCAATTTTACTGAAAAAGCTGAGCACATTTCAACAATAGATCTGTGTAATATTAATGGTAATCAAAATGATATTTTACAGTTTGGGCAGGAAGAATAAAAGTTAATTTATCTATAATGACAAGAAAAGATACATTACAAAGCCCATATCTTCAATTCTTTCTATCAACATTCATAATTTGGAGAGAGGGAAATGAGATTTAAAAATGATAATATTAAGCTTATCTAATAATATTTTTAGATACATAGTACTGTATGATCTTGGAAATGTTACTAAATCTCTCTGAATCTAGTTTTCTAATCTGTAATATCGGGATGTCAACCTTGCCAGCATGTTGTCAAGGCCAAATAACTTAACATATGCAAAGCACAATGAAGCTACTCTCAGTACATAGTAGCTTTACCCCAGACTGTACTTACCTGAAAGTTTGGTGAGATTTTCAAGTGACTATTTCAAGGAACTTTCCGAACAATATATTTGTGTTCATTACTGATGACAAGCATCCCCAATTAGACAGCTCATATTCTTTCTAGCCCTTTCAGACACAATAGGTGTCAACCATACAGTGCATTATCATGATCCTTAATAAGTGCTTAATACATTTTACTAGAATTCAACACACACTCTTTAGAATGGACCATCTCAGAGAAATGCTCAGGGGATGATGACTATAAATTATTCCCAGAGGTCTTCCTGAGGATGATCTGCTTCATATGCAGCCTTACTTGTGGCTTAGTTTTCTTAATTTGTGGCTTAGTTTTCATATTTTATGATAATAAGTAGAATTAAGATTTGAGTTCAATATTTTTTAATGTTATGATGAGCTGAGTCAAGCTAAGGCTTTCAAAAACAGTCTTTCAAGGATTTAAGTGAGCATCATGAGGTAAAAGCAGAGGACAGGTAAAAGTTGGCTTCTATCAGACTCATGTCTAGTATATCTGTGGATCACTCTGCCTAGCCTACTAGGGGCTAGAAAGAGATGAAGGGAGGAAACTGTGGAGGCAGGCAGGGGCTGGAGGCAAGGGAGAAGAAGGTGTTTCTTCTTCTGGTGTTTAAACAGTCTCATAGATTCATAGATAAGCTCATGTCATTAACTGTGTGGCCAAACTTAAGGCAAAGGGTGGGACAACTCCTTTCCCTTTTATATTTTCCTTCTCTTTTTATCTATTGAAAGGAAACTTGGAAACAACAGAGCATAATGAAGTCAGACAAATTTGGGCTCAAAACCCGAAACAGGCATTGATGAACTCGATGACTTAAACCACCCCTCTTAGCAACAGTTTTCTCATTAGTTTATGAGCATTATTTCATCTAATACGCAAAATGAGGTAAGTACAATCATTAAACCCATGTTGATGGGGATACTAAGGCTAAGAGAAGTTAAGAGCCTTGACTCGGTCACCAGTTAGGAAGAGGTAAAGCTAGGACTCCAAAGCCATCTAACCACTAGCAACATTGCCACTCAATGGACATCTAACCACGTTACTTCTGGCCTCAGGAGATTAGACCACATGGTGAAAGTTCTTTGTGTTGAAATGAAATCAATATTCCTGCATAGCCCATCTTTTATGCCTATCTCTTACCTCAAAAGTGACAGAGAACAAGCTGAAAACTTCTTCCTCCAGCTCCTTCAGTCACCCTTAGCTTCCTCAGTATTGAGGATCCTTGCCATTCTGAATGCCTTCCTCTGGACATATTCCATTCTGTCATTGACCCTCTTAAAATTATTTCCCAAAAGAGAGCAAAAAGTTCCAAATTTAATTCAAACAATATGGATTCAATTCCAATACTTTTTCTTTTCTCTAAGGAAGGGAGATCATGGAATGGTACACACTGATATGATCTTGGCATTTTTAAAAAAGGCATAAAATAAAGAAATAAATAAAATTATCAGGGTTGTCATGAACCCCCACCTGGCAATTACCCAATGGATCCATTAATCTTTATACCATTATAACCAATCCCAGAATATACCTAGGCTTCAAGCCCATGATTGAACTTACATAATTTTAAATTAGAAGATTAATTCATCAGACCCTCAGATAAGTTCTTGTCTATAGAACATGGAATAGGACATTACAGCCTAGAACTAGGAGGAAAGGTAAAAGAAAAAGTTAACTGGCACTCATTGAGTACCTAGTCTGTGCCAGAAATCACATATTTTATCTCAGTTATTTCACACAAGATGATCTAGGAGGAAGAAAAAACAAATGGAGAATTGAAAGTGGCTTGGAGATTGAACCTAGGCAGCCTGCAGAGTGAAAATACAAAATCATATGTGAGGAACTCCAGAAAGGACCTAATTTTTGTGAGGAAGGTAATTCAATCAGTTTTGAAATTGTTCACGTTGTGGAAGCATCAAAATGTTCAAATGCAACACAGGGTCAGATTGTAAGAAAGATGACTCAGAAGTTGTTTTTGTATGGTTGGTTGTTGGAGCTATCAAAGGGAATACATTTCTGAGCTACCTTATGCTATAGAAATCAGAGGACTAAAGAATAAACTTTGAGAAATGCTCAGTATTCAGGAACTTAAAGAAATATAGGGTTCAGAGAAGGAACAGTCAAGGAAGTCAACCAAGGGTAACAACAGCCACAAGAATGCTTGCATAATCAAGTATTCCTATGTATTATTTTATAAGTACCCACAGGTAGAACTATTCATGGAATCATACAACTTTTTTCCCATAGAAAAGAACATTCTGCACTGTGCTTTCTCAAGATGTTGCTTTCAAACATCCTGGGTGGAAATATTCAACCTCAGGAACCATAAAAATAGTCAGAAAATTATATATCAGCAAGATCCAAATTCTAAAGTAGGACATCATGGAGGTATGCTGACACTAAACCTCATGCTCACATGCCCAAAAAGAAACAAAACAAAACACAAAACAGAAAATCCCTAAACAAGAATATTTATTTCTCTATGGTTGAATTAATAAAGCATTTAGATTGCTCCTTGGTTTCTATACCTTCACTATTATAATGGAGCATTGTCCACACTTGGATGCTTTGTGGACATCTGCAAGGGAGAAGGAGCAAAAGCAGTAGAAACCACAAAATTTGATCTTTGTTCTATACAAATGAAGCTTCTTCAATTATTATATCTAAAAGTGTATTGGGAAATCTTGAATTCTCCTGTGGGCTCACAAACCCCTTTTATAGGCATTGAGCCCAGAAACCTTTGGGCACATTTCTCTAAGATTTTCAGCCCCTAGCCACCCCTAAATATGGGTTCCTCATGGTTGTCCTGCCTCATGGCTCGGCAGCAATAGTACAGTGGTAAGTGTAACTCTTCAAAATTGGAACTTTGGACCTGGGTACTCAAGTGCCTGCTAGAAATGCACAGAGGTGGCTCACAGACACTGCAATCTCAACTTGAAACTTAACATGTCATCTTCACTATTTGTTTGTTCCTCTTCCTGAATTCTTAATATTAGTGAAGTGCCCCATCATTCACCCAATCCATTACTACCTCTTCCCTCTCTATCACCACCACCATTCCCATACCCAACCAATTTTCATTCTCTTATATATTCTGCTATCACTATCTCCTAAATATTCTTTTTCAAATTCTTCTTTTCTTTGTCTTATTCCATTAATCTAGCTTAGATTTTCAACATCTCTTGCCCAAACTATTGCAATAACATCCTTTTGGTTATGCTGTTTTTATATTTACCCACCACTTGATTTTACCCTCCATATTGCACCCAGTAGGAGCTATCTGAAGTGAAAATCAAATAATATTCCTCCCATTCTTAAAATCCCTCTATGGGTCACCATGTCATAATTAGTCTCATACTTTGAGTGCATATAAAATAATCACATGGGGAACTTGTTAAAAAGAAAAATTCTTTGGACCTCTTTACCAGAGAATTGGACTCAGAGGACATGAGTTTGGACTCAGAATCTGCAATGTGTAAAGTAACCACTGTCTAACTTTGATACAAGTGGTATCAAAATTCGGTCCTTGGATCGAATTTTAAGAATGCCTTGAGGAATAAAGCCATGCTCAAGTTCATAAAGTTCCTCCTTTTCCAGTTATATCTTCTAACTTGCCCAGTGTCTTATTTTGACTGGGTTGCTATGGCAAATACCATAGGCTGGTTGGTTTAAACAACAGGAATTTATTGGCTGAAAGTGTGGAGACTAGAAGCAATCAGTCTCTGCCTCCATCACATGGCACTCTGTCTCTTTCTGTCTCCTCCTGTGACTTCTGTTCCTGTGTGCAAATTTCCTTTCCTTATAAGAACTCCAGTCATATTGGATTAAGGCCCACCCTGATTCAATTTGGCCTCATCCATATAGCATTTTCAAAGATCCTATTTACAAATGAGTTCACATCCAGGTTAGGACTTGAATATGTGTTTGTGATGGACATGATTAAATCTATCAGACTCGGTTCTACACTTTACAATATAATGAAGAAATAGTCCAATATCCATATTTTTTTCATTATTTGGGGCTCGTTCTCTTCCATATGCTTAGAACAACTTTCTCACTTCCTCTGAGTCTTGAACACTGAATAAGCATTACCTAGGTAAATAGTTTTTTGTGGCTTTTTTTCCTGAGAAGTCTTCCCTGAAACCCCAGAAAAGGCTCACTTTGCCTCTTCTGGATTCCCACAGCACACAGTGCGTACCATTCTTTAGTCATTTATTACACTAATATTATCTACTGTCCTCACTCAAATATAAACTTACTGTGTACAAGGACCCCTTCATTCATCTTTATACCCCTCGCTCCTGTCCCAGTTGCTGGTATATAACAGATGCTCAGTAAATATTTTCTGACTGGACCTGGACTGATAATAGTCTGGGATGATACTGTCAGACAGAGCCTGCCAAAGGCTTCCAGGCAGATATAGCAGCATTTGGTTCCAGGGAGAGCCTTGCCTCTGTGATATGATGTCACCATATTAATTAGGATAATAGCATTTCAGTATAGCCTCACTGCCAGAATTCACCCTGCTTCCCATAGGCAGACAAGAGTCTGAAGCCAAGACCTGGATGATTTTCAGAACCCTCTAAATGTCCATCCATCTTTCCAGACTTGCTTAAAGTCCTCACAGGATTCCTCCTTTCAGTATACACGGGAGGCCATCTGAATCTCTGAATAGCCAATATCCTGGAATAAGGAAATTTCAGGAAGGAATATACGTGCTTTGGCTCTGGAAGAGAAGAGGAAAGGCAAGTAGCCCATAAGCTAAGGTTCAACTCATCACTCAGTTCCAGAGGAAGTTTGCGATTGCCTGAGCAAACAGAACTCTTGTACTTATTGAGTATATTAAGCAGCTGATATGAAAATTCCATTAAATTACACCATCCACAACCACCAACATACATCAGAAGCTGAACTCTGAACATTTCATTTTATTTAGTCATTGAAGTAGCCACAGAATTTTCTACATACCTCTTCTCTAGTTCCATCACAATATTGGAATCGTTTGTTTACAAGCCTATCTCCCCTCTGGAATGCACATTTCTGGATGGCAAGCACCATGCCTTTGCTTTTTGTTTGTTTGTTTGTTTGTTTGTTTGTTTTTGGTGTTTCCAGTAGGGACATATGTAGGTGTTATGGGGCCTAAAGCTTATATAATTTGGGGAGTCTGCTTTAAGAAAAAATACAAGTATGAAAGTGAATATTTATTTAGAATTAGAAAAGAGATCACAACAAGTTATATATTTTTGAGAGACAATATATACCACAAGCATCATAAAATTTAGGAAAAAAACATATCTCAGTTAACTGCCTGATATTTTTTCCCCTACATTTTTTTTGGTTGCATGCTTTTTGATCACCTCTTCGTATAGCAATGCCTTTGTAATATAATTTTCTAAAGAGAGAATGGAAAGGTAATTCAGTCATTACTCTAACACAGCTGATTATAATTTTTTTTTTTTTATTGATTATTGGGATGCTTAAACATGAGACTTCAAAAACATATATTTGCTGTGTAGGACACTAGCAATAGCACAAAAACTACAAGAATTCTAAGAAATTATATTTCAAACATCTACCATCAAAAGAGAAAAATAAGTGTGAGTCATTTATAATTACATACGTGGCAGTATCAAATTTATTCCTGACAGAAAAGAATTTCAGTTTTGATCAGGCTTTCTTAAGAACTGAATCTTCTACTTAAAATTTGACAAAGCTGATGACTGGAAGAATTTCCCACAGACTAGTTTCTGGTTTCCTACACTTCAAAGCATGTGTCTCATCTTTACCACGTCTCAGGAGCCAGGTGATATAGAACATGTTCATACTGCAATTCAATATGAATTGAATTGGTCACAATGCCCAGTGAGGTAGCATACTTTATTCCTAGAAGCCACTCCTACACCAGGATAGATAGCAATAACGTAATCCTACACAGAAGTTTGTAGCAGCAACATAAATATATTTCATTAAACCCAATCTAAGTTTAGCACCTATACGACTTCAACTTAGCTGATTTCCAAATCTGGCCACAACTATTCAACTTAACTCAACATGAGGGGAAGCGTCACGGAAGGAAAGTGTCAGTGAAAAGAGAGAGTAGTCTTAATGGATTGCAATTAAAATATCTTACTGTTTCAAATTTTATACAAATACAAAACGTGGTCCACATAAATGAGGAGCCCTGAAACTTAAGCTGCATTAGCTTCTTGGTTAATCTACTTCTGGTTTCTAACATCAAGCACAGTTCCATTAAATAATAATTTCTTCACTAAATAATAATTTTAAGATAACAGGAGTGAGGGAGAAAAGGAGGGAATGAGGAGAAAAGAGAGGGAGGAAGGCTGTTTGAATTAAATTTCAAACTCTGACTTTCAGGAGTCCCAGTTGTATCAATTACCAATTATTATCTTGAACTACACAGACATGGCTGTTTTTCTCACTGTTACTCCATATATACTGAGTTTGTCCACTTTAAACTTCCTTCTGGAATGCACATGGCTTGGGGGAATGTTAAAATGCAGTCTGCCTGGTGAGTTCCAAACATGAAGCTCTTCATTTGAGTTTCATTGACTGCTAACTGCCACCACCTGGGAAATCTGAACGATGTCTTTTTACAGAGACTTTACCTCTAGACTCATCACCTTTTCCCTTCTCCCATGTCTTATGCTACCTTTTTTACTTTGATATCTTATGATATCTCCTTCTGAAATGCACCATTTTCTTATAGACTAGGGAAGTCTTGGGAGGTTTCATATATTAAATATAGATATGTAGGAAAAGAAATTATTTCAGATATGTAGCTTCATATTACCTAATTTTCTCATCTTGGCTTGATACATTGATAGATTTCGCTTAAATATTATTGATTTCATCTATCATTCAAATAGAGAAGCTGATAATTGTGTTCTAATCCTTTCAGTTATTTTCCCCTTGTTCTCTTTCCCCAAGCTCACCATGATTTTGCCAAGTCTAGAGCAGATCTTTTTGCTGAAAAACGTTGGTCCATTTCTATCTAAATCCCAAGTCTATCCTTCACATGAAAATTCTTCATAGTGAAGCCATCTGAAACATACCTAGGATTTCTAATGTACTCTGTCCACAGAATTTTTTTAAACAAATTTCACCATATTCTGACCTTAAGGCTCTGGGCTATATATTCCCAATAATCCTCCTCTGATCTTCCTTTAAATCTTTTCTAGGGCCTGCTATATCCTCCAAAATACCTTGGCCGATTTTAAGTTTCCTACTCCAAGTTCTCTACTTCCTTCCGTTATCTCAGAATTTCAAACTTCTCTAAAATTCAACCAAAAATTCCATCATTCAGGCTTCTCACACATCCTTGTTTGATGAACACAACCCTCTCAGACTTTCTCAGACAAAATTAGCATGTAACAATTCTCCCAAGCTATCTGCAATTGTACTACATGTCAGCCCTCACTGTATAGCCTACCTAATCCGCATAGAAATATGGAATACTAGAAGGTGATTTTATATTTGCATTAGTTTATACACATTTCATTAGAGTACCCCCATTGGAAGGATAGACTTTATTGAAATCAGAGCTCAAAAATGTTCACTTGTCCCACCGTCCCAAAAAAAAAAAAAAAAAAGAAAAAAGAAAAAAAAAATGTTCACTTGTCTATTTCTTTGCCAATAACTAAACACTTCAAAGATATGTTTATTTTTATTTTAATTGAGGGAATCTCTCATTAAATTTTTGTCATTCTCATTTTTAATATCGGATATATTAGGAATCTCTTTTCCTCACATTAGCAAATTGTCATCTTTTGAGGTTTCATTGGAGTAGATGTGTTTAATGGTCTGAAGGACACTGAGGATATAGACTCACTATTAATCAGTCTTCAAATAATTAACTTCACAAAAATTATTCCCCGTATGCCTTTAGTCACTTAACATCACATGCCTCTGAACTTCAAAGATTTGTGGAGGTTGGAGGAGACCTATAAGATAATATAGTCCAGCTCCCCATTTGACTTTATCAAGCACTAAAACATCCCATGCTTGACGGAAACTGCTTTTTTCAAAGGTTCTCATTTTTTACATTTTTTTGCTTTTCCCTTTTTTTTTTTAATTAGAGAAATTGTGGGTTTACAGAACAATCATGCATAAATTCCAGGATTCCCATATTCCCATACACCACCCTGCCAGTTAAGCTTGCATTGGTGTGGAAAATTTGTTACAGTTGATGACAGCACATTTTAAAAATTGTACCATTAACTAAAGTCCATGGTTTAACTCAGGAGTCACTGTTTGTATAGTGTAATTCTATGGATTTTTAAAAAAATTTATTCTGTTACCATATATACAATCTAACAAGTCCACTTTTAATCATATTTGGATATATATATATTTCACTGCTGTTAATGGTGTTCACAATGTTGTGCTACTATCCCCACCATCCATTATCTAAACATTTCTATTATTTCAAATAGGAACCAGGAAAATTTTTAGCCTTAACCTCCCATTCCCTATCCCTACCTTTTCCTCTGGAGACCTATATTCTAGATACTGACTCTATGAGTTTGCTTATTCTAATTGTGTCAAATAAGTCAGATTATACAATATTTGTCCTTTTGGGTATGGCTTATTTCACTCACCATGATGCCTCAAAGTCTCATCCATTTTGCCACATGTATCAGAAATTCATTCCCTTTTAAAGCTGAATAATATTCCATTATATGTATATAACCACATTTTAATGGTTGATGGACACTTGGGTGACTTCTATCTTTGAGCAATTGTGAATAATGCCGCTATGAACATTAATGTGCAAATATCTCTTAGAGTCCCTGCATTGAATTCTTTGGGTTATATACCAAGTAGTAGGATTACCAGATCATATGGTAGTTCAATACTTAGGCTTTCTAAGGAACTGCCAAACTGTCTTCCACAGTGGCTGCACCATTTTACATTGCCACCAACAATAGATGAGTGTTCCTATTTCTCTGCATCCTCTCTAACATATATTATTTTCCATTTTAAAAATAACAGCCATTCTAACTGGTGTGAAATAGTATCTCATTGTGATTTTGATTAGCAAAATCAAAATCCCTGAGTTCTAATGATATTGAGGATCTTTTCATGTGCTTTCTGGTCATTTGAATGTCTTCTTTTTTGCCTGTTTCTTAATTCGGTTGTTGGTCTTTTTTGTTGTTAAGCTGAAAGATTTCTTTATACATTCTGGATATTAAACCTTTATCAGATATGTGGTTTCCAAATATTTTCTACCACTGTGTAGATTGTCATTTTGCTTTCATTATAAAGTCCTTTGAGGTGCAATGTTTTTTAATTTTGATGAGGTTCCTTTTATCTATTTTTTTTCTTTTCTTGCTTGTGCTTTGGGTGTAAAGTTTAAGAATATGTTGCCTAACACAAAGTCCTGAAGATGCTTCCCTATGTTTTCTTCCAGGAATTTGATAGTTCTGGCCCTTACATTTAGGTATTTGATCCACTGTGAGTTGATTTTGGGATATGGTGTGAGGTAGAGGTTCTTAATTTTTTTTTTTTTTTGCAATGGAGATCCAGTTTTCCTAGCACTATTTCTTGAAATGACTGTTCTTTCCCAATTAAGTGGTCTTCACCACATTGTCAAAAATCATGTGGTCATAAATGTGAGGGTTGATTTCTGAACTCTCAGTTCGATTCCATTGGTCTATATGTCTGTCCTTGTGCCAGTACCATGCTGTTTTGATTACTGTGACTTTATAATAAGTTTTCAGATCAAAAAGTATGAGTCCTCCAACTTCATTCTTTTTCAAGATGGCTTTAACGATTCAGGGACCCTTACCCTTCCATATAAATTTGATGATTGGCTTTTCCATTTCTGCAAAGCACATTCTTGGAATTTTGATTGGGATTGCATTGAATCTCTAAATTGCTTTGGGTAGTATTGGCATCTTAACAATATTTAGTCTTCTAATCCATGAACATGGAATGTCCTTCCATTTATTTAGGCCTTCTTTGTTTCTTTTAACAATGTTTTGTAGTTTTCTGTGTACAAGTCCTTTATATCCTTGGTTAGATTTATTCCTAGATATTTCATTCTTTTAGTTTCTATTATGAATGGAATTCTTTTCTTGACTTCTTCTTTTGATTGTTCATTGTTTGTGTATAAAAACACTACTGA
The DNA here is from genome assembly GCA_026826555.1 of Tolypeutes matacus. NCBI lineage: Eukaryota > Metazoa > Chordata > Mammalia > Cingulata > Chlamyphoridae > Tolypeutes > Tolypeutes matacus. The sequence continues at coordinate 19,517,992 of JAKSZT010053887.1, read as the reverse complement.
TTTTTGGGCGTTGCACTTGTACCTACCACTTTGCTGAATTCATTTACGAGCTCTAGTAGCTTTTTTTGTGGATTTTGCAGGAGTTTCTGTATATAATATCCTATCATGTACAAATAGGTGAAGTTTTACTTCTTCCTTTCTAACATGGATGCCTTTATATCTTTTTATTGCCTAATTTCTCTGGCAAGAACTTCCAATACAATGTTGAATAATAGTGGTGTCAGTGGGGGTATTCTTGTCTTGTTACCAATCTTAGTGGGAAAGCTTTTAGTCTTTCAGTATTAAATATTTGTTAGCTGTGAGCTTTTCATATGTGCCCTTTATCATTTGAGGAAGTTTTCTCTATTCCCAGTGTTCTAGGTGTTTTCATAATGAAGGGGTGCTTGATTTTGTCAAATGCCCTTTCCACATCAATTGAGATGTTATGTTTTTCTCCCTTCATACTGGTAATGTGGTATATTACATTAACTGATTTTCTTATGTTGCATACCAGGGATAAATCCACTTGATCCTGGTGTATAATTCTTTGAATATGCTGTTGTGTTTGGTTTGCTAGTATTTTACTGAGGATTTTTGTGCCTATGTTCATAAGAGATATTGGTCTGTAGTTTTTTCATTTAATTAACAAATTTATTTCAAATTAACAAAAATAAAAGAACAAGAAAAGGCAGCTTGGGGGAGCAGATGTAGCTCAGGTGGTTGAGCTCCCACCTCCCACACAGGAGGTCCTATGTTCTGTTCCCGGTGGCTCCTGAAAAAACAAAAACGAACAAAAAGCAAAACAAGTAAAAACACCATCTCAGGGAAACTGATGTGGCTCAGTGGTAGAGCACTGACTTTGTACATATGAAGTCCTGAATTCAAACCTTCGCCCTTGTACCTAAAATAAATAAACAAACAAACAAACAAACAAATAAATAAGGCAGCTCAATAAGTTATGGAATCCTTACTCCTAAAAAATTCTTTTTCAGGCACTTTTACCTCATCTCATAATATCCTCTTATAATCCTTTTTATATAAGTGGGGTTGGTAGTAATGTCCCCATTTTCATCTGATTTTTGTTAGTTATATTTTCTCTCTTTTTTTCTTTTCATTCTACTTAAAGGTTTGTCAATTTTATTGATCTTTTCAAAGAACTAACTTCTGGTTTGTTGATTCTAATTTTTTTCTATTTCATTTGCATCTGCTTTAATCTTTGTCATTTCTTTCCTTCTGTTTGCTTTGAGTTTAGTTTGCTCTTCTTTTTCTAGTTCTTCCAGTTTTGAGGTCAGGTCTTTGATTTTAAGTCTTTCTTCTTTTTCAATGTGAGCATTTAAAGCTATATATTTCCCTCTCAGCATTGCTTTCATTGCATCCCATAAGCTTTGGTATGTTTTATTTTCATTTTTATTTGCCTCAGGATATTTCCTAATTTTGTTTCTGATTTGCTATTTATACTTAACAATGCATTGATTGTTTAAGAGTATGTTGTTTAATTTCTCCCTCTTTTATTGATTTCTAGATTCAGTCAACTGTGGTCAAAGAAAATACTTTGTATGGTTTCAATATTTTTTCATTTATTGAGATTTATTCTGTGACCAAACATATAGTTTATTCTGGAGAATGATCATGTACAGTTGTGAAGAATGTGTATTGTGTTTTAGTTAGGTGAAGTGTTCTACACATGTCTGTTAGTTCTAGTTGATTTAGAGTATCATTCAAGTCTTGTACTTCCTTATTGGTCTTCTGACCAGATGTCCTAACCATAATTGAGAGTGGCGTATTAAAGTCTCCTACTATTAATGTAGAATAATCAATTTCTCCCTTCAAATCTTTCAGTATTTCCTTTATATAGTGTGGGGCTCTGCTGTTAGGTACCTATATATATTTAAAATTGTTACATTTTCCTGTTGAATTTTCCCCTTTATCAGTATATAATAATAATCTTTGTTCCTTATAACTGTTTTTAACGTAAAGTCTATTTTATCTCATATTAGTATACCCATCCTAGCTCTCTTTTGATTACTACTTGCATGGTATGTATTTTTTCCCATCCTTTCACTTTCAATCTACATGTGTCTTTGAATTTAAGGTGAGTCTCTTATAGATAGCATATAGTTGTAGCATGCTTTTCTCTCCATTCTGCCAATCTCTGCCTTTTGATAGTGTGATCAATATATGATGGGGTACATTTTTTTTCATGCTTATCCTGTTTGGTGATCTCTGGATTTCTTGGCTATGCATACTTATACCTTTTGCTAAGTTTGGGAAGTTCTCCATCATTATTTCTTTGAATATTCCTTCTGCTTCTTTCTTTCTTTTTTCTCCTTCTGAGACTCCCCTAATGTCTATATTGGCACTTGATGCTGTCCCAGAGATGTCCTGGGCTAATTTTACTTTCAATATTTCTTTTTTCTTCCTGGTTTTCAGCCTGATTCATTTTAATTACCTTGTCTTCAAGTTCACTGATGCTTTCTTCTGCAAGCTCCAATCTGCTCTTGAAACTCTCTTGGCCATTTTTCATTTCAGTTATTGTGTCCTTCAACTACTGTAGTTTTGGTTGGTTCCCTTTTAAAATTTCTGTCTCTTTACTAAGATTCTCAAATTGCTAATTTGTTGTTTTCTTGATATCCTTTAATTCTTTCTCTGAATTTTCTTTCATTTCCTTGGGGATTTTAAGATCATTTTTCAAAGGCTTTATTTGGTATGTCTACTTTCTCATCTTCTTCAATGATGTTTTCTATATTTTATCTTCTTCCTTTTGATGGGCCACCATTTCCTGGTTGTTTGTCTTGTACTTTTGTTGCACACTTACATTTAACATTTTAAAATATTAACACTGAGATTTATTCCCTCAGATGTCTTTTTCTTGGTTTTGTAACCAGCTGGTGATAAGACAGAGATTGTCTTGAGCTTCAACCTTCCTATCTGGAAGGTTTGCCCAAGGCAAATGCAGTGTGCAGGGTTTTCCGTGTTTTTTTTCGGGGGGGGGGGGGTGTCTTCTCTGGGCTTTTGCTTATTAGTAGTTTGGAGTTCTCCTGTTTATAAGAATTTGGTTGTCCCCCGTTTTCCAGGAGACAGACTTCCCTATCCCAGGTGTTTGAAGCTGGCAGGCTTTTGTCCCAAATTGTTTGCTTCTATAGTTTTTTAGATTACTTTTGTTGTCTCAAGTTGCTTTTGCCTGGAGGGCAAATTCTGGGAGGTGGGCATATCCACAGAGGACTTTTCCTATTGAAACTTTCCAAGCCAAAACAGGGCCAGGGACCCACAAAGAGGGTGCAGACTGGCTCCAGGTGACTGGGGAGAGGGTCAGGAAGGGTGCCAAGAGCTCTCTGATGACTCCCCAAAGCTAAGCTTTCCTAGCCTGCCCAGAAAATGCAGCCTTTCGGCTAACTCGCCCCTGAAGCCCTGAGGAAGCCTTGCATCTTTAAGTCTCCATCACCACTGCCCCTGTCCAGGATAGGTTGAAACAATGGCTGCTGCCACCTTTGTCTAGAGCAGATCGAAACAATGACTGCCCTCAGAGCCAGACCCCATTGATCTGAATTCACTAATCAAAAGCCATAGTCAGTGATTAGCTGTGCCCACCCCTGTTCTTGGAGAAGAGGATTTTTATGTCCCTTTCTGGCACCAGCAAACTAGCCAGGGACAGGACTCTACATTGGCCTGCCGCAAGAGTAGGGGATGGGCTCTAGTAGCCACCATGCAAAGAGAGCAATTACTGTTATTTACCATAATTTATTGGCCTCTTCCTCCTGCTCTTCTCTGGATGCTGTACAGTGTGCTCTTATGGCTCTGGGGTTTCAAAATAGTTGTTTCAGACAGTTCCTGCCTGTTTAATAGTTGTTGTGGTGCATGGAATAAGTGCTCGAGCTCCCTACTCTGCCATCTTCCCACAATCCTCTCTCATTTTTAACTTTTAATAACCATTAGGATATCCTTTTCCAATAGAAACTGATATTTGTCTCCCTATAAGGTCCACCTGTTAATCCTAGTGGTATGATGCAGGGCCAAGAATCTCTTTCGTGTGTTATTTCAGCAAGTGTTTGAATACAACTCACCCATCCTTTCTAAGTCTTTTCTTCTTTACACTAAGCACCTTTTGAGCTATCCTTCATTTCACAACATTTTGAGTCCCTTCATTCTGGTTACTCTCCTCTTTTCTTTCAACACACTATAAGTTATCTATACCATTTAAAATTTGTAGCATCCTGGGAAGCGGCTGTGGCTCAATCAGTAGGGCTCCCGTTTACCATATGGGAGGCCCCGGGTTCGGTTCCCTGGGCCTCCTGGTGAAGGCAAGCCCGCCCGCACGGCGTGGTTAGCTGACCCAGCGAGCACAAGCAGCAAGGGGGGGATAAATGAATAAATAAATAAAATCTTTAAAAAAAAAAAAAAATTTGTAGCATCCATAACTACGGATTTGAGGTGAGTGAGTAAATTACTGTCAAAATTTTGGATAGTGTGCATCAGTAAATACTTTGCAGAACTGCAAGAGCTGTACGTGTGTGTGTGTGTGTGTGTCCAACCATACCAATTAATTATGAACTTGTTCAGTTATATGCTGATAAATGTTTACCAACCAACTCTCCAGTAGAGAACAAGAGAGAAAAAAGGGGAAAGGGGAGATACAATTTTCAGCATTTTCCAGTTACCATGATGTAAGTACTCCCCCCACAGCCTATTTCAAGCACAGATGCAAAGGGATGCACAGCATAACAACATTATATAGTATTTCTATGAAACAGATACAATAGCTGTAAATAACCACATGAGCATAGATAATATTAAAATGTAATAAAATATTTAGGAAGTGAGGCATTTTAAATATTTATTGACTTTGTTTTTAATAGAATTTATTTAAGTTTAAGCTTATATAATTTAATTTTTAGTAATGGCTGTGTTTACCAACTGGCTCACAAAGTTACCAAAATTTAGCAATTGGTTCTCACAAGCCATGCCAGCATACCACTAATTTACTCCAATTAAAATTCTAAAACTTTCACTATAAGTGACCCTGATAAATTACATATCCTCCCCAACTTTCAGAAATTGTTTAATTTTATTAAGTTTTGGATTTTTTTCACATTGTCTATGTATTCTTGTTTAATTTTATCTTATTAGACTCAACCAATCACTTCACCCTATCAACAACTCTTTGCCTCCTAATTTTGTCATCCAACATCTCTGTCATCTTTGTCCTTTCTGGTTTCAAGTCATCCACACATTTGATGAAAAAATCTTATGTATCTGTATCCAAGACCTTGAATTTTTAAAAAATGCTCATCAGGACACAGCCAAGGATAGAATTCTTGGCCATGTAAATATAATTCTCCCTTTGCACAAGCATCAAACCATTAATCAGCATTGATTCAATGAGGTGTTTGTCTACTGAATTGCTTCTGCACCCAATCAAAATTTCTCCACCTTGTTCATATGACTCTGGGGAGGTAATTTATCAAATGCATAACTGAAGTCTAGAAACCCTCCCTTCCTTCTTATGTCAGAGAAAGAGATTACACTCCTATGCTGATCACTTCCCCTAGGATTCAATTATGCCTCCCCTCTTCTGTCTTTTCAACCTGCCTCTTCTTCTGCCTCGATCCTCCTAGCATATAAACATGCATCTAGGAAGTACCTGAAAATCTTTGTTCTTCCACTCTGCTTTGTCTCCCATTCTGAATATTGGATATTTCTCTTCTTCCCACTCTCCTTCAGTTTACTGTTCCTTCTGCCCTCCTTTATTTTCAACAGTTGACCAGTTCCATGACCTTACTCCCATTTAGAGTAGACGCATTCAGGCAGAGACTCCATCAATATGTTGCTTCCCAAAATTTAGACTTACTTGCACTTGACCCTGGTGAAGTGGAGATGGAAGAGTTTTCCCCTCCATATTCAGAATCCATCTTGTAATTTGTCAAAGACTTTGTTCTTTCTATTACTTTACTTATATCATCACCCTCCTCTTCTTAATTGAATATCCCCAACATTTTAAAGACTCTAGCTTCTTCTATCTCTTCATATATAAAATACTTAACTGTAGCTCACCATCTTATCGGCACATTTTCCTTTACTGCCTTAACTTCTGCACCTCCTTTGCAATTCTTAATTCTCTGCATCTACCTTTTGCCATCACCACTCAATTGACCTCAGTTAGTTCCACAGGAACCTCACATTTGCTAACTCTAATCCAAAACAAAATTTTCATTTCTTACCTTACAAGACTTCTCTGCAGCTCTTGACAAGACTAACCACTCTTGTTTCTTCCTTTGACGTTTTCTTTAATTTTCTTTTATTGTTGATTTAGCGACACCTCACTCTTGTAATTTTCCTTCCACATCTCTCTGTGCCTTCTCTTTCTCCTTGCCACATTTCTCCTCTTCATTCGACACAAGCCTGGGCTTTTTCAGCATTTCCCACAGCTTTGTGATGACTCTCAATTTTTTATTTTCAGCCCAGAATTCTCTGAAATCCTGCCTCAACTGCAGATCTCCACATGCATGATTCGGCCCCACAAAGTGCACATCTTACTTTCCCCCTGCAGCCTCTCACCTAAACGTGCACCTCTTCCTGTAATCCATATTCTGGTTGAAGGACCACAATCCACTCACTTGCACAAGCCAGAAATGTCCTGGAAACCTCTCTCTTCTTCTTTGTCCACATTTACCATCACCAAACCCTCTAGATGTCATTATCTTTAGGTTCTCATTTCTTACTTAATTTTTTGTGATATTTTTCTAATTACTTCCCCTTTCTTCAGGCTCTCACTCCTTTAATCCATCATCTGCCTTCCAGTCAAAGTCATCTTTCTAAAACAGACCTGCCAGATCACTGACCTCCTTTACTTAATACCCCACAGTGATATGCAGTTACCTGCAGGATAATCCAAATGCTTCATCATCACCAAGGCTGCCTAACTCTCCAATGACATCCCCCTAAAACTCTCCCCATACCATCAAATACACTGTTTTTTCCAAGGAGGACTAGGCCTTAATTATTATGCCTTTACACATACTGATTTCATTCAGAATAATTTTCTCCAGTGTTTACTCAATGAATGCTCATTCTTCCGTATAACAGCTTAAATAAACTCTCTTCTGAGAAACATGACCATACTCCCATGCCACCATTCCTTATATGTAACTATTCTTCCTTATACAGACTCCTGTCCAAGTCCTTATCACACACTATTGATAATATTTATTCAGACACCTATTTCCATCACTAGATTATTAGTTTCTTCGAGGAAGGAGTTGCATCTTCTCTCCAGTTCTTGGCACACAGCCTAGCACATCCTAGGTACCAGTAAATGTTCACTGAATGAATGACTTATTTAATTCTTTATACCTCAATAAAAGGAAGAAATGAGAAAACTGACATGATTTCTTCTTGGCAAATTGATGCTGGCTCTTTGGGGGCAGTACTTTTTCAACCATCTCTTCTCAAACCAGTATTTCAATATTCAAGTCTAGATGAATACATCAGCATTAAGCTCAGTTTATGGGACAATTTTTTTTCACATTTTAATTTTTGAAAATAGAAATGAAAATTTCTCAGATTCCTCCCACCTGCCCTAGAAGTGGCAGTATAGGTACAATTCTCCCATTAACATAAGACTTATCACCATTGGGTGAAAGTGTTTGGAGTGCAAGTGTGTGCAAAACCAGCAACAAAAGGGAGGTATCAGGGAGGTTTTAGAGCTATAAGTAACTAAATCTAATTAATGGTGACTTTTAAAAGGAAGGATTACTCTATAACAAGAAGTGTAGTGGTAGGGGATCACTTGCATTCATTCATCTAATTGATAGTATCATTAGAGACCCAGGCTCTTTCCTATTCTCTGCTCTGCCATCTTTAACTATTTTCTCCCTCTCAAATCTGTGTGTGTTCCTCTGGTGGTAAAATGACTGCTGCAGCTCCAGATGTTACAGCTGCTTTCCAGGCAGGTAATAGGGGAAAAAGGCAGCACCAGTATCTGTTCCCTTTATAGCTTCCTCAGAATCCTCCCAGCAGATTTTGTCTCATTAGCCATAACTGAATTGAGAGTTAATACCTCAACAACAGGGGACTAGAAAATTATGTTACCTTTTTTATCCTCCATAGTAAGAGAAAAGCAAGAGAGAAGGGGCTTGCAAACCAACCCTGTCTGCCTTAGAAGAAAGGATCAGGTGTCACTGCCTGAACACTGTCTGTTCTTCCCAATCAGTATTGGCTTTTTTTCTTATATTACTGCATTGCTTTCTTAATCGAAAAATTTTACTAAGCTTGTCCCTGAATATTTTGGACATTGTTTCTGCTGTCTTTCCCACCTGCGAAGCATCTGTTTTGAATAAGTTTTCTCCCCTGATGGACTCTGGCATTTTTGTAGGCAAAAATCTAATTTCTTTCTTTTCCACCCATCTTTCTAATCTCTTTAGGTCCATTTGTATTATTTTGTCTTTAACAGTACTGGTAAATAATTCAAAATTTACTATAATTTGAAAATTTTACTAGCATGCTGCTTATTCCTTCTACTAAATCATGAATATAATACTGAATAGAACCAAATTGGAATTCACAATACTGACCTTTGAGTCATCTTAATGGAAACATATTTCTCACCAAATATATACACTCTCATTTTAGAATTCTTTCACCTCTCTAAATCAAATCTTAAGACTTTTCATAGAGTTAAAGAAAATCAGAGCTAAAAGGAACTTTCAGTATTATGTGCTCCTACACTCTTCATTTTACAGTTCCGATAACTGAGGCCGAGAAAGTCAAAATTACTAATCAGTGTTTGAAACAATGCTAGAAAGCCTGGTTTCCTGGCCCCCAGTTTGATGTTCCTTCCCCTAGGTTGTGAGATGTGTGGGTTCTGCATGAGAAATACATTAGATATTAGAAGCATAGGGCTAGTAGAGCAGGAGCCAAAGAATAAGGACTATAGAGCTGGTCCTAGAAAAGGCAAAACCCAAGCTGCAAAACACAGAGCAAGCTCAAGCATGATTCAGGCGATCTTGGACACTCAGTCCAGTCTGTTAGGATGGGCTCAGCAGTGGGTGAACCCTTGGGAGCAAGGCAGGCGGCAGTCATGGCTCTGGGAGATGTGCCCATATATTGCAGAATCCCTTCCAGAAGCCTGAGTTTGCAGCAAGGCTCCAGTTCTTAGAGTGGAAAGCTGACAGGTGCCAGCTGAGGTCCCATGACCCAGTCAGATGTTCTGCAGTTCAGAAAGGGGCTCTACTCCTCGGGAGGGTAAGCTTGTCTCAGGACAACTGGTCATAAACCAAGGAGTGGGAAATTAGACAGAAGTATGATAACATGGCCAGGTCTACTATCATTGGTGGCGCTAAATTAAGAGCTCCACAGGAACCCAGAGTTCACCCTGGGATTCCAGCCTTTGGGTCTGAAGGAAGCATACTTGTAAGGCCTGAAACCCAGAAGCCACAGCTGAATCTCCAGGCCTCAGGGCTGGGGATTAGGTTCTTATTCAAGGCCTCATCACCCTCTGGCAGCCCTGGTTTACAAGGGGAGAGGGGACTAGCCTGGAGGTTTGCAGCACCAGTGAATCCCCTTAGGAGATCAAGACACCACACCCTGCAAAAGCATCTGATTTACATTTAATGTTTGGTCTAAACTTATACTGGAGGGAGGGGATTGTAAGAAGGCATGCCAGGAGCTACAAACCTTAATTTGATAATTCCATAGGGAAAGTTTATCTTGCAGCTTTTTTTAAAAAAGCATCTCAGTAGTAGGTGGTGTTCATGAATTCATTATCCACAATATGTTTACAGATTTGTGTGTCTTAATATAGTTACATTGTTGGTCTGTGCTAATTTTAGACCTTTAGCTGCAGCACTTTAATTCTCTGAGACTTTGAATAAATAGAGATGCACAGAAACAGCTCTAAGGATAGTGTATGGAAAAGAATATGCCAGATGGAGATTGAGAGACTGCATAGTGGTCAAATTTCTGCACAGTCAATACAACTGGCTCATTAAGGTGAACAAAATTACCAGACCATGAAAACCTTTGTCCAATCATTTCACCTATCTTAATGACCAAATCCAACCAACTGCACAGTGATACAATCAACTGTTCAGTAACTATCCGTTATGATGGCAGAAAACAAAACAAATTGACAGTGTTTTGGTCAGTTCAGTAAAGCTATAAATGCAAGATTGGGAAGCATATGCAGGCTCCTAATTTTTGTTCCTTTTGTGTTCCAGATGCATTTCCTCCATTCTGATTACTTAGGAATACTGAATTCTCCAATTGTCTAAGCTTGCTCCTTGCCCTTAATTTCTTTCTGTCAATTTTCCTTTCCTTACTTTATCTTGCTAGTGACATATTTTTAAAGTCATTGGTACTTCATTTTTAAAATTTATCATTCATTTTAATCCCTTAGTTATTATGCCTTTTAAGAAAATCTATTTTCTTCTGTGTTTCAGTTTTCTCTGCCACATTTATATGAGTTTTTCAATTTGCCTTACTTCTCTTTGTAAGCATTAACTCAAACACTGGTAAAATTTAGGCTTTCCTTATAAGCAAAGATTCTTTTTTTACAATTAGCTTAGATATATCTCTGCCTTTATATTTTTGGATTAGCTATAATCCACATCCAAATACTTAGAAAATCCATTCTAATTGCTATGATATTCATATCTTGCAAATGGATTGATCTATTTTTATCTCTCGACTTCTACTTAACTCTATATAAAACTTTAGTTTTCATATCTTTCTATAGTGTTCAGAGTCTACTAAGTTTTACCACTGCTTTGCACTCCTTAGCTCTTCTAGGTTGGGTCTACACAATATTTCATCAACCAAAAGTTAAATATTCATTAATTAAATAATTCAGGGTTTTTTTTTGTTTTGTTTTTTGTTTTTTTTTCTTCATGTATCTGCATTTGGGGGAAAAAAAGAAAACCAGACTGTTTTTCTACTGATTTCTTTTCTTTAATGGAATTATTAGAATTCACAAATGCCTTGACACATATAGGCACAGAAAATAATTTTGTAAATCTTTTTTTTCCTGAAAAACTCCACATTTGACTGAATAGAATGTTTTATATTATGAATATAGCTTTCTAAGAAGAAGAAAAAGGATCAGAATCATCTCTAACTTCCAGGAATTAGCTTTACAACAATGTGATAGCCTTTACATGTTAAGCTGTTCCTATGCATGTGAGCACATGAATACATGTGTGTGGGTGCATGTTATATTTTCTTGGTTGTTACTATAGTTGAAGTGGGAGGGACTCACTGCAATAGCTGGAATACAGAGATAGTGTGTTTGCCTCTGGCTGTTCTGCAGGAACATATGGTAATTGAGGTCAGGTGATGTCAAGTAATTAGGGCAAAGAACTGATTATAAGGATTATTGGTGGACAGGTGAGGGTGTGATAGGAGTCAGATAGGCAGCCATTATTAGGGGTACTTGAAGTCAGAGAGACAAAATTCCAGGCAAGTCAACCAGGTAGGTGGATGATCTCTGCGTATGTGAGTAAGAGAAGACTTTAGACAGAAGATCTCCATGATTTGGGGCAGCTCCCCAGAAGTAGCTTTAACAAACTTGATGGTTCCCAGAGGCCTTTTATTCTTAGAGCCTCAAATTTACTGGGCTGGCTCTTCTAGACAGAACTCCAGTTAGCATAGTTAACTCAGACCTCTGTCCTTTGTGTACTCTTCCTCATATCCTTCGCTTAGTCTATATGAATAGAAAGAACTATCTTCATAATCAAGAGTTGTTGATCTCCACATCACACAGAAAGGCCATGTTTTCTGCCCTGAAATGGGCTACTCAGAGGTGTCAAAGACTAGATGTTCTAACAAGCTGAGGAGGAGGAGAATTTTACTCTTCACCAATTGATTATTCATCTTTCAGGAATTCATCTCTCTAAGGCTCTCTGCTCCCAGGTTAAAGGCCTTTACACTTTCCTCCAGACAAAATGTTTTCCAAATGCCTGAGGAAAACCTGGACTTTATGGGGAGAATGACAGTTTGAGATTATTTATGAATCCCAAAAAGAGAAAGATTATATTTATAAACTAACCTATCCCTTTGCATGTGATTCCCTTTGATTGCTTTAGATTCACCTGAGATGTCTTTGATTAAATTACCTGATTAGATTAGGGCTTTGATTCAACCACGTCAGAGAGGTGTGACTCAGGTTGAGTCTCTGCCTTCTTGGAGGGCTGATATAAATAGACACTCATAAAGAAGACACATGAAAGAGGAAAGAACTTAGTCATTTTTGATCCTGCAAGTCCCAGGGAGAGAGGAGCCATTTGCCTGATAGCTTACAGAGACTGTTGGGAAGAGAGCCAAGACTGATATAGAAAGCCCAGAAAGAAAAGAACCCTATAGAAGAGAGAGGAAACACTGGGAGACAAGCCTTATGCCAGCCTGCAGCTGAGAGAGAGGAAGCCCAGAGAGACAGGCCCTAACCAGGAGAGAGAGGACTGGAAGCCTGGAAGGGAAGGAGAGACCAGGCAGCAATCAGTGACCATCTTGTTTCAACACATGACAACTGACTTTGGTGAGAAAGCAACCTTGAGCTGGTAAGCTTTTACCCCAAATAAATACCCTTTATAAAAGCCAATCGATTTCTGGTACTTTGCATCAGCACCCCTTTGGCAGACTAATACAGGGAGCTTGTGGTGGAAATTAGACAGGAAAGAAGATGTGACTTTTATCAACTAGTATTCAAGAATTCTCTATGGAGTTGAAAAATTGGCTACTATTGATTCCTCTTACAAGTGTACAAGTTGAGGATTTTATGAAGTTCATATTCATCTCATTCACTGCTGGGGAAAATGTTCTAGAATTTGTATATGTCAACCGCAGGACGTTTCTTAACGACATTCTTTTTAGTACTAAAGATGGTAAAGTCCTTTCTCTAAGTTGCTGCTATTTAAAAATGTTTTGAGATGTAATTCGATTTCGAAAAATATAATAAATATCTTTTAAAAATGAAATGTATTTGAAATTATCGATGTGTTTTGGCTATTTGAATGCAGTTTGATCGCCAGTAGTAAGTGTAAATGGACCTCACATTTATAAAATAAATGAAATTTACATCTCTGAAAAAAAAAAAAAAAAAAGAATTTGTATATGTCCTTACTATGGTCAGCTAGGGGAAGGAAAAGGAATGGAGGAAGGTCAGTTTGAAGGCCATTGCAGAATTCAATCAGTCAATTTATAGGCTGAAAAAAAAGAAAAAAATGTAAAGCAGGCACAGGGTTTTCATTTCAATAGAACCATAGGTCTTTCCAGAGTAAAACTTGAAAAATCTTCAGTCTACCTTATTAGTGGATTGAAAGGAATGTGCAATTTAAGGACAATTTATGATATATTAGATTAAGTAGCTTAATATAATTACCAATAATTAAGTTTAATTTCTATTTCTTAGCTCCAAGAAGCCAAACTATCAGAAGAATGAAGTTACTCTTTATCATCGACAAAATAATAAAAGCAGGGGCTACTTGATTGACAATAAATTACAGGTAGAGAGAAAAAGAAACCAACTCTTATGTCATAGCCCTACTCTTCACCTTCAATCTGCCAACTTTTTGAAGGTAGGGCTGGATTCTAAAGAAAGGCAAGGATGCTATCTGTTTTAGTTATGATTTATTTATGCTGTAAGTAACAGAAACCTGAAAAATAGTGGCATAAACAGAGAAGGGGTTAATTTTTCTCACGTAACAAAAAGGATGATGGTAGATAGTCTAAGTTAATATGGCCATTCACAGGCACTCTTGGGGACCTAGGCTCATTCTATCTTCCTGCTTCACCATCCCAGTCTGGCCCTTCTATCTCTGTGGTCACAAGATGACAGTTAGAATTACTAGAATCATATTCATGTTCTAGACAGGGGAAAAAGAGTAAAATGAGGGAAGCAGATTTGGCTTAAGCACTTGGGCTCCCGTCTACTATATAGGAGGTCTAGGGTTCAATTCCCAGGGCCTCCTGGTGAAAAGCAAGGTGGCCTGAGTGGAGAGGTGGCTCACACGGAGAGCTGGCACAGCAAGATGATGTAACAAAAAGAGACACTGAAGAAAGATAATAAGAGACGCAGCAGACCAGGGAGCTGAAGTGGCTCAAGAGATTGAGCAGCCTTTCTCCACTCTGGAAGGTCCCAGATTTGGTTCCCATTGCCACCTAAAGAGAAGACAAGCAGACACAGAAGAACACATAGAGAGCAGACAGCGAACGCAAAACAATGAGGAGGGGGACAATAAATAAATAAATCTTAAAAAAAAAAAGAGTAAAATGACAAAAGCAAAGGAAAAAAGGAAGAAAACCCCAGTTGTCTGAACCCTTTCAGAGGGCTTTCCAGAAGTCACTATCAATAACTTCTGCTTAAACTTCATTGGCAGAACTGGGTCACATGACCACTCCTAGCTGAGGACAGTTTGGAGTAGTATTTTATTGAGCATATTACACCCATAATAAAATCATAGCTCTGATGGTTATATGAAGGGGAAATGAATGTTCTACCAACAACTAGCACTGATGCTTTCATTAACTGTAGTATAAACAGTGATCATCTACAAAACAAAACAAAAAGACATGACTTTCATAGCTCTTAAAAACACCCTGAGATTCAAATACTATTTTTTTACTGTAATACCTACTCCACAGAAAGTATATTCTTCTCTTATTTTCTTTCCCTTTTTTTCTCTTCTTCCCATTCATCAAATTTCATCAAATTTCCTCCCAACATCTCCTCTCCCTCTCTGGATTTTTATCGTCTTTTCCATTTTTACTTTTTTCCCTCCATTCTCCTCTTTTGTAACACATACTTACTTTTAGTAAAAGCTTACACTTTTCCTTAGCCATCTGTTTCAATTATTTATTACTGTATTATAAACCATTGCAAAAGATATTGATTTAAAATGGGGATAGGCAATTTTTTTTTTTTTTTTTTTTTTCCTGTAAGAGGCCTGAGAGTAAACCTTTTCAGTTTTCTTGACCATATAGTCTTTGTTACAACTACTCAACTCTGCCATTGTAGTGTTAAACAGCCATAGACAATATGTAAAATATGGGCATGACTATGTTGCAATACAACTTTATTTGTAAACAAATGATAGGCTTAATTTGGCCCACAGTCTGTATTTTGCTAATCCCTGGTTTAAACAACAACAAAAAAATATTTACTTTTCCTCGCAATTCTGTACATTGACTGACTCAGCAAGGCAGTTATTCTGTTCCACATGATATAACTGAGGTCACTCATATGGCTGCAACAAGCTCATAGTTCAGCTGGAGATAGAACATCCAAGATGATTTTCATCCTCCAGAGCCTCTTTCCACATAGTTTCTCATTACAGTAGTCTGGACTGAGCCCCTTTGCAGCATGGGATCTTGCTTTCATGAGGGAATATCACAAGAGAGCAAAGTGCTTATCAAGCCTCTGCTTGCATCATTCTTGCTAAGGTCTCATTGGCCAACACAAGTCAAAGGGAATTCCAGATTCAGTGTGGGAGAGGACTACACAGAGGTGTGACTACTGGGAAGCATGGATCATTGGAGCCACCAATGTAACTAACCACCACATTCTGCCTTTAGGCCCTCATTTACGTCTCTCCTACATTCAGAATATACTTACTCCTGCCCAGGGCCCACAGAATATCTCATATCAGCATCAAGTCCAGGCTTGACAACCAAAATCTTGTCATCTAAACCAGGTTCACCTGCAGATGAGAACCCTAGGGTATGTTTCCTCAGGTACAGAGACCTGTGAACTAAAACAACAAGTTATCTGCTCTACACATTTAACATTCAATGGTGAAAATGAGAAAGGATAATCATAATAGACGTTGCCTTTCCAAAAATGGCAGTGGTGGTAGGGGAGCAGGATATACATAGTTATTACTCCATAGCAATTATGTGATCTGTCCAGACACATTTCACTTGAGGGAAGGGAATCTTTGTTGTTCTCCTGGGAGAAGTTCCTTAATCCATTGCTCTCCTCAACTCTTAGGTCTTCTGGGTTCTACTCTACCCTGTGAGTAGGCATTCCTTTTCTATAAGGAATGGCTCATGTTTGCATTTGAGTTGTGCTCTCTGACTGCTTTCTGCCCTTGGTAAGTTGGAGGCCCCAAGGCCACTTCTCATTTTGACCTATCCCTTTGAATCCATGCTGATACAACTCCTTTAAAATTGCTGTGGTCTTTCTATGTAACAAATTTTAAAAATCTACTCCATTAGACAAAAGCCAAATTCAAAAATCTCTTGAGAAAGGTCTCTCTCTACTTTGAATTGATAAATCAGTGTGTTGTGGGAACATACCCTTAAGATTCTTAGAAGCAATTTTGTCCAACTGAAAGGATCTATGAAGCACTTAAATCTTTCAGTAGTCTAAAAAAGGAGCTGTATAACCATAAGTTTGATTTGATATTTACCCTTAGGCCTCATTTTACTGGCAGCATCCAGGATTTGATCTTTATTTCTGAGGCTACTTCTTCCTTTAAAGTTGGTTTTTGTTTTTTTGCTTTAAAACTTTTTGCCAGCTGGAGAGCCTAGAAATTGGAAACAGTTTTCTTGTCAACCCCAAAAAGACCTCAGCTGTAAATTTTTCCTTGAAATTGTGCTTGCAAACTAAACAATACTCACTTTACTTTTTCTCTCTCCCAATACTTTATCTTACGTGACTTAAAGGACCAATCAGCACATTCAGTATTCTGCCTGGAAATCTCCTTCTCAAATTTATAAGGTTTTCTATCCTCCAAGTTACCATAGGTGGCAATCTCCTTCATCCTTCCACCAATACACATCACAGATTCATTTTATCCAGCCTCCAACAGCAATTTTACTGCTCTTCTAGACCCATTAACAGTATTCTTTTCACTTTCCAGGCCTCCACCTGCCGCCCATCCCAATGTTTTAGGTTTTTGTTGTAGAAGCACCCCACTTCTGGGTACCCATTTTTATGTCAATTATTTATTGCTACATAACAGTGAAATGTGACAAGTTCCAGTGACTTAAAACATTAATGATGTGCTATTTCTCATAATTTGGTAGGATGGCTGGGTCAGCTGAGTATTCTTCTGCTCCATATGGTGGCAATGAGGACATGTATGTGGCTGCATTCAGCTGGAAGCTCAGCTGGGGCTGGAATGTCCAAGATGATTCTTGAGGGCGTCTCTTCTCTTGACTCCTCATTATTCAGTAGTCAAAATTGAAGTTCTTTGTAAGATGGCAACTTGCTTCCAAAAGTGAACGTCCCAAAAGACAAGCCCCGATGCGCAAATATTTACCAAACCTCTGCTTGTGTCATGCTTGCTAGTATGTCACTGTCAAAACCATCAGCTGAGCTCAGACTTGGTATGGGGGCCGGGGTGGAGAGGGGAGATTAGAATGCCAGGAAGTACAGGTCCTTGAGAGCCACCAATGTAATAGTTGACCACACCATAATGCATAATTCCATTCCAAGGTTTTTTTGTTTACTTGTTTGTTTGCTTTTGGGGGGGGGGTTGTGTTTTTATTTTTTTATTTTTATTTTTTTTTACTTTAGGGTAAAGCCCCTGGAGTAGAGCAGAAAATGTACACATCTAGTGATATGGTCGAAAAAAATGGCCTGTGATACATGAATATAAACAAAACGACCCTGATGGGCTTGCTTTTTCATTACTCAACTTGTCATGTTCATGTCCTATAGACACAAACTTTCATTTTCATAAAACACATTGTAATTTACAATTAAATGGCTGTTCTGGTTTATCTTTTGTGGACCCCAGACAATTATGTTCCTAAACTAACCCATTCCCTGTGCCTGTAAATGCAGTGTAGATGGGGCCTTTTGATTAGATTCAGTTAAGGGAACTTTTATTAGATCACTTTCAATTAGATTGCTTTAGGGCTTTTGATTGGATTGCATCAGTGAAATGTGACCCAGGTTGGGTCTCTGCTGTCTTGCTGGATCTGATATAAGCTGAGAACTGAAAGCAGAAATACACAAAGAGGAAAGGGAGCTCTGCCATTTTGACCCTGCCATGTGAAAGAGGGAACTCCAGCTTTGCCTACAGATGCAGAAAGACAGAGAAACCCCAAGAGGTTTAAGCAGAGATGAGGCCCAGGGAGAGATGACCAATTGACCATAGATGAGCTCCAGGAGAAAGAGCAAGACTGGCAGACTCGCCATTTTGCCTCACCACATGGCAAGACTGCAGGATCTGCTAGCAGCTGACCTTTGCTGAGAAAGCATGGCTGATGAAGCCAAAATCTGGACATTTTTGCGGCCTTGGAACAGTAAGATTTTACCCTAACACAATCCCTATTATAAAAGCCAGTCCATTTCTGGTATATTACATTGGCAGCCTTTGGCAAACTAAAACAACGACATTGTATTGTATTGCCAGTAAGCTTAATTTAGTTCATTTCCCCTTCGCAATTAAAATGGCCTATTGTCATAACTCTATTACGGCCTATGATAGAGATTTTCTTTCTACTTAAAAATTTTTTTTTCATTGTTATCATTGTTTCTGTTCCTTTTTCCTACATAGTTTCCTCTGGTTACATAGATGTTCTGAGAAAAGATAGATCTCAGCAATTATCCACATGGAAACATGCTACTTATGGCATCCTGCTCTTACTTGTTTCCTGTCTTGCTAATTTTGTGAAAGTGGTTGTTTGTGAATAGTTCTTGATTACAGATATGACTTGTTAAGCCTAGAATTGTAGTAGAGGTAGACTATTGCAGTGATCTACATGAGCCTGAATCATTGAGGAAAAAAGGAGAATATTCAGTCAACCACCTGCCTATTAAATCTCTGGATATTTGGAAACAATGTTGGCTTTGAATCACATAGAAAAAGCCAAATGGGTAGCTGTTTTTTGTTTGCTTGTTTGTTTTTGCTTTTTTTTTTTTTTTGAGAGAGAGAGATTGAAAAATAATGGGGCCTCTGCCCATCAGACCACTTGCTCCAGATTTAGTCCTGAGCCAGACCTTCCCAGAATAAAATTCCCACTATAATTTAAATATTAAATGCTGCTTATACCTTCTATTTATGATGCATTAATGCTTTGGTTTCCCAGAGTCATTTGGATTACCTCTGCCTTAGAGTCCTGTTTAGATTTTTCAAAGTTGAATCCACCTATGACGTGCATGAAAATTATTTGAAGAGCCACAATATATAGACCCTGGGCCTTACCTCTGGTCAACTACATCAGAATCTCTCAGGTTTAAATCCAGGATTCTTCATTTTTAACAATTGTCCATGTTTGCTTCATGCACTTGAAAGTTCAAGAACCACTGGTCTAAAGGAAAAGACAAAGACAGCTGTGAGACCTGACATGAATTAAGTAACATCCAGGTTTGGCCTCCAGAAGACAGGGCAAGATCTGGTTTTGACAATATTCAGAACTGAGGGGTGACTTTGGGGACATTCTACTCTCCCTTTCACTTTTGCTCCTTCTCATTCTTTAATCGCCCAGTAGTAATAATCATTTGTTCAGCTTCCAGTAAGAGCTAGGCACTAGGCCTTAAGCCTCACAAAATCCATGGGATCAACAATA
Source organism: Tolypeutes matacus (assembly GCA_026826555.1). NCBI lineage: Eukaryota > Metazoa > Chordata > Mammalia > Cingulata > Chlamyphoridae > Tolypeutes > Tolypeutes matacus. The sequence goes on along the minus strand of JAKSZT010053887.1, from coordinate 19,498,507 downwards.
ATATCATCCCAATTTTACAAGTAAGTATACTGAGCCTCACCGAAGTTAAGGAGCTTTTCCAAGACCACAGACCTAGGAAAAGATGGAGCTGGAATTTGAGCTCAGATCTTCTCTCTAGTCATTTGCCTATGAAACTAATTTACACCACAGTGTTAGGGTTTGTGGAAGATTGAATTATGTACCCCAGAAAACATATGTTCTTTAGCTTATCCATGTCCCTATGGGTATGAACCCATTATAAGTAGAACCTCTGGAAGAATTTATTTTAATTAAGGTGTAGCTCAACAGCTTGAGGATGGATCTTAATCTGGATTCCTGGAGGCTTTATTGAGAGGACCTAGAAGTCACAGAAGCCAGAATAGAGAGGACAATGCCATGCGATGTGAGGTGGCGATTCAACTAAGGAAACCCAAGGCTTGCAGCTAACCCACAATGGAATGCTATGGACCCCCGGAGGAAGCAAGCCTTCTAGCCCCCAAAATGATGAAACAATAAATTCCTTTTGTACACCATTCCATTGTGTGGTCTTTGCCATAACAACCTAGTAAAGGAAGACAGAGGTATTAGGTCAGATACATGAACTTCCTTCCATCTGCCCTCTAGCCTTCCTCCGTTCTCCAGCAACCTGCAAGGCAAGCAGCCCGCGGAAAGAACCTTTCTCTTCACTTTTAAATCAACCCTTAGTTTCCTTTCCGTGGCTATTTCTTTCAATTCCTTGCACCAAAGGATTAGAGGCCGATGGCCACTATTTTCCCCACCTCAGCCCTGAATGTTTTCTATTAGACAAAATGCAGGCTCTTTGATTACACAATTAGCTAAATATCTTCCAGGAAAAATAAAGTATCAGAGGTCTTATTGCAGAACCCTTTCATAAATGACTCCATTTGGTATAAGCGCTGAGTCTGTTTGGTCATTGTTCCATCGTCAGCACCTAGAAGTGTGACTGGTACATTGGTACTCACTAAATATTGAGTAAATAGAAATATATGCTGCATTTTAACATTATGGCTCTCACCAGAAACTCAGAAGCTAGGATAGTTAAGATCTGGGTTAAAAGTGCAGAGAAGGGAAAAGTTGACCCCTAGATAGTGCAACCCCTGTCAAGTGCATTGACTTTAGTACAAGCAAAGCTGCAACTGGGTCTTAAAATGTGGCCAAGGAATGGGAAATTCAAGTGTTTCACTAGGAATATGTGGCCAGATGTTGATGGGTGTCTGGTAAATATTATAGCTAAGCTATGTACTCTCTGATAAACCTGTATCTTCATTCTTTCCTTCATCAAACAAATATTCACAGAACACCTACTATGTGCCAGGCATAGTTCCAGGCACTGACAAAATGATCAAAAGCCCTAGCCCCCAGAGAGTTTATATTCTATTTGGGGAAAGAAAAGAAACAACGACCATGACTAGTTCTGCTGAACAGAAGAGAACAGGCAAACGCAAAGACTCAGAAGAGTATCAGAGCCCCATGTACTGGAAAAGGGAAAAGAGACCAGCTTGAGCCTGACACATGTGAAAGATGCACTGTGCGTGGCCCTGTCTGCACTAGGGACCCTGAACTCCATGGCTCTAGAAAGGACTGCATTAGGGATGGGCTCCGACTGGGAAAAAAAAAACCCAAAACGATGCCAGTTAGGGTGTTACCATGGTGATACTCTGTAGATTTCCCCCTTCCTTTTCTCTGACCTTCCCCCTCCTGCTTTGGAGCCTGCATTTCTACACTAAAAAGGAGAGAGGGAAAGGATCTTTCCTGTTCACTATGAAGCTTGTAATACAGATCCTACCTCTCGAATGCCACAGAAATTCTGAGCCATGATGTCTGGGGATTATGCTTGTGCATTTGGGGCTCCATGGAATGTGTGGCACATGCAAAACGAGAGAGGCTGCCACCTGCCTGCCCTGGGCTGGCGACAGCATCAGGTGGCACTGTTTGTGAGTGCTTGTATTTCTTCTGTCAGAGGGAGTCGGTTTCATGGTTCCCCAGATATCTTTTGCCTTCCTCCACCAAAATGTCTTGATCCCAACTCCTGGCTCCTGCTTGAAGGACTAGTACATTTTTATCGGTGTCTCACTCTCTATTTCCTCTTAAAAAATGCAAATATTCAGAGGAGAGTTAAATTACTTAATTCCTAACACATGTGAGTGAATTAATTTCTCAGGTAGATGACAAGAGAGCTGAGAATAAGGAAACTGCTAGAGTGAGTAAAAGGTGGATATCGGGTTAAGGGTGGTAGGGGACTGGGAGAAAGAGACAGAAAGAGAGTAAAAATACACCCACACGAACACCCCTGCACAATTTGAGATTCTTTCTTAGGATATCGCCAAGGAGTGAAAGTGAAGCAGTAAGTTGTAGGGGTAAGTACTCCAGCTCTGGAGTTGGGTAAGCTGGGTTATATTCCTAACTTCATTTCTATGTATCTGGCTGACTTGCTGCCAGTTATTGAATCTCTCTAAGCCTTAGTTTCCCTATCTGTATAAAAGGAATAATAACACCTGTTTCTTAAGATTATTGAGAGGATTGAATAGGATAAAGTATGTTGAGCAATAGGCACAGTGCCTGGACCATAGCAAATCAAATTAAAGGGCAGCAAGCTTCAGGGTATGTTTGGGAGGACCCTAAGACCTCTCTATCATCTCTGTTGATTTATTCCTCTGGAAGAGATTAAGAAGTGGGGATGGGGTGCAGGCAAGGCAGGGGAGCTAGCATAGATCATGTGCCATTGCTGGCCCCACTAGCCTGGCCAGAATCTACAGAGATTTCTCTTTCAAACTGGCTGGCACTGAGGCCATTTATCTCACTGCACAGTGACTTTCATTCCTAGTGACCGTTTCTCCGGCCGGCACAGAATTCAGCATGATTGCCAGCTCCTGTTCGGGCGTTCCAGGTGAAGATAGAGAAGCTCTGTGTGGGAGAAGCTTTCTTGGTGCAGCGCACCCAACAGAGCAGGAAATGCAGCCTCTGCAGCAAGCATAAAGCCCCTTCCCCCACAGTCAGCCTTCAGTCTATTCTCTCATTGCTCCTGCCTTCCTGCAACACACAGGCCATGCACATTTCCTCTGGAGTTTTATTTGCAAATCTCATTCACTTTCTGCTCTAAACCTCAGACTTTTGCCAGGGAGTATTGGGGAGTGAGAGCAGCATTCAGATTCACTTTCAGAAATAGAAGTCTCCCCATCTTCTGCTTGCTTGGGACCTCAAACTTTGTCCCTGGGTGGCCAGGTTCACTGACTTAGGGGCTTCCCTTAAATCCAAGGCAGTGGAGAGATGGACGGGCAGCCCCTTTGGGCTTTTGAGCAGGAAGAGAGCAGTTGAAGCAATAATTTCTCAGTTCATTACCAAGGGCAGTTAATAGATTAATCAGACCTTTCATTGCAAACCTTGAATATTTGTTTGAAATTAGTCTGGTTAAATACCCAGGGCTGGAGAATGCATGCTTGTGCATACATGAGGTCAAAGGACTTAGTGAGTCTTAGAAAAAACTCTTTTCCCAAAGACTTAACTTCTCCATATACTCCTGGGGTTCCCCCAGCAAGGTACACAGTTTTAACCATTTGATGACCCCAAGCTTAAGCTTGGGCTATGCTAGGAGAATAAGCAAATTTGTCAGCTGTAGACAATTGACTTCTTCCCTAATAATTGGGAGCTGGTAAGAGGAGTGGTCTTATGGGGACTCTAAAATCTGGCCACTGAGCCAGAAATCTGTCTGGGGCACTTATTCTTATGCAATTGACTCAATCACTCTAAGTCTGAGTTTCTTTGTCAGTAAAATGTTGATAATAGTATCTACCTTACAAGGGTGCTCAAGGGTTAACTGAGGTAATGAATATAAAGTGCCAGCACAATGCAGGGCACATAATAAGTACTTAATAAATGTCAAATGCTATTAATCCTCTACATTTTTATAGCACTTAATTATTTTCCAACTACTCTCACATAGTCTCACGTGGTTCTCCTAACTGCCCCATCAGGTATAAGATGCAGAGCCTATAGTATTAGCCTCTTTTTTACAATTAGAAAATTGAGTTTGTAAATGATTAAGTGTCATAGCTATAATTAATGAGAACCCAAGTCTTCTGGTAGATTGTTCCACCCCACACCCTTTCCACCACCCCACAGCTGCTTAGGAGTCCAGACAAGGGAAACTTTGCTATTCACATCAGATAAGGCAGGAGATCTGAATTCTAATGTGCACTTCTTACCAACTCACAACCTCTCTGAGATTGGTTTTCACATTCATGGTATTGGAGGGCATATTCCTCAGGGGTCTACAGAGAAACAGAACCAACAAGATGTGTGTGTGTGTGTGTGTGTGTGTGTAAGGACAGATTTATCACAGGAATTGGCTCACACAACTGTGAGGGTTAGCAAATCAGTATTCTGTAGGGCAGGCCAGAGGTTGGAAATTCCAGTAAGTGATGTTGAAATTTCGATCAAGCCAGAATTTCTTAGGGGAAGCCAGTAGGCTGGAAACTCGGAAAGGTGTGGAGGGTATAGTCTCAAAGCAGAATTCCTTCTTCTTCCCAGAACCCTCAGTTCTTTGCCTTTAAGGACTCCAATTGATTGGTTGAGGTCTAGCTACATTGTGGAGGGTAATGTCCTTTACTTAAAGCCAGCAAATTGTAAATGCTAATCCACATTTATTGCTATAAAATACCACCACAGCAAATCTGGGCCACTTGGGTACCAGCTGGGTACCAAAACCTGGCCAAGTTGACAGGTGAAATTAACCATGACAGAGGGCTCCTTCCAGGGCTGACAATCTGTAATCTTAAACTCTCCCTGAACAATGGGGCTAGTTTACAAATTAGCAGCAAGGAGAGATGCCCCACGGCTCTACTCTCATACTCTACTACTCCCAGGGCCCTTAGAATATATTCATTGCCTGTAGGGTAACTTTTGGTGAATTATTTTCCCTAGTACAGCTGAGCTCCAGGAGGGAAGAGATACTATTTTATTAATTTTGTTTCCCCTAGAGAAGAGGTTCTTAACCTTTTTTTCCCCATGGCCCCCTTTGCCAGTCAGGTGAAAACCATGGACCCCTTACTAAGTCCACAGGAGACTGTGCATTATTTAATAAATATATCACACCCATAACAACAGGTCCTCACAAGAATTTTTTTTATTATTATTTCAATTCAAGCTCATGGACTCCTTGTTAAGAACCCCTGTCCTAGAGCAACTAGCAGAATACTTCACACATAGTCAGTGCTCAATAACTACTTGTGGATTGGTGATTTTGTAATTTGGGGCTTTCTAATTCAGTCCAAACTAATGCCTGTGTCAAAGTCAGCCTCATTATACTATCACTCATTTTTGCATTCTTATGAGCCTAGACATTTAAATAAGAAACCTGCAACTCCAGGAGCTTTAAATGGTTTTCCCAAGAGGGTAGAAGGGGAACAAATTTCTATAACCTGACATATCAAAAAAGAAAAAGTTGTGGGCTGCTTTACAGTCCCCAGAGTGATTAACCTCCCTCATCATTGTTTAGGCAGAAGAACCAAAAGAAAAGAATATACCTGCATTGATCTTTCAAGACCTTTGTTAAACCTGAATGTGACCCTGAGACATGCATTACAGACAGAGCAGGGAGGACTCTCATTAAGGGGGTAGGTACAATCTACTCAACTACCTGTTTCATGTGAGGACAGGGATTGCAAAGAGTAGGCAGAATCACCCTCCACCACGGCTCTCCTTACTACACAGTATCCCAATAGTGTCGCAATTCTTTTGAAAACAGTCTTAAGCCGTCAAATTAATTAAATGAAATTGACACATGAAATGAAACCTATTTGCCATCCCTGACTTAGGGAGGACCTTTGCCGCTTTGTTTCCGGGCCTGAGGGTGATCAGCCCTGCTGCAGCCCGGGGAGCGACACGAGCTAGTTGTGGACCGTCCGGCGTGCACTCCGGAACGGCGGGGGGGGGGTGAAGAAGTTGTCAGGAGAGCGCAGGCCCGGCTCCCTGGTCTTCACGGGGGTTAAGGAGAAGTTGTCACAGGGTCGCCGTTTGGTGCCCTGTGGTCTCCCTGACAGTACTAAATGAAGAGACACCACTCACTTGCTTGCTGGAAGGTAAGACCTTTATTCAGGGAGAGCTGCGCAGTTTTATAGGCAGAGTTGGGCGGGGGTGAGCGTGTTGTCTTCTGATAGGGCGAAGCTGTTGCTGGGCGTGGGGGGAAGATTTGGGAGGGAGGGGGGAGGCTAGAGGAGAAGGCCAACATGTCCAAATAAGGTTATGGCTGTGAGGGGGTGCTGTGATAGGCTGAGAGAAATGGGGAAGTTGGGTCCGGGAAGAAGGTGGGGCGTAGTGCCCCGCAAACGCCTGGTAAACATTACCTCATCTCCTCCCTTAGTTTTAATTTTAAAGCAATTTAGAAGAATTAAGGGTAGGGAACTGGGCCTGTCTTAGGTCGTAGCCGGCTGTGGCACTTAACAGCTCTTACCCGTCATTGGGCTGACCCAGCAGCAACTGTGCATAAATGATAGGGGCTGCTCCTGTCTTAGGTCAGAACCGTGCTAGAGGAAAGGGCTGGAACTTACCCGTCTTTGGGTGCACTAGCAGCTTTGACTGTGCCAGGGCCCAGTGGCAACAATCGGCTAGGCCCCTGTCTTAGGTTGTCCAGCAGAGCTAAGAGAAGGTTCAGTTGCCCGTCATCGGATAACAGCCCAGCAAAGCAACAGTGGCTGGCGCCCTGTCTTAGGTTGGCCGTTCTGTGTGCCTGGCTAAGTTGCCCGTCGTTGGCTCGCCAGATCAGCTCTGTCTTGGCCAAATTGTAATAGGGGGAGAGGTTTGTTTGGAAGGGGAGGAGGGACAGGGTAGGGGCCTAGAGGGGTGAGTGATTGGCATGGGTTGGGCGATTGAAGGATTGGTTGTTGTTGGAGAGATGCAGATATTCAACTTCACGGGTTTGGACTCGCTGATAGCGGACGGTTACTGGCTTATCGAAGAGGGAGTTGCGAATCGCCTGCAAGAGTTTTCGAAAGAGGGTAGGGCCAGGAATTTTGACTGCAGGCGACACTCTTCAGCTTCTTCTCTATTTCTTTGTCATCTGCGTCAATTTCCCATAGAGCGACGGTGCTGGTCTGACATTTCGGGCCGGGATCCAGATGGGTTGTGGGGCGCCATCTGGGAAGACACAAGCAGACCTTGATAGGGAAAAGCAACTAAAACAATGGCATTTCCCCCGCTATTTTGTAGATTTGAATTCCAAAGCAATCCATTTAGCACTTTTCATACAATTCCAGCAACTTTCTCTTGGCAATTGATGATATCTGTGTATGGAGCTATAGAATAGGATCATGGATAATTGAGGGACTAGATCATGGTACACGCTACAGCCAACTTTACCTTTTCTCTGAAATTAAACTTTGTCATGAGATCGAGGTGAACATTTAAATAATCAGAAGATGGAATATAAAAAGATAGACTACTTGGAAGAATGTAAACAGGTAACTGTTAAAGCAATATAAATACATGACATATAATAAGATTCCATTTTTTAACTCTTAAATGTTACCAATACATGCTTAATTTAATCTGGTTCTAGCTTGGGAGATCTGTAAAACAATTCTTCTATCATTTTTCCCTAGAGACAAAAACATTCCAGGACACACATGGTATCTGCTCTTCAGTGTCTTTGGCTTTTATCATCAAAGGCCTTCACAAGGAACTGTTTTTGCCTTCTAACATTTTAGTATCCTACTGTTTAAATTCTTTAAATTGAAAAATGGTGATTTTCCTAAAAGCAGAGAGACTCAAGGTCCTATGTAAAACCCTCTTTCCAAGTAGATTTATCTTCATCTGACAAATTTTCTTTACAGAAGAACCTTTTTTGAAACCCAGGGCTGAAAATCAATTTACAAAGGTTTGCTTATTATTTTTACCACAGATTTCCAGCTTGGCCTCTGTCATAGACCCACTGCTAAACATACTTCAAACATTACTTTAAAAATATATTTAGGGAAGCGGCTGTGGCTCAATCAGTAGGGCTCCCGTTTACCATATGGGAGGCCCCAGGTTCGGTTCCCGGGGTTCGGTTCCCGGGGCCTCCTGGTGAAGGCAAGCCTGCCCGCACGGCGTGGTTAGCTGACCCAGTGAGCACAAGCAGCAAGGGGGGGATAAATGAATAAATAAATAAAATCTTAAAAAATATATATATATATATTTAAAAAGAATACAATTAGATTTTTAAAGAATTTTTAACATAATTTTAAAATCATTTCAAACTTATTTAAAAAAATTGAGAATAACAAAAATAATTCATATATTCCTTTACTCGAAATTTACCAATAAACAGCTTACCATAACTGACTTATCTTTCTTTCTTTCTCCATATAATAGATATTATTTTTCCAAACTGTTTGAAAATAAATTATAGAGGTCATGCCCCTTTACCCCTAAATACTTCATTGGGTATTGCCTAAGAACAAGGACATGCTTTTACATAAATGGAGTATTTAATTGAGGAAGTTTAATAATTATATAGTACTATTATCTAATATAAGGTTCATTATCAAATTTTGCCAATTGTCCCAATAATGTCCATTATGGCAATCTCCCCTCCCCTCTTTCCCAATCAGGATCCAATCCAGGATAAGTCATTTCATGGAGTTGTCATATTTCTTTAGTCTCATATAATCTGGAACCATTTCTTAATCTTTCATTGTCTTTCATGACATTGACATCTTTATGAGAGTACAAGCCAACTCTTTGGAGTTTGTCTGACATTTCCTCGTGTTTCCATGTGGGTTATACATTTCTGGAAAGTATATTACAACTACAAAAGAGATGCTGTGTCCTTCCCAGTGCACCACATCCTCTGTCGGGTTGTCCCATTGTTGGTGACGGTAACTTTGATCACTTGGTTGAGATGGTCTCTGTCAGATATCTCCACTGAAAAATTACCATTTCCTACTTTGTACTGATAAGAAATCAATGGAGAGATACTTTGAGACTATATGAATATCTTTCACATTGAACTTTCACCCACTCATTTTAGCATCTACTGATGATTCTTGTCTGATTACTCTGATGATTATAAAATGGTGATTTTGTAACTATCATTTTTTTCTACCTCTATGACTTGACATTCAACTATAAGGAAGAGCTTTCCGTTCTCCCCCATTATTTATTTATGTATTTATTTATTAATTATCAACTTGGATTCATGGGTTCTTATATTAATGAATGGCATATAATACATTACTGTAGTTATCTCTTTCCATGCACAAATTGTCACAGATATCATAACGGATTAGATCAATGATCAGCAAATACTAAATGGAGCCCTTTCAGGTTGACTCTTGAATGCTTTTCACATGTCCCCATCATTCTTTGATCTCTTCCTTACTCTGTAGTAAGGCAAGATATTATAAGCTCATTGGATTTTCCCTGACCCAGCCTTGGAATCAACTCTTGTCCCTTTTAGTGGATGATGGCACTTAGAAACCAAAATCTAGGTATACAATTAAACTTTTAAATATACACTTTAAGGATATTCATTGTTTCTTGTTATTATGTCTGAAGAGCTAGTTTGGGAAAAACTAACTGTATCCATAGAGCAAAATAGTGGGAAGATCTAATGTTATAAAAATAAACAAAAATGTAAAGTCCTATTGTATTTCTTGTATTTTAAGTTTATAAGGTGTACTATAGTTTAATGTCAGCTTTTTGGAGGGTGAAAGTAGGGTAAAAGATGCTATGCTCAATGTTCACATTGATTATAAGTCATCTACTAATTTCAAAAACATCAGAGTATGAAATATTTGCATCTTAGAATCAAGAAAATAAGCAATTCATCTCAAAGAAGATCACATCATTACGGCTTCATGTAGAATCATTCAAATGATTTAGGGAAAACATTGAATAATATTATAAATAGCTTTGTTTGTATTTCTTCTCGCTTTTGCTGTCCTTAACTATACATCCTTTCATTTTCACTAGGTTATAATGAAAGTTTAGGGGATAGGTCAGATTGGTGTATTTTATTTTTTTACAGACACATAAAAAATGAGAACAAATCGGAACCAGATATTTTACTTCTCATTGAGCTTGAAGCATGTTGATTTGTTCCATATGATCTTAGGTGTCTAAATTTTAATAGGGCTACAGTATTATTTCAATGAGTCAGAGAACTAAATGGATTTTAATAATGATAACAATAATATTTTATATGGATATGATTGGATAATTAACTAAAACTTTATAAAGGCAATCTCATCAAGAGTAGCATAACTAGTAGCATAACTAGATCCTAACTAGTTAGGAACATCTGCCTGGGTACCAATCCCAGCCCTGCTGCTTACCAGATTTGTACCCTTAGGTAAGTTAAGTAACTCTTTTGGGCCTCAGTTTTCTTATCTATCAAAGGAAGGTCATAATAGCACCTACTTTCAAAGGTCATCGTGAGTACTAAATGAGAGAATTCAGGCACAGCGCTTAGACCAGTGCTTGGAACACAGCAAACTGCCTAATACATGTTAGCTAATAAAAAAAAAAGTTCAAAGGCCTATGTCATCATCATTCCAGGATCTCAAATCGATATTTTTATTTGTACACTCTCATCAGACAAGTTGGTATTTTTTTACCTCTTTAAAAGCCCAACTAGATTCAATTGGAAGCATCTTCTTAAGTTCTACATCAGGAATATGAATTAGGAAGCTGTGCCACAGGTAGACAAGTGCACCTAACTGCGGTGGTTTAGTAATCTAGTTCTTCACTGGATTCATCGCCAGCAGCGAATAGTTTAACTACTGCTCTCCCTTCTTTAGGAAAACCATGGTTCAAATGAGCTATTTGTTCAGAAGACTGAACAAACATACCTAGATAAGCAGAGGAAAGGAGAGAGGCGCACACAGCCATCAGGTTTGGATTGCCCTGTCTCACTCGGGTTGTATCTGCTCCCAGAAGACTCTTTCTGTCACTGTACTGCTTTAAGCAGTCCTGAGGGTACTTATCCTGGAACAATAGCACACAGATGATTAACAATTTAGAGAGAAAAGGAAGAGAAGACACCCTTTGTCTTCACCATGAAGGATTCACCATTTCCCTTTTAATTCTTTAATCGGCCTTTCTTGATGAGGAGTTGCTTTATTTGGCTGTGTTTGTGGTTGGCTGTGATGTGTGTGTTTTCTGTAGTCTTGGGCCAGATTATTTGCATCTTAAAAACAATCTGGTGAATCCCTATCCCTTTGTAGGGTTTATTTCATGCATTCTGCGGGTTTTAGAGAACTGAGGTCAAGGATAATATATTAGCATGCAGAGGAAGGAAGCTGGGACTCCACTATTTGTTTCAGAGCAATTACATCACTCACTCTGGCTGGTGTCCTACAGTGTCATGTGATGTGGTGAATGAAGCAATATGAGTGATCAGACTGTCACAGGTCCCCTGCCCTTTCACACAGCTCTTATCCTATGAAGATTCAGCAGCAGCACTACAATCTCTCGAGAGACTCTCCTAAGTTCTTCCTGCTAAATTGGTTTGCCCAAAGGTACACCTAACTAAAAGCTGGAAAAGAAAGGAATTATTTGTTTGGAAAATATTAAGCATGTGGGGACATGTGGGGTAACAGTATGGAAAGTAGCTCACTAGGGGCTACACTTCAATTCAGCATTAAACAAATAATAACATTAGCATAGAAAATGTAATATGATCATCATAAGAAACAGTTTGTAACAATTAATTCTTCAGGGACGCCTGTTTCCAAAGCCTCAGGTGTCTGTTCAAAGGGACCAAACCCACAAATGGTAAAATTTCCTTTTAAACCAGTGAGCTAACAGGGTTGGGTTTGGTGCTTTTCTGCAGCTCTTCTGCTCCATCCCCACCCCAGGAACCTATGGCTGCCTTGTCCCTGCTAACTACTGGTTTACTGATCATGATCTGTTGTCTGACCTTTTGCTATTAGCACATCTCCCCAGCCTTGGGGTTTTTCATGGCTATTCTTGGCCTATGATTTTTGTCCTTGAGTTCAGCAGCTTACCAAAGATCTAATTCAGCAGGCTGTCTGCCACTGGCTCTTTAATTAGCTCCCAAGAGGTTTTTCTTGAGAGTCCTTCTGGATCATTTTGAAAGGGGGCATTTTCTATATGTAAAACTCCCCATCAGGAGGTATAGCTCAAAGCTTGCACCATTCTAACACAGCTTCCTGATTATGAAAACATGCTACCGGAAGGATCAAGAATGAAATTATTTCTCTTTTCATGCCTTCATTGTCTCAACAGATGTTATTTGAACACCTATTATTTCAATGCACCAAAAAGGATAGAATCATGGATACATTTCAGTTCCTACCTTAGAGAACTTACAGTCAAGAGCAGTGTTTCTTAAACTTCATTGTGCATAAGAATCACTTGTGGAACTTGTTAAAAACCAGATACCCAAGCCCTGTTCCTTAGAGACGGTGATTCTGTTGGTGTAAAATAGGGCCTGAGAATCTGTATTTTAATAAGTACCCAGGAAACTAATGTGAGGGTCCAGCAAATACTTTAAGAAACAGTACTCTACAGGAAAAGATACTTCAAGTTTTTATCACTGCCCCCCCCCAGGTACACAGTCCAGAACCAGTGAAAGGAGACAAAAATACAGACTATATATTGGTTTTCCCAAATAAAATGTGGAGTTCATGTTGTATCTGTATTGTTAATTCCTAAAAGGATGCTCAAATTCTTTTACCTCCCTTTATCATAGGAGTGGGCATTATGTGTCTCTCTTTTAGAGATGGAGAACAAGAAGTTTGAAACTGTTACTCAATCTATCACACATTACACAGTTGGTATTGGGATCAGGTCTCTAGAAAATAGACTCACCACCTTCACACCTTAACAAGACAGTATTCTTTTTACATATTCAGAAAAAAAATGGTTTCCCCACCTTCTGTATGATTGGTATTAATCAATCATACATAAATAAGAAACAACTTGACTGTCTCTGATCCACCAAGCCATAGGTGGGATACAGGAATATGAAAAATTTAAAGGATCTTCAGATAATGATGCTGCTGGGAAACACTGTTATGGGCGAGGAATGGGTAGTCAGGCAGGTATAGTAGAGGGAGGGGTGCGTGTTCTAACCTGCTCATCTCACCACCCTGGGCAAACTGAGTCCTTTGAACTTTGTGTTCCTGTTTATTCTTACTCTCTTCTGGGGTCCTACTCACCCCCTTCCAATCCTTTTCTTGTTCTCATTTCTCTTTGAAAAATACTCAGGGAACAATCAATTCCATCTCTGCTTGAAGCAACAATTGCTCTTTTTCCACATTTGGTTGTCTAAGTCCAACCATCTCTCCAGTGTGAAGTCTATGGATTCTCTGGCATTATCTAAATTATGCTAGTGCTGAGATGCCCTACTTGGGAGTACAGAAAATTACAGGTAAGATAAATATGTATATAATAAATATGTATTAAATGTCTACATATGAGATAAATCCTTTGAAAATCTTCAAGTATGTGCATTTACCATCAGTCCTTTTTTTTTCAACCCCATCTACCATTTTCAGTTTCCAAATATTATGATGCTTATAACAAAACAAATTCTAATAGAAAGCATCTGAATTTGTTTTCTGGCTTTCATCCAAATCAGAGAAATGCTTTGGAGATAGCAGTGTAAAACTTATGTCAGGCATCCTAAAACTATGGAGAAAAGCAGTGAAAGAAAATCCATAACTATCCTAGTCTACATAATCGCAACCTGCAAGACTGGCTTCAGTAAACCATGAAGAACACCAATATTCTCCTGGGCTCCAATTTCTTCTCTTCCTTTCAGCTCTGCAAATATTTTCTTGTTAATTTCTCCTTTGATGTGACTTACACACTAGTGTCTTCAACTCTGAAGAAAGTATAAATGCCCATTTTTTCTTTAGTGCAAATGATCACTGGGGTAGATTGAATTATGTACCCTAACAAAGACAAACTTTTTTTTTTTTTTTTTTTTTTTTTTTTTTAACCGGGAGATCCCAGGGATTGAACCCGGGGTCCTCCATGTGGGAGACAGATGCCCAACCATTTGAGCCACATCCGTCCCCCCAAAGACAAACTCTTAATCTTAATTTGTGTTCCTGTCAGTTTGAACTCATTTGTAAATAGGACCCTTTAAATGCATTATCGGTTAATGTGTGGACTTACTTGAGAATAAGATCTTCTAAGATTCTATTTAGGTGTGGCCAAACTGAATGAGGGCAGGCCTTAATCCACATGACTGGAAGCCTTATTAAGAGATGAAATATGGATGTGGCCAAAGGAGCCAGAAGCCAGAAGTCAGCAGAAAACGGAAGCACAGACATAGGAGAGAGGTTGCCTTATGACAGGAGGCAGAGATGTAAGCCAAGCAATGCCGCAGATTGTGGCTAACCAGCACCAGAATGCTACAGACTTACGGGAGGAAGGCACAGTTTTGCCAACACTTTGATTTTTGGGCTTCTAGCTCCTGAAACTTCCTTCCCCAATCTGCTTCCAACTTAACTCTTCTAGTATTTCTGGTTTTACCTCTTCATTCTCCCCAACTTTCACCCTACTCTTATGATCCCCATTTGCTCAAGGAGAGCAGATATGAAATGGGAAGAGAAGAAATAAATGATCCAATTCCAGAGATATCAACATTTACATGTTACTTAAAAGAAGAGGAAGCTGCCAATGAGGCTGAGAAAGAGCAATCTTGGAGGTAAAAAGTCCTGGATTAGCAAGGCAAAGATGTGGTGTGAGTTTTGTAGAAAAGATTTGAACACAGCTTAAATGTTCTTGGTACTGTAACAAGAATTTCAGAAGGCACAAAAGAATAGAGGACAGGAGGAAGTGGGTCGGAAAATGGGAGGGGCTGAACTGCATGGGAATGGGAGCCTCAGAGTGGGCAGCGCAGTGGATTTCAGGGATAGGAAAGGAACAGGAGAAAGGTGACTGGACCTCACTTTACCAATGAGGCTGGTTGTCATCTAATAAAATACCCATACATAAATTATCCTCAAGTGATGATTCATTCATTCAACACATAATTCCTGAGTGCTTAGTATATGTCAGGAGCTCAGCTAAGCAATGGTGACCCAGAAATTAGCCAGGAAAAGAAAAGAAATGGAAAAGAAAGGAAAGGAAAGGGAATAACTTGCCCAAGATCACACAGCTGTTAAGTGGCAGAGCTAGTATTCAAATCCAGATAGTCCGGTTCCAGAGACCTTGCTGTTATACAATATATAATACAGACTCACATACAAAAGAAGTATCTTTCGTGAACTGTGAGTCAATGAGTTGTGGTTTTTTAATTGTGATTTAATTCATACAGCCTCTAATTCACCAATTTTAAGTGTACAATTCTGTAATTTTAAGTATAATCACTGAGTTGTACAACCTTCCCCACAATCTAATTTTAAAATATTTTTACCACTCTGAAAAGAAACCTCATTTCCATTAGCAGTTATTTCCCATTCCTGCCTCCTCCCTCCCCTCCCAGGCCCTGGCAACCACTGATTGCTTTCTTTATTCAGTCTCTATAGATTTGCCTACTACAGACATGTCATATAAATGGAATCATACAATATATGATTGTGATGGTTAGGCTAATGTGTCAGCTTGGCCAGGTAATTGTATCCAGGTGTTTGGTCTAGCAAACATTGGGCTAATTGTAATACAAGAACATTTATGGACTTCCATCACTAGTGAGTTTACTGCGTGGATGACTGATTACATCTGAATCAATCAGGGAGATTACATCATCAATGGGTGACACTTTTATCCGATTAGTTGAATGCCTTAAAAGGGGAAGTGATTTCAACATTCAGAGAGAATTTCCCAGCTCGTCTTTGGATGGCCAACTTCTCTCAGAAACTCATCAAGGACCTTTCAACAGACTTTCATAGGAGCCCCTGGCTTGTATCCTGCCTGCGGAACCTGGACTTGTGCATCCCCACGGTCGCGTGAGAGACTCTCATAAAATGTCATATTATTCACAGATATCTCCTGATGATTCTGTTTCCCGAGAGAACCCTGACTAATACAATGATCCTCTGTAATTGGCTTATTTCACATAACATAATGTTTTTGAGATTCAAACATGTTGAGAATGTATCAGTACTTCATTCCTTTTTATTGCTAAGTAATAGCCTATTGTATGGACATACCACAATTTTTTTTATCCACTCATCAATTGATTTGGGTTGTTTCTACTTTTTGGCTATTACAAATAATGTTGTTATGAACATTTATGTACCAGTTTTGTGTGAACATGTTTCCATTTCTCTCAGGTTTAAATCTCAGGGTGGAATTGCTAGATCATTCTATGTTTAACTGCTTTAAAATGGCAACTCCATACATAACAAATTAAAAAAAATTCAAAATATAGGCCTTCAGGAGCATAGCCTAGGTAGAATTTCCTTTTTTTTTTTTTATAGTTAGTGACTTCCTTGAAATGGTTCTTATTGTGGGAAGTGAAAATTCACCTTATTCTTATCAGCTTCTAGTACTCAGCTCAATGACTCAGGGGTCCAAGAACACACACACTCACACATAAACACACACACTCACACACATTCACTTACTTGCACTCATACCCACACACTCACACACATTCACACACACACTCACACACATTCATACATACATACATGCTCAAACATTCACCAGAAATATAAGGATAAATTTACTGACACAGTGTAATCTAAGTCCCTAGAAAGGAAATAAATATCCCTCATCCCCATCCTCGTCTGGCCAAAAGCAGCTACATTTGAAGCAATACTGCTTTGGTTCAGACTCATATCACATTTCATATCATCAAACTCAAACCTTAGTTTCCCACTGAGAAGCATCTACATTCAGATGAATGCTTCCTTCACAGACTTTTTTGAAGAAAAATGCATAGACTCTTGCTTTTCATTTCTGTAACTGCAGAGATATTCAGGTTTCCATAACCTTGCCCTAAAGAGCAAGAAAGTTTCCTCCTCTTATAAGACAGGAAATAACTTCAGCTTTTCCTATTCCCATCAAGGGTTAAAGATGGTTTTTCAGCTTGAACACATTGTAAAAATGCTAAAACAAACACATTTTGTCAAATGGGTTGAAAGTCAAATATAGTGCCCAAAGAACTAAAATGTGCTAAAGCATTAAAGAGTCAACATATCAAAAACCTAACAAAAATGTTTACATGTGATTAAATCTTTCTAGGCCCCCACAAACCTAACACTTTTCAGCTTTTTTGCTCCACTATTTTCCCACTAATTGAGGGCTAAGGGATGTTGCTTTTAGAACCAAGCCCTGCACTTTTCCCTCTTCAGCTTCCTTCATGGAGTCCTTTTCACACAGAACAGCTCTCCCAGCCATTTGAAGTGCAAATTCAATTTTACTATAATGGAAGAAAACTTGACATATAAAGTCTACATGCTAGACTTTATATGCAGAGCTTGAAGAAGGTTAACTATGTAGTCATGTTTTAACAGGCTTTATACTTGTGTGCCTCCCACATCACTTGGCCCATTCCCTCAATTTCTTTTCATATATGTATTCCTCAGTCATTGTTAGCTGTGGCCCCCATGCCACCCTTCAGGTTTAGGTCAGTTTCACTCTCCTCAGGGCCTCCTGAACATGGCCCATCTCCATTCCCTGCAATCCCAGTTAACAAGCATTTCTTCTCCAGAGACTTTCCTTAGAATTGAAAAATACATGTTTGAAAATGGCCCAGTGGTCCTTTAAGATATTTTGCCCAGATATAGAGAGTCCTGGAGAAAAAAAATTCCCCTCAGTGATGATCTCTAAAGATAAGCTGTCCATTTTAGAAATGAATCCCAAAGTTGCAGCCTCAAATTTCTTAGGAGTTATTAGATAGATGCCATCTGGTCTTGGAGATTTACCTGAATTTAACTCAGCAAACAGACTTTGTGTCAGCATCTGTCTTGTGCTGTTACCTCTTCTTTCCTCCTTTCCAGTCAGATGACTGACATAATTCAGCTAACCTGCCACTTCTGGGTTATCCAAGCCATAGATTTCTTTTCCAACCAAAATATCTGAGAAACTGCTGGTGGAATAGAACCTTACTTCAGAACTGAGATAGACTAAAGGTGCATTGGTTCCTGGCCTTTTCTTGATGCTTCTCCTTAACAAACTGGCTTTCTGACCCAGTCCTTTGCCTGCTCCTTTAGTGGGTTCTTCACATATGCTTGACTGCCTGGATTTCTGATTATGATCCATTTATCTCACAAGCTATCATTAGTTCTGACCTTCCTGTCTATTAAGATTCTAGTCGTCTTTGTTACCCCACTGCTGGTCCATTTCCATTTTCTTGTAGAATCATCACTACTTTTCTGGTCTGTTTACTATCCTGTGGGCTCTACCTTGTTCTCCTGGTTCAAATATCCTACTTTATCCTCAGTATCTACAGCTGCTAATGGTGCTAGCATGGCCTAGAATATTTACCCCTATTTTATCAAATATCTGACCTTTGCTCTACATTATAAGAAACTTAGCCAAGATACGTTTAATTAGATTCCCTTTTAATTTCAACAAAATCCATACAGGTTACCATCGAGAAGGAGAGATGAAAATAGAGAGGAAGGGAAATTTAAAACTATTTAAAAATTATCAGTGAATCTGTAATGAACTATTATTTGATTGAAAAACAGATTCTCTAAATCTATCATAACTTAAAATTCACTGAATTAAGTAAGTTCAAATATTATTTTTTAAAAATTAATATCCAAAGGAGAAGGAAGAAAAATAATTTGTCTACCATTGCTTAACATGTTATTGCTAGCAAATTGATTTTGAAGGCATTAGCAAACTCAGTCTTATGGATGAGGTAGCATCAGGTATACTTTCAGATAAATAATTGGAAATGAGACATTTACTCTATTTTGTTCAATGTACCTGCCCAATCCAGATGTTACAGAAATGAATTTGGGTTTTAAATTAAGCTTGATTAGTCAAGTATGTTGACAGTCATAATCTATGATTCTTTTATATGTCAAGAACTATGTTAAAAGCTTTACAAGTATTATGTAATTTAATCCTAAGAATAGCATTGTTATAACTATTTTAGATATAGGAACATTGATGCATGGATAAATTGATTACCTCATTAAAGGTCATCCAGTAGTTAAAAGCTAGAGTATGACATCAACCCAGGCTACTTGACTCCAAAGCTGTGCAATTAACCAGTAATCATATCAACAAGAGAATTCCATGATTGCTATTTCTTTTTATTCTTCATAATCATACACTATGTGTTCTGACCTTAACATGAATGAAAACTACAGTGTTGATTCATTTGGGCTGTGCTGCTTATGCCAATGGGGGGAGCAAAAGGTTAGGTCTATGAGCATTTTCTTTAAAAATGAAACAACCATACAAATAAATCTTTTCCCAAGATATTATTCTTTGGTATCTTTGGGGATTGAATCATGTCCCCCACAAAAGACATGTTCAAGTCCGAATCTGCATTCCTGAGGATGTGAACCCATTTGTAAATAGAACTTTTGAAGATGTCATTATTAGTTAAGGTATAGTCTCATTTGTGAACAGGAACTTCGGAATTCCTGTTTAGATGAGGTCAAATTAAGCAGAGTGGGACTTAATCCATAAGGCTGAAGTCCTTATAAGGAGAGGAAATACAGATAGCTGAGCAAGAGAAGTAGAAGGAAGAAGAGGAAACCATGTGACAGAGGCAGAGATGCAAGCCAAGGAACCACAAGGCTTGCAGCAAGCTAACCACCAGAATGCTACAGATTCTGGGAGAAAGCATGGTTTGACAAGAGCTTGGTTTTGGACTTCTAGCCTCCAAAAACTGTGAGATAGTAAATTCTCATTGTTTAAGCAAATGTTTTTGTGTGGTATTTGCCATAGCAGCCTTGACAAACTAAGACAATACCTGGACTGGCTACCAGCAGTGGGAGGACTGGTTACGTTTTTCCAGACAAGCCGTAATGTGGGCAATGAAATTTATATGACATATGAATACAGTCTTCTTAAAAGGTAGGCATGCCATTTTTTATAATGCTTCTTAGCATGCTTCACAATGTGAATGTGATATGTTTAATGTATATGTTTAGTGTACATGTTTACTAAACATGTTTGGTGGATGTTTGGTACATGTTTAGTATATTTTTCTTCAGTTGCATTGCCCATGGTTGGTACTCTCTTTCCTTTGATAGTTTATGACTAGGATTCTTGTCCACCTGACTACTTCATTTTTCCTTTTCCTCTCTTTTCACTTGAAAAAATCTCACCCATCTGTCTCTCAGGCACCCCCAGCTCCCACTGTTTTTTCAGCATTCTTTTCTTCTGTATAGTCTTTAAGTAAAATATATTCTCTTTCTTGTTTTACTTCTTGCTCTATTCTCAACATAAACTCCACAATTGGTAGAACTCAATTTATTAAAAAGAAACCATTATTCCTTTCTAAAATATGCTTTTTCATTGATTTCAACTAATTCTTTTTCCTTGTCAAAGTCTGACTTCCCTGCTCACTTGTTACCTAACTGCCCTTGTTACCCAGGTCTCCCTCTGTTAATCATGTTTACACAAAGCCTTTGTTCATCCATCCCTGAGTGTCTAAGCTATGTCTTCTTTGGTAGCAGGTCCATCTGTATCCCAGCTGCCCTGTCCATCTGTAATCACAATAACCATGTCTGTCTATCCCTCTAGCCATCTTATATGCTTTCCCTAAGTGGTTCTCCCATCCCAGCTGACCTTTACTCTAGTTGCCCCCTTTCCCTTGTCTTCCAGCAAAGAACACTGACAGATGATATCCATTTACAATTACTTCACATTTTCTCTGCAGATAACAGGCAGGATTTGTTTCAGAAATATTTGAAGGATGGATGGGGCTGCCTAAGGAAGACCATATACCTGACCTAAGTCCAAAGGAGAGTCCTGACCTTTGATCTCTTGTTCACTTTTCTCAGAGTTTATATTAATACAGAACCATTTCAATATGTTACTCTGACACTGAATTGATGTATACAATGACCTGATACATTTCAAGACGCAGGATTAAGGTTTATGTACAAATGTAAGCTATTTTAAAAAGCCAGATAAATACTTCTCTCACCGAGAATCATGCCAATAATTATATGGGAAAGAGGTTCTTCTATGAGATTGGTCCCTTTGTATAATGCATATGACAGGACTAGAGTTGATTGGTCGAGCTCGGTTTCTATTGCATCGTTACCAGTGGTTTGTGACCTGCCCACACCAGCATCTCCAGGGATACAGTGGATTTCAACTGCTGCATCACCAACCTGTTGCCAAGGAAACGAGAGGGCAAAAAAATCCTCAATGACATTCAATTTCAAGGCAGTCAAGACACCCCTGAAAGGAATTTCAACAGTTCTATGAAGAAGCAGAAATAGGCTTCTAATTATAAATTCTAAACCATCTCCTCTTACAACAGGTTATGCTGTCTGTTTAGATCAGTCTCCTAGTCATCATGTTTACCAAGGCATATACTCTAGATGTCAAAATATCAAGAGAGCTTTCCTGGAGGGAAGAAAGGCAAAGGGGAGAAATGAAAGCAAAAGACATAGAGGCTAGGAGAAGAGAAGTGGTTGATAGATACAACAGGCTCATAAGGCCCAAAGTCCTAAGTCCTAGCCTAAGTGGGGCTGGCGCAAATGTCAGTCTATATTTGTCAAATTTTAAATGCATTATGAATATTTGCATGACAGTAAGGTGAAAAATTCTATACATATTCATATATTAGAAAGCAGGAGACTTGATCCAACCTTTGTGTTTTTTATATTGAATTCAGGTACATGATATACAGAGCAGAACATCTGAGTACGGCTTTACATGAGAGGTTGCCCATCCCCATCCAAAATTGTATTTAATTCTCCATATTTGTTTCATTAGTGCTTGCAACTTTCAAGCGTGTGAAGGTTTAGCTATAACTTTAGGTTTGGGGACACATAAGTGGTTGTGTGGAAGAGTGTAGAGATGTGTAAGATACAGCTGTGTGAGTACATTGATGGGTCTGTCAGTGTGGAAGCTGGTGGTTCTTAATGCCCTGCTCAGAAAGCAGCAATTGGCTTTTCCTCAGTGATCTACTCTGGGTTTCCAAACAGCTCCTTTTCTCCAACTAGCCTTACCCATACCCGCCAGCCACCTGAACTCATGCTTTCCCCCTTGTGGAATTGAAGGTTATTTCAAGTTGCTGGACCTCAGAACAATGTTCTCTGTTGGAAGTACCTATTAAATACCCTAGATCAGGGCTTCTCAAACTTTTGTGTACATGTGAATCATGCAGATTCTGATTCAGTAGGTCTGGGTCTCCAACAAACTCTCAGGTAATGCTGAGGTTGCTGGTCTAAGATCCTCGACTACCAATCCCCTAAAGGTAGCAGCTGACTCTGGTTAATGTCTAACACTGTGCCTTGCAGAATGTTGGCACTTAATACATCTTTGTTACATGAAATTAACCTTATCGCATCTTTATTTTCCCCTGGAAAGGACTTTGAAAGCTTTAGACACTTCCAGAAATTCATGACCCAACAGCACCATGGACTTACCTCTTTTGCCAGAGACTGGCTAACTGGTCACCACATCTATATCCTCCTCTTCCTGGGCACAGAGCAGGACTCCATTCCCAGCTTCCCTTGCAGTTAAGCATGGCCATTTGAGTGAGCAGAAGTGATGTGCTTGTGTCTATTTCCCTTTCTCCTACTAACCACTAGGCCTAGGAGATTGTATAGCTTAGAGGAAAGAAATCTGGGTACCTGAATCCTCTCTCAGAGAAAGATTTGACTGCTGATTAGAGTCCCCCATTTTAGACCTTACATGAATGAGAAATGTTTATCATATTTTAACCTTTAGGTATTTTTGTTAAAGCAGCTAGAATTAGCTTATTTTTGTATCACTTTTATAGCTTTTATCACATTATATTGCAATTGTCCATTACTCACACTGGAATGTGAGCTTTCAAAGATATTAATTTTTTTTCTGTCATTCCATTTCCTAAGACAGGACTGAAACACAGAATGATCCCAATGCAAATTCCCTGTATAAATTAGTAAATGAAGATTGTTTTATTATTTAGTCATTCAATTATTCAATTAATTGAGCACCTGCTATAAATATAATTTCTCTCTCCTGCCCCATAAAAGCAGGAACAATAGAAATAATCAAGCTAATTGAGTTATGCTTAGACTTCAGTTTCTTTCTTTGGGGTACAGAATAATAATGGGTAGAAAGAGGACAAAAGATACTACTATATAGGCTTATATTCCTTTATTAAACAGAATGGT
Source organism: Tolypeutes matacus (assembly GCA_026826555.1). Lineage (NCBI taxonomy): Eukaryota > Metazoa > Chordata > Mammalia > Cingulata > Chlamyphoridae > Tolypeutes > Tolypeutes matacus. The sequence continues at coordinate 19,475,294 of JAKSZT010053887.1, read as the reverse complement.
AAGCATAACCATTCTATGACAGATTTGAGTTCCGTGAAAGATGTGATCATACAGAATGAAATGGGGTGAAGAAAAGAGTGTTGGAAAGTGAGTAGAAGCTTCAATGAGGGTAAATGGATACTGAACACGATTGATTGGAAACTTATACCCTAGATAGGTAGTTAAGGGAAACACACACACATGAAACATATAGCTATATCTAGTTATATAATCTACCTTTTATTTAGGCTTATACCTGATATTACTGTGCTAGATTTTATGTCCTTTATCCACAATTGTCAGAACAATTCCTATAAAGTTAATATTAGTTCATTTTACAAATGGGCAAATCAAGTCTCAGAGAGGATAGGTCATTTGTCTTATGATTTGAACTCACATCAGTCTGATTTCAAATTCCAATTTTTCCCACCTCACCACATCAGGGACACTTTGGAGCAGAATATCTGAAAACAGAATTGCCTTGGAATATTCAGGACTTATGGTTATTGTAGGTACTTTGTGGAACTTTGTAAGCAACCACACTAAAGAGATACAGGACCCTCTTCCCTCCCTCCATGAGAGACAGTGTTGCTGGATGTGTGAAATTACCTGGGGACAGCACGGAGGGGTAAGGGCCAGTACATGAGGACTGTTATATGCTTGCTGAAACAGGAAGAAATGAAATCATTTATTCCCTTATCATTAAGGGAAGTGAGAGCCAAGGATGGCCATTACCACATAACTTGGACAAGGTGTTGGGAAGCAAAACTGTATGTCTCCTTATCCCTAAAATGGTGCCTTTCCACTGAGCTAGTCCTTCCTATACGTGAAGATGTGGGTGAGACATTTCCATGGCCCATAAAAAGGAGAGGGCTTTTGGTCTTTTTATATTTCTATGGGTTGATATTTACAACTCTACAATCTGGGTACAGTTACCTCAGTGCATTTTTTTAATATAGATAAGATTGCATATATCATGAAGAAAATAAATGTCTCCCTAATTTCCAAATCTAACTTTATCATTTTTCAAATTTCCTAAACTACCCATTTAGAAATGTGTCCTGTAAAAATTTTATTGAAATATATTATTGATACATGAACATACATAAACAATAAGTGTATAGTAAAACTTGTGAACTTATAAAACAAATATGCATATCATCATACAGAGCTCCCATACATCACCCCACTAGTGATGTTGTGAAACATTTGTTATAACTTATGAAAAAGCATCATCAAAATATTACAACTAACTATAGCCCACCCATATTTTGCATTTGGTGTATTTCCCCCCCAACCTAATGTTTATTAACACCCTGTGTTAGTATTATTATATATTTGTTATAGTTCATGAGAGTATATTATCATATTTGTTCTGTTAGCCACAGTCCATCTTCCACCACTGGATTCGCCATGTTATGCAGTCCCATGTTTTGTACAACCCATTCAAAGTGTATATTCAGTAGCTCTCATTTTTATCAGAATTGTGCTGTCATCACCTCAGGCAATTTGAAAACATTTTCATTACTCCAAAAGGAAAAATCCCATACTCTCTTTATCCCCCTATTGTTGTCCTTTGGAATTGATATAATATTTTCTTTGCTACTGCTGCAAAAATACGTTACTGTTAACTATGGTCTATAAATTGCATTTGTTGTAATTTTCCTGTGTATCACTATATTCTTAACACTTTGTAAAAGAACATTTTTATATTTATGCTATTAACAACAATGTTCATCCACCAGTGAAATCACTGTGTTAACTATTCCCTAGATTATTCTCTAGCTTCCTTTCAATTGACATTTACATATACAGACTACCGCTTTTAGTCACAATCCCTTTTAAAAATAAGCAGTGTTAGTTACACTATAATGTTACCATCAAATCTATTCATTTCCACACTCTTATATAATGAACCTTATTAGAAATTCTACATACATTAAGCATCAGCTCCCATTTTCAAACCACATTTTATCTCCTAGTAACCTATACTCTAGAGTTTGCCTCGGTGAGTGTACTCATTGTATTTAGTTCATATTAGAGAGACCAAACAATATTTGTCCTTTTGAGTCTGACTTATTTCACTCAACATAATGTCTCAAGTTTCATCCATGTTGTCATATGCATCCCAATTTCATTTCTTCTTACACCTGAATAATATTCCATTATATATATATACCATTTTTTGTTTATCCATTCATTGGTTGATGGATACTTGGGCTCTGTGTCCATATTTTAGCAATTGTGACTAATGCTGCTACATACTCATTTAGAAATGTTTCCTGCCTGAAGTCTATCTTAAATATGCTATGTATTTTTCAACAGCTCTCCTACATCTCTTCCTGAATCCTAATCCAACTAATTCTTCAGGTACTATTCTTCCTTTCTCTAATTACAAAATTAAACATCACACAGTTGATTAAATTGGGGTTGTCCCAAATTGTTTTGTGGATATAAATCTTGTTGGCTTAATTGGATTTTTTTTTTTAGGTACTGGGGCTGGAGATTGAACCCAGGACCTTGTATGTGGAAAGCCAGTGCTCAACCACTAAGCTACATCAGCTCCCCTGAGTTTTTTGTTTGTTTGTTTGCTTGTTTTTTTGTTTTGATTTTTAGGAGGTACCAGGGATCAAATCCAGTACCTCCTATGTGGGAAGCAGGTTGTCAACCACTTGAGCTACATCCGCTCCCCCTTCATTGGATTTTAAGGACAGGGAGCATGTTTGTCACTATGTGTAAGCTTCTTGAGGGCAGGCCAGCACCTTTATAGGTCCTTGTACCTCCTACAGCACTTACATATGTACTAATTGCTTATAAATATTTGGCAAAATGCATTACACTTCTTTTGCAGCCTCATATGGCCTGACACAGTGTTGGGGCCATAGAAAAGTATCTACTAAACTGAAATCCCAGTACAAAGAGTGCATACTATGAATTATTCATCATTGTGTCCTTAGCTCCTAGGACAGTGAGCAGTTCATCAAAGGTACTCAGTAAACACATGCTAAGTAAATAAATGGATCATATGAATGTTTATTACATACTTCACCTGTATTTATTTTCCATTTCTCCTTATCTACAAAGGATATAAAAAAGACCAAAGCGTCTCAAATTCTAAGCGCATATGAATCACCTGGGAATTTTGTTAAAAAGCAGATTCTGTTTCAGAAGATTCAGTAAGTGTGGGTGGGGCATATCTAACACCAGTAGGTGCTGCCCAGGTGAATTACAGATCACATTTTCAGTAGCAAGGATACAGGAAAACCCAAAAAAGATCTAGGGCTTTTACATTTAAATTAAACCCTACCACTGAACATTAGGACTTGTCTTTCATGAAATATGTTTAAAAAGCCTTATTTTCTAGCCTCTTGGGAAAGAAGTCCTGGGCCACTAAATCTGTATACACCAAGATAAGAATTATTCTAGCTATTGAAACACCACACTAATATTCAGTCCCCCAGATCTGTTAAGTAAGTATTGATAAAATTTAATTCTGCTTCAGTATAAGGGCTGATGAGTTATAGTCATAAATGTAAGGGTGAAGCCCAGAGAGGCTGACATCTAAAGCCCAAATAATGGTGTTATTTGTGTATGTAACAAAGGAGCAATAACATTAATGCCAAGAGAAATTATTCTGATTACCTATGGGAATGAAGATTTCTGACTATTGGAAAAGAAATCAGAGATTTTCAGTGGGAGAGATCAGCTTATTGTTCATTTCTAAATTTGTCTTAGTGCTGGTACAATATATCAGAGGATTTAAAACTAACTGAATTAATACCAAGGAGAAATTGAAGGTAATATTTAGCTCTAATCATACTATAGAGTAAACAATATTTAAAAATATATCTTGTTTTTCAAATATTTTATTTCAGGTGCAAAGGTCTATAACCTACCACAACCAGGATTCAAAGAAGTGTATTTATTAGCGGTCATTTGATCACTTTTTATGTCTTCTCTTAAAATATCTTTTCTAATTAAGATCACTATCTGTATCCTAAATATTTTAAAATGTTAATTGGCAAGCTCCACAGTATGCAAACTATAAGTAAGGCAGATGATAATTGGTTTTACTGATTATTAAGCAGTGTTGTGCCATATAGTCAAAAGTCTAGGTGCTCGATTCAGTCATGAAAGGAACTGATTTTTTCATTTGTTGTTATTGCAGTAGATGCCATAGTAATCATGATTATTGCTGCTATTCTGTAGAAAGGCATCCATTTTAGAAGCTCTGAGTACATTTTCAGAATGCATAATCAAATTTACTCTATCCATTTGCACACATCATAGAGCATTTTGTATCTATTCAGGTAATACTTTGATAATGAGCCTCATGCATGCAAGTTTACACTGTGTCCAAGATATAAATAAGCCATGAATGTGTCTGAACAGAGTTTAGTGGCTAGTTGAGTAGAATAGAGTTTGGGAGATGATACCATCTAGAAATGTCGGCCCCCTTTGCTTCTCGGATATTTAGGGCCTTGATATTTCCTAAATTTAGTCTGAATAAGGGCAGAGGAATTATAAAGAAGGAGAAGGAAAGAGAACACTGGAATGGCAGGAAAGATGGTAACAAAAAGGAAAGTAAAATGAGAAGAAGAACGAGGTAAGGAAATCAAGGTTTACAGAGAGACATCTTGACACTGGAGAAGCAGGGTAGGGGAAAGACAGGTACCTGGATAAGGAAAAGACATAAAGACTGTCTTGGTGTGCCTGAAAAGTTTCAAAAACATATTTAGAATTATAAGGAAAGCAAATAAACAGAAAACCAGAATGGCAGCTTTTAGTCTCTTCCACTCACTTTAACTTCCAAAACAAGTTCTTTGGAGATTTCAGTATTTGGAATACTGTCCTAATTCTGACAATTTTAATATCCACATAGGCGATCCTTCTAATTCCCTCATCTCAGTTTCCTGACCCCTTCTCAGTTTCAAGACTCCCGCTCTCAGACCCCCATCACCACTGCTTTTATCTTTGCAGCTCATTGCCTCTAGAACTTTGACCATAACAATCTTTGGTTGTCAATAGATCGTGCCATTTTTTCATTGTCCCTCTCCCTTTTCAAGTTCATACTTCCCTCCTTACACAGCTTGAATTCCTTGCTCCATCATAAAAATAGTTTCACTCTTAACTTGTTTGCTCCTCTCTTTGTCATGACAGGTTAACCAAACTGTGTCACTGATTAACTTTAACTCCACATCAACTTCTTATCAGCATTCCTGCCGCTAAATATGGCTGGAGAAAAGCACACAAAATGCTGATTACTATCCTCAGGCAAGACTGGAAAAGTGACCATAATTCCCTGCTCTGTTCAATCTCAAACTCTCCTAAATGGCTATTTTTCATGCCTACATATCTTCCTCTAACCTCCGACATCTTCCCCCAACCCCATCCTCAATCTAAGCAGATAGCCTTGCTTTCCAGGATGCTGAGAAAACAAAAGTAATCAGATAACTTCCACAGGCTTCCACCAACATATTGAACAAACCTGTTAAAACCTGTGTCCATACAGTCTTTCTTTTTAAAAATTATGATCCATAGTCAAGGAGTTAGCCTTTTGTGAATTTTCTGTGCATGTGTACTTAATACAAATATTTTAGGTAATTATTTATAGAGCTCTTACTTGTGCACCTCTTGGGTAGCATTATAGAAAACAGTGCAAACCCACATAATTCCTAACTGGTGATTGAGTTATTTCTTTTGTATTTAAGAGTTTGTGAAGAAATGAGTATTTAATTTTTCTCCTGCATGCTATATCATGTGAGTTTTTAAAACCTTCATACAGTATGAATAAAAATTCCAAATATTAGAAACTTGCTAATAATTCAGTACTATTTAGTTAATTATGTGTTGAATGAATAATGGTATGTTAGATAAATGGTATAGTTTGAAATCAGTGTCCATTCAATAAACATATGTTGAGCATCTACTGTGCAATAAGTGGTGGAAATAAGAGAAAAATAAGACATGGCCCTGCTATTGAAGAGCTTATCACCTAGTGTGGTGATTCTTAACATTAAGTATAGAACAATCACTCAGGGAACTGGCTAAAATGGAGATTCTGAGGCTCTACCTAGAAAGTATCTGATACAAAGAGAATGAGAAAGGGGTCAGGAATCTACCTTTTTTTTTTTTTTTTTTTTTTTTTAAACATACACATCTCCAACAGATTTATTTTGTTTGAAAGGAATGGATTTTGAAAGAAAAAACATGGCACATGGAGAGTATGGAATAGAAAATAAATATAAATGCTAATTGTTTTATAACTACAACAAACTAGTACAGAGAATGTCCTGTGCAAAACAACTCAATAAAGGTTCAGAGATAAAGACTGAGGATTTCAGTCTCTGGTATTTGGAGTTTAGGCTGTAGTCCTTGTTTTTGGATGGATCACTGTGTGGGTGTCACAGTCCATGCTTTAACCAGATTTGAACAGAAGAATGGCCACTTGGCCCAGGTAGAAATAAATGAAGTGCTTGGTTTCATGTATCACCTAACTACCAAAGTTCCTCCCCACAATGCAGTGCCAGGTAGGGTTGTACTTCTTGTCAAACTCCTTCTTGATATGGGCCACGATGTCCTTTTCTATGGTATATTTCTCCTATGCCTAGTGCACTCCACTGAGTCCTACTGCGTCTCCTCCAACATGTCCGCATTTTTTATCACGGCCTTTCGGTCCCACATGTTTACCAAGGAGTAGGGTTGGCCACTTCAATGGTCTCCTGAGGGAGGGGCTAGCAGGCTTAGGCCTGGTGAGAGCTGCCCAGGAATCTATATTTTAAATAAGCATCTCAGGAAATTCTATTGCAAGTGGTCCTGTGACCTTGAGTTGAGAAATGCAGGTCCTTAGGATAAAGATGAGCAGGTAATTTATAAAATGTTACATATGTTATAATAAAGACATGGAAGTAGAGGCCCATCAACTCCCACTGAAAAATGCATGAGTTAATTAGGTGAAGAAGAGGAGGAAAAACATTCCAGAGCTTGTGTTATAAGTGAAAGGTGTTATAAGTGAGTTGGTGGCATTCAGAGACTGGCATGAGGCTCAGTGTGAATGGAAAAACCCCAGTGTATGGAGTGCAGAAACAAAAAGTGAGGTCAGAAAGCAGGCTGGATCTCAGTCTAAGGAGTGTGTATATTTTAAATTATAGGCATTAGAAAACCAAAAGGTTTTTAAGCAGGAGACAGAAAAGATTGAATTAAGATTTTGAGCCAAATCTCTATCATTGTTCTGTAAAGGATGGACTGGAGAGAAAAGAGACTGGTGGCTGGGAGAAAGACACAGAACTTTGCAATAACCCATGAAGTGATGATTACAGTAATGCCAGTGGAGATGAAAGAACATGGGATTTAGGGGACATATCAGATGTAAAGTCTAAAGGATATTAGGGTAAGGGAAGGGTTGTGAGAAAAAAATATGGTCACAAATTTTTTTCTAGTCTGGGCAATTAGGTGTCACCATTAAGTAAATCCAGAATAATGAAAATAGAGCAGATTGGGAGTGAGGTGAATTAAGAGGAATCAATCATTAGTTCCATTTTACAGATGCATAGTTTTAAATATATGGAGAAAATCTTGATACACATATTCAGTAGATGATCAGCTATGTGGATCTGAACATTTGATTTTTATTCCCAAATATTTTATTCCCTGAAATGGCACCACCATCCACCCAGTTGCTCAAAGCAGAAAGTTATAAATCATTCTTGTTTCCTCCATTTTTCCCACCCTCTACATTGCATCCAGAATCAATTCCTATTGCATATATATATATGTATATATATATTTGATATATACATCAAATCTGCTCACTTCTATCCATATCTACTCCCATCAGCTAGCCCAGTTGTCCCCACATCTCATCAGAATGCCGATAGCCTCTTAACTGATCTCTAATCCCATTCTGTGCCTTCCTCCAATCCATTTTCTTCTTGCCAGTAAGAGTCATAGAAAATGTGAATCAGACCATACCAATCCTTTGCTTAAAATAATGCAATGACTTCCAAATCCACCTAGAATAAAATTCTCTGTCAGGTCATCAAGATCCTGCATCATCTGGTTACTGTGTTTCTCTCCAGATAATCTTGCATGACTCTCCCAAGTTCATTTTTATACAGCCACAAAGGTCAACAAGAATTTTCCACCTAAAGCACTTAGCTCATGCTTGTCCCCTCTCCTAGAATAGTCTTCCTCTGATTCCAGGCAAGCCTGGTCCTTTTCATCATTCAGTGTCTGCCCCAATGTCACTTCCTCAGAGAGTACACTCTGACCATCCTATCAAATAATAGGTTTCCTGTATTCTCACTCTCATCTCCTTATTTTGTTTCCTTCATGGAAATCATCATGATGTATAATTATTTTTATTCACTTACTTGTTTGCTTGTGTTTTTGTCTGCCTTTCTGCTAGATTTTAATCTCCCTGAGGTTAGAGACCATGCCCTTCTTATGTATTCTTGAATTCCCAGCTCCTAGCATAGTGCTTAGTAAATGCTCATTAGATATTTATTGAATGCATAAGTGAATGAATGAATTATTGCAAGAAGATGTAGAGATAGATCCATTAGCATATTAATAATAGTTGAAGGCTCTGAAGCAGATAAGACCACATAAACAATCTGTGGGTTGAGGAGAGGACCAGGAACAATACTCTGTAGAAGCAACAACCTAAAATTCAAGGAGTCTGCCAACGAGAGAGAGGAAGCCATTAGTGGCTTAAAAAATGAAAGTGAAGTCCCTGAAGAGAAAGAGGGTGTGCAAAACTGCTGTGTCCTCCATTGGATGCCCAGCGTCCCGCACAATGACTAGTGTTTAATTGGCACTCAAAAAACAATTGTTCATCTATGAGATGAAAGATGAAAGGAAAAGAGGAATTAGTTCAACAGTAGGAAACCAAGAAAGATAAAGTTCTAGTAATTAAGAGGCTACTGGCCACTTTAACAGGAGCATTCACTTCTTAACATATAATTAATTTTCTTATTTGCTTATTCCTATTGCTTTGCCTCTTTTGCTAAAATATGCACTCCATGAATTCAGGATATCTTTCTTTTGTTCATTGGTGAATATCAACCTTCTAGAACAATTCCTGAACAAAGTAAAAAAGATGAGTATTGGATTTTCTTGAAGGTTCGGTTTATATGCAAAAATAATTGCTTTTTAGAATACTTAAATCTTTACTGTGTCCAGACAATGAAAGTATTACTGTATTATCAAATCAGCCCATTGTTCTACCAGTGAATCAGTTGGACATTAAGTGGTTCTGAGACTTGTGCTCAATCAACCCAACAGATTTACTGTGCAATCTGAGGATAGGTTTAAATGTCAGCAGTCATTACTCATTGTTCAGTCTGCTCAGTGGAGGTCAGTTGTTTAAATCTTTTTATGAAACAACAATAGCAAAGACTAGAAGACCTGACTTGTCTTTATCATTGTAGCACACACCCCTTCCCCCTCACTGAAGCTATGTTAGAGAACATGTTACCCTATGAGGGATTCATTTAAGGCCAATAAAGCCTGAACTTCTCTGTAGATCAAGAGTCTGCCAACTGAGAGAAATCTGCAAACATCTTTTCTAATCAATGGGACTGGTCATATTACTAGCAGATTATTGAAAAAATAATTTATAATTTATTCCTTTTTATAACTTAGAGTATGCCCCAAAGAGTTTAGCTTTTTTCTTCATTCATTTTCCTCAAGCTTTTCTGAGAAACATCTGTTTTTATTTCCTAAATTCAGTAAGGAAATATGAAATTGGCTTTTTCATATTCTGGTGACTGAAAATTTGTATAGTTTTTCCGAATATATTTTTGAACTGATCTTTATTAAATCTAAAACTGGACAGTTTAAAATGGACTCATGTTTATATATTTCTTGATATTATGGAAAATGCTATGGTCCAACTAGACTAAGGCAGTGTGGGATAGTACAGGGGTGGGAAGACAAGTGAATTGGATAGTATGGAGCAATGTCAAGGAAAATGATTGGAAGAGAAAATTTTAGAAATTTAGGTAACATTTTGGAGGGGGAAATAACTGTCTGTGTGGATGTATGTACGTGGAGGTTGAAAATTTAAGCACTGAAAATTTATACATCTGATTATTTATAACAGGTGTTTGTCATATAGATAGATAGATAGATAGAGATATCAAAAATTACCTCTGTAAGTGGCACCAGAGCCAAAATGATTTCAATATCAGTACATCAGTACACTGAGATTGTGGAGTAGAGGAGCCATATGCTGTGACTACTCTCCATTGATTGGTCAGCTGCTGTTTCCATGGTGATCCATATAGAGCTCAGACATTCTCTCTTATCCTGCTTTACCTTCATTGTATAGCGAAGAAAGCCAAGATTAATAAGCAGACATGTTTAGTAATTGTAGTATGGTGCTTTGTTTTCATGCCTGATTATTCTAATTGTAGAATAGTTACAGTCTATATTATATACTCAAATACTGGCAAAGCATCAAAGAAAACTCATCATTTTGTCATATAGTTGGGAAAAATGACCTTTATCTAGATGGTTTCTTAGATATACCACAAAGATATAGGAAATAATGGTGTATGCTTTAATGTGGAAAGAATCAATTCCTGAGGGTTTATTCAAATTTAATTTTTACATATATATTTGGATTTTACATTTATCTTTGGTGTGTTTGGCATCTGAACAATTATTTTAAACTAAAACTAGCCTTCCGTATTGTAAATATGAAAAGTAATAATCACCACTCCTCTGAAACCTGAACTGGGAAGATATTTTTCATCCAGATAGTTTGTTTCCACTGTTCCCTTCTGTAAATGCAACCCCAAATCTCTAAGTTCTTATTGTAGTGGGATTTGCTGCTGTAGTGGAATTGGCCATCTGCTATCCGCTCACTCTGCTTTTGATAATAGAACTGGTTTACCTTTGGGGGAATTATTCCATCCCCACTCTGAGGCTGTGTGCTTGGGGCAGCTCCACGGGTAGATGGAGTTTAACCTAAATCTGGCCATAAGCTCCTCACATTCTGTGTGATTGAACCAAGGGTGTGATAGGGTCAAGGCCAAGCCAGGCGCCAGGTCCAAAGAGAGTTAATTCTGAGTATTTGCCTGAGTAACCAGAAAAGAGGCAGGCTCCAACCCTGTGGATTTAGATGGAGGAGAACGTGAACCTGGAGCAGCCTGAGGCCACCGTGCAGAGAAAACCTGCCTGGGAATGAAGCCACACGGCAGAGATGAGAGATGGAGAGAGCGCTGTATAAAACAGGAATCAAAACAGAGTTTTCCTTATAGAATGCATCATTAAAATGATGTCCATTAAGCTTTTTTAATGTATTGGTATGATGTTATGTTAAAGTTTTTAAAAAAAAACAGAAATACAAGGTGTATTTATAGTATATCTGCAAACAGTACAATCTCAAATACACTTAATATATAAAAAGAAGACTAGAAGGAAAGACACAGATAATGGTAGCTGTTTTCTGAGTCTTACAACTATGAGTAACTTGAATTACTTTCTTTTCACTTTTTTATCATTTAGAAATTATATATAAGTACTTACTAGCATTTAAAATTGTTTTTAATTACTTATACATTTATAGAATTTTATATACTCCAAAACACAGATTTGCTAATATTGTAGAATATACTTAGAAAAAGGAATTTAGAAATAAAAAGAAATGCAAAGATTTTAGAAATGTTCTCTAATTCTTCCATGTTTATAGATGAGAAAACTGAGACTGAGAAGTTGTAACTTAACATCTCACAGAATTTGGCAAAGAATTTAAGACTCGGAAGACATGGCTGTGAATCATTTCAGATACTTCATTTTATTATAACACATTTTTTCTACATGTGGCAGAAACGGTGGACACACGGATCTAAATTTGCATCTGGTTTCCATAGTAACTGCATTTTGTCTTTTAACATTAATACCACCTGTTGTCCTGTAGACAAGCCTCCAAATAACATTGCAGATTATACACAGTGAAAAGGACGCATGCACCCATCTACAAACAGCACTTCCCCACAGTGTACTGCTTTTCACTGATATTTAGTTGAATGCTATCATATATTTAAAATAACCTCCTTACCATATCTTCACATACATAGCTGTATTGCTTAAATTTTAAAATATTAAATTCTTACTTTCCCACACTGCTATGATACTATAGAACTCACAGCCAGACATAATAGAACATTACATGTAGAAAGATGCCTCATATTTCATTTGATATTTAAAGATTCTTAAAATTACCACATGATTAAAACTCTTTCACACAAGCTCTCTGGTTTTCTACATTTGCACAAGAACACATACACACACAGAGTCACACTTCTAAATATATCAAGTTATTTTAGAAATTGTGCAAACCCTTTTTTCTCTGATTCATTTTTAGGCTTTCCTACATGAAGCAAACCAGCTGTTGGGGAAGACATAGGGGTTTTCCTTAATTAAAATGATTTCTCATTTCTCTGATTTAAAGACCCTGAATTATGATAGGAAGACTCTCCTTCCCAACCCCCTCCCCGGCAAGATTTCCTTTGCAAAGACAAAAGAATTCTCAGAAATTAGCTTATTTAGGCTTTATCATCCCTTGGATATATGTGATTAAACTCTTAAGGTAAGAAAAGGCTCAAATGAATTTTGAAGTAAAATATGATCAGCAGCTCAAAATGGTTTTTAGTATATATAGGCTCACAGTCTAAAACAATCCATTAAAACAAGAACATTTCTACTAGTTGAGTGTATATCATATTTTTAAAAAAATTGCTTGCTACTCAACACTTAGTTTTTCCTATCAGGGAGTTAACCTAGCTTTCTGTCCACCCCGTATCTAAGTCAGGAATTCAGAGTAGCAGATAAGTTCTGTCAGTCTCAACTTGTGATATGCGTGTTACATTTTAAATGCATGATCTCCCTCTCCGTTATGCCTTTCTCTCCTCTTTTATCTCTTCATTGTGAGGTAGTGGAAATAAGATGAATATTGAAGACAAACAGGCCTAGTTAGAAGCCCAGTTCCATCACCCATTATCTAAGTGACCTCATACTTCTCTGCAAAAACACCTGTCTCACATAGTAAAGTGAAGATGCAATGTGATAAGGATATATTACCAGGCATGGCACTTAGAAGGCACTTGCAAACTTTATTTCCCTGTCCCTTCCCCACTTCCAAGATTTTCCAGGATCCTCAGGTGTAGGTTGGAGTGGTGGCCTCCGGGTAGCACTCAGAAACCCAGTAACCCTCCCTCCCACATGGTTGGTTCCTAGGCTTCTTCCTTAGTTCCCTTTGTTTACTAACCACAGGGGTAGCAGCAGCAGCAGTAGTGACCCTAAAATTTCAGGGAAATGCACAATATCTCCTCCTCACAACCAGTTATGAACTGCAGGTCCAAAACTATGACAATGTGGAACATGACTTCTAGATTCCTGACAAGAACCAGTCCAAATAGGATGAAGAGAGATCGTTTTAGCAAAGTACTTAGTGTTAGATTGTAACTTACTGACCATGAACTCAAGCTATGTGTCCAAACACAAAATTTTCCATTCCGGCCCCCTGCTCTTTTCATACCCACAAACCACAGAACATTCTCTCCCCCAACAATAAGGCAGTTCTCAGAAAGTTACTCCCTACCCTGAGAACAGCAAGCCTGGCACTTATCCACCCCATATCTTGGCGCCCCTCTCCAATCCTGCCTACCTCAGCCAGTTCAAAAGGTACTCCCCAACTCAGCCAGATGGGCTGAAGTCTCTCTTCAGACCCCCGCCATGCTGGCAACCTAATAATCTCCTGCCTGAACCTTGGTCTGTCTCTGAGCCTCATTGAACAGGGATCTAACACTTAGCACATTGCCCAGCACACAATAAATGTTCAGTAAATGTTATCCATTTCCATAAATTATTTTTGGAAGGAATAGCTAAACAGGTCAGTAAGGGCACCACTGGCTGTTTAGATGTTCAGTATTAAATGAACTGATGATGATGATGAACATGAAACCAACTTCTGGTTAAATAGGAATTTGCAGAGATGAAATTTCAGATGAAAAATGAATGCTAGGCTAGCTCACTTCTCTCAAGACTGAGTAGTAGGTTAAATTAAGTCCAGATGTAAACCACAATACAGACATTTTTTGTCACTCTCAGCTGAAGTCAGCATGGAATGACCACAAAAATCTTTCACCTTGAATTTTAGAAATATTATTCATTCCACTCCCCAAATCCTCCCATTGTAATTGAAAGGAATATTGGTGATAAGTAAAATGCCTCAATAACATTTTAAAGTTCAGGTAAGCCAAAAAGATCACCTAGATCAGGGGCTTTTAACCTGGAGGCCATGAAGACACTTCTATCCATGCCCAGTTCACCACTTTTGCCACTAAACCCTAGTGGAAACCAAATGTATTAGGAGCCTCAGAGATCATCATTTGAGCTATTGTCTCCATCACCCTACTTTTAATCAGGAGCCAGAGTAATTCCAAGGTTTGTTTCTCTCCTTTCTCTTAATCTTAGTTTCAGAGAGAACTTGGTAAACCAGATACCTAGACAACAGAGCCAAGGCACCAAACACACATTAAACCTTAGGAGGAGGTATAGGTATATGGATGTATATAGGAGGAGATCTGCTATTGTTACTCAGTGGATGGACCACAGGTACAAAAACTAACATTTTTTGTTGTCAACCAAACACTCCAAACGCTGTGGTGATAGAAGCTGGCAGAAGATTTGCATCGTCCTCTTGGTTTTAGCCGCACCATGGAATGACTTTGGTGGTTTAAACTCTTCAGGTGGATTTGTGTTTTCATTTCCAATAGGCTTCTCATTTTCATCTCTAATAGGATTGACCCATACAGACTATTCCCAGGAGTGTTCCAAGGAAGGCCACTTATCATGTGGAACCATTTCACTAAAACAGCATCTCAGGTCTCCATCTTTCCTGCTTTTGGTCTTGGCTCACTCTAAGTCTGTTTCCCTCCTCTGATCTCACCACCTCTTTCTGTTTTGGACCACTTCTGACTTCCTTCTTTCACACATCTTTCCTCACAGGTTAAATGATTATCTAACTGAGGTGACTAAATCACATAAGTTGATAAAGAACCTCTTCATCAACATGGCAACAAAAGGACTTTCTGGGATATAAGAATATATAAAATATGCTATTCTAAAGTCATACAAATGGTCCATTTATTGCAGTCTTCATGTTTTACAGAGTAACAGCAGGATGTTTATGGAAACACATGGCAGCTCTCTATGAAATCAAATTCTAGTGGGTAGAATATGTTCTGAACACTATCTTCTCCCTAATAACCTATTCCAACAGTAATAGCATATAATGTTTACTTAGCACCTACAATATGCCAGGCACTGTGAAAAATTTTGTAATTGCATTTTCTCATTTACGTATCATACTTCTATAAAGTAGGCACCATTATCATTCCCATTTTACAGATGAAGAAACAGATTCAGAAGGTTAAAGTAGGGAAGCGGCTGTGGCTCAATCAGTAGGGCTCCCGTTTACCATATAGGAGGCCCTGGGTTCGGTTCCCGGGGCCTCCTGGTGAAGGCAAGCCTGCCCACACGGCGTGGTTAGCTGACCCAGCGAGCACAAGCAGCAAGGGGGGGATGAATGAATAAATAAATAAAATCTTAAAAAAAAAAAAAAGGTTAAAGTAGGTAGTAGGGAGTAGAGCCAAACTCTAACCTGGGTAGACTTGCTTCCATAGCCAATTTAACTACCATGCATATTAAGTGAGTATATTTAAGACACATAATCAAATACACACCAAAATTTCTAGCTTTAACCACCTCTTTGTGTTAACAAACTCTGTATTATTACCATAGGACATGTTTCTGTGTGCTTCTCAAGAAGAGAATGCTTTCAAATTTAATAATCTAATTAATCTATGCTTGCATTTGGTGAATGGGTCCACATTAATTTTATTTACCTACTCTTTGATTAAATTTCAAATATGTTTCATCTCAATTTCTGCTACCCCTCCCCCTGAATTTTTAGATTATTTCCTTAGGCAAAAAATATTTGTTTCTTGTAATTTTACTTGTCCTCTGTTAACCCATTAAAAACCTCATCTAGCCATCCGTTCATTTATTATTAAACAAATATTTTTTAAGTACTTTTGATATAGAAGGCATTTTCTTAGTGCTAAATCAGATATAAAAATTAGAGAGTCTCTGTCCCTAAGGAGTTTACAGTATAATAGGGAAGGTAATTCAGACTCAGACTCATACTACAATATAATGCTTGTTTCAAGTCATCTGAGTAATTTGCAATGTTTGTTTGCTAACACTGTTTGGTTTAATATAAATAATGGTTATTTCCATTAGCTGTCCTAAGACTGCCTGAATTCATGTTACACTGTTAACTGTACAACAAATTGAATTGATCTTTAGGGAAGAGGTGACAATGATTCTCAGATTTTTTTGTCATATTTTGAGAGCCCAGCACACAGATTGGGATATTATTCTTGCTTTTAAATGTCAAAGCTCATCTCCTCAAACTGCTGCACATATATACTGTTTTATAACACCTTTTCTGTACTCATCTTTGTTTTTATAGAACTGCTTAATTTTCCTGCTCCTCTCATTTCACAAAGGACCAGAGGTATATACACAGGATTCAGGGGTACACACTACAAAAAGAGACACATTATGTAAAAGTTTGCACACTGAATGATTAGAGTACCAGCTTTCCCCACCCAACCCCTCAAACTGTAGAAGATAAAATTCAAACTCCTCAAATCCTCCCAGGCAGGAAAGTGGCAGGTCCTTCTCTGTGGAAAGTGAACTATCCCAGAGAAAAGACCTACAGATTCTGACTTCGGGGCTGCTCAATAAAAAGCTTGCTGACCAAAAGATCACCCTCCAGGAAAACCCAACAACAACAAACTCCTCTCATGTGCACTGAGTTTCCAATCAGCTTTTTAGTGCCATTCTCTTAAACAGGAACAGATGGTCAATGATCACCAGCTTTTGAGGAAAGTTTCCAGCGTGAAACTTGAAGAAACAACAAACAAGCCAATAGGAGAAACTTAGAGGAGAAAGAGACATAAAGAGATTCTATTAATACCTCAAAAATTACCATTAATGTCTTCAGAGAAATAAGAGATTGTATTGCTCACATAAAAATCACATTATTAAAAAAAACCAATCAGAAGAAATTGCTCTTAGGCATTAAAGGTACCATAGCAGGAATAAAAAAATATCCTATAGAAGAATTGGAAGATAAATAAGCTTGAAGAAATTTCCAAGAGAGGAACAAAATACAAAGAGATGGACAATAGGATGGAAATTAAAAATTGGAGGATAACTTCAGGAGATCCAATGTGTAATTAGTAGGCTCCAGAGAAAAAGAAAACATGATGAAGAACACTTTCTCAAAGAAGTAATACCAGAATGTTTTCTAGAACCAGACTCCCTCATGGAAATTTTAAGCATTAGGAGTAAAGACAAAATCCTCAAAGCATCTAGAGAGAAAAAACAGGCCACGTAGAAGATCAGGCATAAGAATAGCTTCAGATTTCTCAGCAGCCACAAGGAAGAATCTGGAAGATTATGGAGATCTGACTTCAAAGTTATGAGAGCAAATATGTTTGGCCTAGAATTTTTTACCAAGTCACACTGGTCATGAAGTATATAGGGAGATTAAAAAACTTTTTCATGAAGCTACTAGAGGCTGTGCTTCACCAAAATGGGTGATAAAACCAAGAATGAGGAATACATGGAATCCACAAGAAAGGGATTCAGTAGGGTAAGGCCAAGATGATAACTGGGAAGGCAACATGGTGGTTTTACAACAGGGTCAGGAAGCAACAAATCTGCCTGGAGGGAGACAGAGGGCTACAGGAGGCATATCACCAGAAAAAAAATAGAACTGCTGGAATATTTGACAAGTTTGAACATGTGGAAAATTGAAAGATGCTTTATAGAGTCATTGGAGAATGTGGGAAGCCTTAGCCAGAGGACACCTTGGCATACAGGGGGAAATATATATATATTATATATATATATATATAATATATGGCAATTGATAACTCCAAAAAAAAAAAACAAAACAAGTTGTATAAGGAAGAAAATGTGATAAGAGTTCAATACTTGGTTCAGCAACAAATAATATTCATATAGTTTCATAATAAAAACACTAAACATGGGCATGAAAGGCATGTCATGTCCCTGGATAAGAAGATTAGATTTTATAAAGAGGCTATCCTAATCAAAATACCTGAGCAATTTTTAAAGGTAACTTTGGACCCTTTGACCTTATAATCCTACTCCTTGGTGTTATTCCTACAAAGTTTTACATATACAGAAATATTTGTTGTGACAGTTTTTTTTTAATAGCAAAAGAATTGATAGAGACCTAAATGTGATAGGAAGTGACCTCCAAAAAATATTTTTAAGAGCAAAAAGCAAAGTACAGAACAGTATTTAAAGTATATTTGTGGAATGAAGAGGACGATTGTGTGTGTGTTTGTACACATTTGCATGTGTTTGGACATGTACACACACAACTATGTATAAAAGTATTTGCTTATCTGTATATAAAATGTCCCTGGACACTCATAACATTGGCTCCTCCAGGGATGGAAGGGATGCATAGCTGGATGACAAGGGTGGGACAGGGATTTCTCATATTTACCCTTCTGGGGCTCTTGAGTTTTGAGCCATATAACCATAATTGAGTAAATAAATCAAAATGTTAAAATATTAAAAGAAAATTAGCCAATATATGTTGGGCTTTTCATAATTGGTTTTAGGACTGTCTGATTTGGCTCATTCTTTACTATCCAATATTGCCAGTATGATGCATATCCTGATACAGTTCTCAAGCAGGACTGATGTGTCCATCCTCCCATAGTGTTTTGTTTTGTTTTTGTTTTTGTTTTTGTTTTGAGGTACTGGGGCCAGGGATCGAACCTGGAACTTTGTATGTGGGGAGCCAGAGCTCAACTACGGAGCCACATCAGCTCCCCTCCCATAGTATTTTGAACTTCATTCTGTTATAGACTTTATCGTATTGTTTTACAGTTTGCTATTTCTATATCTGTCTCCCCTACTAGAGTGTAAGGACCTCTAAGGGACAGTTAGATATTCATAGAATCATTCATTCATTTACTCATTAACTAAGTGCTCTGAGAAGGTGTTTCTTCAACCCAGTATCTTATTAGGATTAATTCAATACGTGACTTTTTAATGAATGTGTGAATAAATGAATAAATGAATTCAGAAATTCATTGTATGATTCAGGATGATAGCTCCTTGTTTTTTTAAATATTTATTTATCCATCTCCACCACCACCACCCCCGCATAAGCAATTAATATTTTTAGTGTAAAATGTTTTATAATTCCAAAGCATCATGCATCACTTTGGCAAAGTCTTTTCCACAATAGCCCTGGGAAGTAGAAGATGTTGATAGAGAGCTAAAAGCAGCATGGAGAAGGGATTCCTACCAGGTCATACAAAATGTGAGTAGCATAGTCAGATTTAACACAAACAAATCTGTGTTCTCAGATCACTGTGGTATATATTTCATCTCTCAAAGTAAAATCCATATTTATGCTGAAAGATAAGAAATCATCAATAAATATTGGTAAACTCTTAATCAAATGGCTCTGATAAGAGGGGCTGTGATAGAAAACCTGAGTCAACGCCTCCCTAGCACTGACTCCCTGCATGGCAATGGGTAAATTGCTTGAAAAGCATGATTGCGGGTGAGTTTCCAAAACATTCCTGGGTTTCATGAAAAATATTTGCCAAAACCAAACTTTCTGAGGGAGTCAAATTGTCTCACAGCTCCCTTTGCATATCTCTAGATTAGCCACTGCATCTTGCTGCATTTTAATGGATTTATATCTCCACTTCCCTCATCGTGAGTGCCTCCAGAGAAGCAACTATATCATCATTTTTTTTAATCACAAGGGGTTATCCTAGTGCTAAGTGTATAATAATACTTAGTAAATATGCAGACAAAAGAATATAGTTCTTGTTCACAGTCAGTGTGATGTAGTAGAAAGCATTTCTCTCCTGGGTTCTACCCTTGAACAGCTGGTTCAACTAAGACAATAAATTGGGTCCCAGTATATTCTTCTGTAAAATGAGTGGGCAACTTGGTGACTTCAGTTCTAAAGTTCTATAATTTTATGTAAGTGTAAGAATTGAAGTTGGGGAGGGAAGCAGGGCAACAACAGATCAAAAAAGAAAGAAAACACATAATACAACAGCAAGCAAGTATTAAACTCTTATCATGTACCTGGAACCATGCTAAGCAAATTCTTTATACCCATTTTCACATTTAATCCTCACAACTCTGTGACTTAGAAACTACTGCTATCCCTGATTTTATGTAAGAAGAAACTGAGGTGCAGAGTTGTGAGTAATTTGGACAAGTTTACAGATTTAGATTAAGAGTTTGTGCTTTTTATTCAATCACATCCTTATTTGAATTCTACACAGTTGCAAGAAGTTGGCTATTTTACTGCATCTGAAGTGGTATGTGGATACTAATGACAAATTAATATCATCAATTATTTCTTATCAGGGAATCTAATTTGTGGAACTATATAGTATTCTTCCTTTCCCTATTTTCCAGGTCTTTAGAAGGGCATAAATATTTAATCCTTCAGTTCTTTTTACCAGACTCATTTCATGCTGAGACATGGTAGAATGGTTGGTTTTAGCTAAATCTTAGTAGATCTGTTTTCAGGATGGATGAGTTTGATATAATCCTTTCCATTAAACACAACTTTCTTTTAAAGTTAGCCATAGTGTTAGACACAACCAGCTTACCAAATCTTTACTTGTGACTAAGTTTTATGTAGTCTTCAAATCATCATGGCATTTATGGGTCCTTTCATTCCATCAATTCACCACTATTGGAAGAAGTACTAGCTTTGGTGCTGTTAAGGAAACCAAGAAACACAGACATGGTCTCTATTTTCAAGGAACTTATATCCAGCAATGCTTGCACAGGAGTATGCAATAGACACATGCACATTGATTGAAAGGGAGATTATTCCATGAAATGGCAGAGCTGGAACTCAAATACAGGTCTTTCTGTAGCTAGAGCTTGGATTCACTATATACATCTTCATGGTTGAAAAGGCCCTTAATACCAAGGACTGGATTATGTGTTTTATTGTAACTGCCAAGCACAGAGCAGCACTCAGAGACTGCTGATATAGTATAGAATAAAGAGTCAAACTAAAAAAGAGGTATTAATGAGAATTGATGGTCCATTGTACGACACAATGAGAAGAGCTCAGCATTGTTTCTGTAATATCCTTGCAAAGAAAGCATGATCTAAGACTGTCATGAGGAAACATCAGTCAAGGTTCTTTTTTTTTTTTTTTTTTGGTAGGTATCAGGGATTGAACCCAGGATCTCAACATGTGAAGCAGGACTCAACCACTGAGCTACTCCCGCTCGAGAGGTTCATTCATTCTTAAGACTTGCAATGTCCGAAAGAATTTTCTGCAGTAATGGAAATATCCCAAAGTTCTGCTGTCAGATTCAGTAGCCCATAGTCACGTGTGTCTGTTGAACACTTGAAATGTGACTAGTGTAAATGAAAATGAGGTTTAAATTTCAATTCATTTTAATTAATTTTAAATTAAATAACCAAACATGGCTAGTGGATACCATTTTAGAGAGCTATTGACTCCCAATTTTATGTTGAGGGCATGAGGGAAAGAGTGAACTGCTCACAGATTGGAAGAGACTAAAGAGACTTGACAACTACATACAATGAGTTCCTGGACAGCATCCCGGACCAGAGGAAAAAGAGTCATTGCTGGGACAATTGGTAAAAATTGAATAAGGTCTATGTTTTGGACAGAAATGTAGTATCATTGATTTTCTGACTTTGAAGGCTGTACAAAGGTTATGTGGAAGAATGTCCCTGTTTTAGGTAAATTGGAGTATTTAGGGATGGTGGGGCATCATATTAAAGTATGCTCTCAGCTCTGCCATGTTCTCTAATGGAGCAGCAACAGTTCGCCAAGTGCAGGGGCAATGACTGGCAAAGGAGGATGGTCCATTGATGGGCCCTTGATATTGCTTGTGAGCCTTTCTTTGTTCTTGTAATTGAAACTTAGCCCACTGTTGTGGGGTGCCTAAGTGTTGCCTCCTGAGAGTCTCCTTGTTGCTTAAATGTGGCCTCTCTCTAAGCCAAACTCAGCATATAAATGCATTACTTCTAAAATAAAATAAAATTTAACTAAAAATAAAATTAAGAAATAGGAGTATTAAAAAATAATGAAAAATACTTAAAATTATTTTTAACATTTTGCCTTTCATCACAGTAATATCTGTTGTCCTGTATGTACAGTGACATTTTCTTCCATTTATCCCCCAGTATCTTACTTTCTTTCATTTTGTTTTCAAAGAAGTTTTAGGTCACAGTAAAGTCACATACAGAATGCAGGGAACTCCCATACAATCAACATCCTCTCCCTTTTCCCACTTCCCATATTAATACCTTTTTATATGTGGATAGTACATTTGTTACAACTGATATACAAATAGTGAAACATAGCTGCCAACCATGATCAATGGTTTACGTTATGGTTTGCATTTTAGACCATACATTTTTATAAATTTTGATGATATTTAACATGGCCTGTGTCCATCATTGCAAGGTCACGTAGAACACTTCCACTGCCCACTAAATACCCCCTGTTTCACGGCGACCAGCTGGTTTCGCTCCTTGGATGACAAGATTCATAGTTACTTGCAACACTGAGGTCTTGACACACTGGTTTGTCCTCCCCTATTAGGAACCACCCATGTTCTTGAGAGAAACTTAGCCTAGTGTTGTGGTGTGCCTAAGAGCTGCCTCCTGAAAGCCTCCTTGCTGCTCAAATGTGGCCTCTCTCTAAGCCATACTTGGCATATAAATGCATTACCTTCTCCCCAGCATGGGACATGACTCCAGGGGATAAGCCTCCCTGACACTGTGGGATTACTACCAAGCACCAACTAGCAATGCAACTGGAAAAAGACCTCGAAAAAAAGGGAGAAAAAATAAAGACAAATGAGTTGATATGGCTAAGAGACTTCAAAGTGAGTCGGGAGGTCATTGCAGAGGTAACCCCTTATACACATCTCAGCAGGATCTCATAGACTGCCAAGGTGGATACTACCTCAAATAGTGGGGCTCCTGAGAGCTCTGGAGATACCCAGGGCTTATTGTCAGAGTGGATAGATCCAGAGTTTGGTGCCTTGCCAGTGGGCCCTACTTTGGAGTTTGTGCTCCTGAGAGTGAGAGAGTTTGACTCAGTTCTGCCTTTCCTACACATGGCTCATCTGTCCCTTTCATTTGAACCTATTCTTGGTACTGGAGTTGGTAAGTATACATCCAAGAGACTTGAATCTTTGGGCTGTCGATGTTCCAGCTGGGCCCTGAACCTCAGCAAAGTTGTAATACCTATTCTCCAGTTCATTGGACTCACCCAGGACAACTAAAAAGGAGGTGAGGATTGACAACCACCATACCAAGGAAACAAGAGAGCTTACAACTGCAAGCAAGAGAGTCCCACCCATCAGCTGTATGGGATTGAAGCCCCCTCTCAATTAGAGAAGGAGTGGACATCACCACCCCAGAATCCTCAGGATTGAGGAATGAACTATAGACTAGAGTGGACTTACTGGTATTCTACTATAGACTTATTGTGATTCTAGCAATGGAAGAAATTAAACATTGATGTGGAGGCAGTGGCCACTGGAGGCTCTTGGGGCAGGGATACAGAAAAACAAGTGTAATACAGAGGCTTTTTGGGGACTTGGGAATCATCCTGAATGACATTGCAATGACAGATATAGGCCATTTTATATCTTCGCATAACCTGCAGAATTTTGTGGGACAAAGCATAAACTACAATGTAAACTGTGGTTCATGCTCAGTGGCAATGCCCCAGGATATGTTTATCAATTGCAATGAATTTGCCACACTAATGGAGGATGTTGTTTATGTGGGAAGGTGTGGGAGGTGTGGGGAGTGGGGCATATGGGAATCCTTATATTTTTTGTGTAACCTTTATGTAATCTAAGTATCTTTTAAAAAAATTAAAAAATATATAAAAAAAAAATAAAGTGTGCTCTCAAATGATTCAGAAAAACACTAATGATAAAAGAATATATAGAGAGGAAGGCAAGATGGCGTTAGTGTAGGAGGGCGCACACTGCAAGCTCCCAGAGCAAGGCGGATTGTGGACGGGGTCCTGCCCGGGGGTCTGTGCTGTGCACGTGTGGAGTGAGAAGCTTGGGACATCTATCTGCGTGGATCAGCGGCGTGGACCGAACGGTGGAGATTCGTGAGTTTTGAGGCTGCCGGTGGAGGTTGGCACAGGCGGCTGAGCCCCGCGGTTAGGGAAAAAAAAATAAAACGGCCATTTGGAGCCGCGGGCGGGGCGAAAAAGTTTTATTTTCTGGGGAACTGGCTGCCTGGCACCCCTTGGACCTTGTGTGAACAGAGCAAACGAGCTAATCAGCACCCAGTGAACCGGAGGGGGGATTTTGGTCGGGAACGCAGCTGATTTCCCTAGCCACCCAGGGATAAGACCCGGGCCGCTGTGGAGCCAGGAGGAAGGGACACTTCCCAAAAAAGGGAGGGTTCTTTTGGAAGACAGGGAAGGGTATTTTATATTTTTAGACATCGATCTGGCTGCCTGCACCGCCCCATAGCTTTGGGGAGCAGATAAGCCGACCTGAAGCACCATTAGGCTGAGAGCAGACGCGAATCTGCACTCAAACTGATTTACTGAGCAGCCCGGTGACGCTGGAGCTCGGCGCCAAAAGGGGCGGAATCCGCCGTCTTTAGCACTCCTCACTGACTAACATCAGAGCTTCAGCTAAACTGGGGAGTCCGGAAAGTGGGACGTGCTTGATTAATTTCCAGGGGCCCAGCTAGGGTCCCTTCCATAATGGGGTTGGTCTAGAGGAGGAATTATTTTGGGTCCTGCATTTGGCTTAAAAAAAAAAAAAAGGTGAGGTCACCTCAAATGAAAAATAAATTCTTTTTAATTTAGTTTAATAGCTAAAAGCTGCTTCAGGACCTGCATATAGAACCCTGTGGGGAAATTGATTGATAAACACAAGTAGACAGGAAGGATCCACGTGGACCCTAGGGGAATCATTGACCCCCCTTAGCTTTGTTTGACTGCTTGCCTGTGTGGATCTTTGGTTTCTCTCTGTTACTTTCTGGTCTATTGATATTATCCCCGTTTTCCTCCCCCCTTCCTTTTTCCTTCTATTTTTTTTTTTTTTTAAATAGGTGCTGCCAGCTGGACGCTTCTTTGCTGGGCTTCTTATTCAGTAATTTCCCACTCGCTGTATATATTGATTCTGTATTACAAACTATCGCTTATCCTTCCGGCATCTTTCTGCCTTTTGTTTTCTGTTGTGGCTCTTAGAGACAACATTTTTTCATAGGCGAACAACTTAACGGTGTCAATTTCTATCCCATCTATTTTGTTTTCTTCTTCTTCTTTTTTCTTTTTTTTTATTAGTATAAAAAAACTTTTCCCTTTCAGACCTTTCTCTACTATTTCTCTCCCTCCTCATAATTCTAGCCTTCTAAATCACTATATATATATATATTCCACCATTTGTTTTCCCAGTCCATTGTAGGAACTCCATATTTTTTCCTAGTACTCTACACTGCCTACACAAGTTAAATATTCATCTCATTAAGTCTCATTTTGCCCCTCTTCTAACTTTTATCAA
>JAKSZT010053887.1:19369885-19439606 GCA_026826555.1 Tolypeutes matacus | reverse complement strand
CAAATGTTTGTATGTATTGTGAGAATTTTGATTTTTACCCATAATAAAAAAATAAAAAAATAAAAAAATAAAAAAATAAAAAAAATAATAAAAAAAAAAGAATATATATACACATATAATCTCTCTCTACACACATATATATTTACATATATTTATAGAGAGATTAGTACATACATTATACTGTTAACAGTTGGGGAATCTGAGTGAGGAGGATATGATTGTTCTTTGAACTGTGTGTCAAATTTGAATGGTTTAATTTTAAAAAGAATTAATATTAAGAAAAATCCTTTGTATTTTTGCCTTTAATTTAATTAATTGCCTTTAGTCAACAGCATTCATTTGGCAATCATTTATTAAGTATCTACTTTGTGCAGTGCACTTATTCTAACTATATTAGAATAATATATTTCTAAGCTTTTAGGGAGTATATAGTCTACTGGGGTAATAAAACATATTTATAACCACTATATAAAATAGAATGGGAAAAATATTAAAATAAAAGGGCAAAAAAGTACAATATAAATTTATATTACATAAAGGGTAATTCTATATTACATAGAGGGATAGCTCATTTGGAGGATTTAACTGAACCTCAAAGGATCTGAAAAAATTTTTAAAGTGAAAATGGTGGAAGAGATTATTCCTGTCAGTGAAAATTATATCCCTAAAGAAATTTCAGGAGAAACCTAAGCCCAAAACAGTGGTAAAGCTCAAATCCCTTCTGTCATAGCCTCACAGATAGTCATGCACCCTGAACTTCTAGAGATAGAAAAGTCATTAACTTCTCTTGACAGCCCATTCTGTCATTAGATAGATTTAGCCCTTAGAAAATTCTTCCTATTCTAAACCAAATTATGTCTATATATATCCACCCTCCTTGATCCTACTTCTTCCTTTTGGGGCCTTGAAGAACAAGTCTGACCCCTCTTCCTCTTCCTCTTCCTGAAGAAAGCCCTTTGCAGATTTTAAAACACCGAATCCTGTTTTCTTGAAGCTAAATATAATAAATACCCACCTTTTTTGAATCCCCACATGATCCTAGTCACAGTTCTCTGAATAAGTAAAGATTTTTCTATGGCTTTCTTAAGTGATCTCAACACTCTTCATGTTGACTGACCTGTACCAAGAATGTTGGGGTCATTGGCTCTTGCTTTCAAGACAAGATACATCCATAAATGGACTCTGAGTCCACACTTGCTTTTGGAGAAGCCCACTGGACACTGCTGACTTAAATTGAGTTTTGATGACTGAAAGCTCTTCCCTGCTTAAGCTGACTCTAAGTCTTATCCCCCACATTATTGTTGGATACTTGGTTTAAGACTCTAGTGTGGGAACTTTATTTATTTATTTATTTTTTTATCGTTATTGCATGCATTTTCGTGGAGTTCAGAAATCTGTTTAGTTTATGGAGATCTTTTTGGGTCCTGACTTGACATCCAGATTATTTTATCTCCCTCCCGGCTTTATGTCATTTTAAATTATGATGAGATTAATTTCTAGGTGACTACTATTAAAATTCAATTGTAATAATTGCCTTAAAGATAAATTCGAAAATTATTTATATTGAGATAAATCATGAAAGATAGTAAAGTGCAGAATTATAAAAATGAAAAGATCCGGGCATGTATGAAGAGAAAGAGAGAGATAAAGAGAGAGAACACATTGAAGAGAGAACCGTAAATTAAGAAATTGATAAATACAGGCAAACAAAAATTTTGCATATGTATCAAAAGTGGTTAATCCTGAGAAAGACACAGGATAATTTCACATGAATCCTAAGGCATTTAAGAGTAGGAGCTATTTTATGTGATCCTATGTGATAAGAGACTGGAACATGCCATCAAAAGTAGGTGTGCTTGAGCTATTGTAAATAAGATCTTAAATATGGTGCTTAAAATTTTCAATAATTCCTTCATCACCTAAAGAGAAAATCCATAGTATGGTACATCTGGCCTAGGCTTTTATGTCTTGCTGCATTTCTCCGCATGGAGAACTCCAAAGAAAGTTAATCTAATGTTCCCTCTGCCTGGGACTCCCTTTTTCCTTCACTTGATATAGCCTTGGGTCAAGGTTTAGTTAAGTCACCATTTACAAAATTTTTATGTTCTCTTCCCTCAATCTCTATTTAGTTGCCATTGCTATCTGTTTGCACATTTGTCTGACACAGGACTTCTCTTATAATATTATAATTACCTATTTGTCTCTCTTTATGCAGGTAACAGAGCAGCTGGGATATATTAGATGCTCAATCAATGTGTGCTGAATGAATGAATGAATGAATGAATGAATGAATGAATATAGAATATCAGTCTGGAATCAGGTTATTGTATTAGTTAGGAGTCTTTGGTTGCCAGTGAGAGAAACTGACTCAAGTTAGTTTAAGCATTAAAAGTGTGAAGACATGGATTTGCAGAGGTAGAGGGAGGTCTCTCAGATAACTCAAGAAAGGGAGGGACCCAAGAAGAAATGAAAATAGGAGCAAGAAAGTAATCAAGACAATTTCACTCTCTTTTATCTCCCCCTCTCGACCCGCCCCCCTTTTTTCCCCAAATTGTTTGCTTTATTCTTCTCTGACTGAAGAATAGCTTTTTGTTTCCCCATGACATCTCCTTCATTTACATTTACAGTTCTAGCTGCATGTCACATTTTAATTCTAAATTTCTGTTGAGGAAATTATCCTGATTTATCCATTTAGAGTCAGATGTCACCCATTGTCCAATCAGCCAAGATAGGGAAGAACGGGTAACATGAAACAAATATGGCTGTTGGTGGGCAGTTCTTCTCTGTGCATTGGGCAGGTAAGGGGATTTTTAGACAAAGAGGATGGCTCTAGAACTGGGTGGACACCCAAATATTGTCTACTACAGGCTATAAAATCTGCAAAGGAATGCAGAAAACAGCTGCAAGTAGGGGAGATTTGGTAACAAATCTTGGCTTTTACAGAAAGAAATTCTTTAGGGGTTTTATGTTGAAACAGCAACGAAAGTTGCCTTTGTTTTTACCATGAGTGGTCCAAGGCAGGCCTATTTCAAACATCCACTCTTTAACTCAGATTATTAAGATTATATGTGGAGGAATATAGAGTACAAAGTTGTATGCAAGTGAGAGGAGCATCTTTGGGTGAAACTTCATGAATAATCTCTTGAAAATCTGCAATTTATGTCACTGGTGATTTTTTTCTGAAATTTTTCTTCCTAATGTTTTATCTTGCAAGCAATTCAAC
Organism: Tolypeutes matacus; assembly: GCA_026826555.1. Taxonomy (NCBI): domain Eukaryota; kingdom Metazoa; phylum Chordata; class Mammalia; order Cingulata; family Chlamyphoridae; genus Tolypeutes; species Tolypeutes matacus. The sequence continues at coordinate 19,436,383 of JAKSZT010053887.1, read as the reverse complement.
AAATTTTATTTGATGGTATGCTGAAATAATAGTGAGCAATTCGTCTTTTTTTTTTTTTAATTAATTTATTTATTTATTGGCTTTTTATCCATTTTTAACCACTCCCGCCCCTGCCCCCCATTTTTGCTGTTGTTGTGTCCATTTGCTGGACAATTCTCTGTGTGTTTCCTGCTCTCTCTTCTCATCCTTCTCCTCCTGTCTTCACTGGGATTCTATCCTGGGGCTTCCAATGTGGGAGAGAGGTGTCCTACCACCTGCGCCACCTCAGATCCTGGTTTTCCAGTGCATCTCGTCTTGGCTCTCGCCTGTGTCACTCTCCTGTTACGTCATCATCTTGCTGCGTGGCTCAGTGGGGCCTGACGGCCCACCCACTCACAGGACCTGGAGGCCCATGCGCCTTCTATATTTTTCTTTATTTTTACCGGGATGTCCCATGGATCAAAACCAGGTCCCTCCATATGGGAGATGGACACCCGACCATTTGAGCCACACCTACCCCCAGCAATTGATCTTACTGGAGCATAGAATCTGTGAAGGAGGCAGCAGGATATAAAGTTTTCAAAGGTAGTCTATAAGCTAAGCTAAGAATCTTAAGTTTATTTGAAAGAAATCGGGAAATGCTGAAAGTTGATACAGAAAATGCCATGATTAGAACTATATTTTAAGATAGCTCTGTCAGTGGTGCAAAGAATGAATTGGATTGGAGGATTATGAGCTAGAAGGATGATGCTTTTGGACAGAAAAGATAAAAACATACAACAAAATGGTAACAGAAGAAACATATAGGAGAGAGTTGTGGTATATAACCTTGTTAAGACCCATTTAGAAGTCTATGAAAATTATGGCCTTTCTCCCATAAAATATAGGTGATTCACAGACCTCTTAAAACCCATTCATGGATTTCAGGTTCTTAACCCCTGCATGAGAGAAAGAGTGAAGAAAAAGAATAGATAGAATTTTGAAACATCTCAAATGTAGAGATGGGGGAGTTTGCATGAAAGATGATATGAAGGTTTCAAACCTTGAGGACTAGAAAACTTGTATTGCCATAAACAGAAATGGAGAAGAAATTGGAAGTCAAATAGAAAGGCAAGACTTACTTGCTATGTGAGGTGGTGTGGAGAAGGTGATATGCCTGGTTTTAAACACTTCATGATATTCTTGTGGGACAGCCACGTAAAGATGGGTAGGAGATCTATATTTTTAGCATCTCTGTGTGCCAGGTAGTTAATATATTCTAACTCACTCAATGATCACCTGAACCTTGAAGAAAGCATTTTCTTCATTTTACAAATGAACCCTCTGAAGCACTGAGATTCAGTTAATTGCTTAGGGCCATACTATTCATTAAGCAGCAGAGCGAGACTTTGAATCTAGGTCTGTTAACTTCAAATCGGGGCTCTTCTATTGTCCCACACTACCACCCTTCTGGCAGATGTGAAGGCCAGGCTAGAGGTTAAGATTGCCAATCTAATCAATGCCAAACAGGTTAGAGTTGAATTGTGCTATAAATGTTTGCATTTGTCTTGTTTCTATATCAAAGTTATAAATTCTTTAAGGGTTAAGATGGCATCATAAATTTCTCTTACCCCTTCACAGCACTTCATGCAGCTCTGGACACAGAACAAGTCTCAATGAATATCTAGATTGATCAATGATTCTGATCCCTGGTGATAATTGCACAGCACCTTCATGTTGAGGTTGTAATCTTCATGAATCTTTTATTTAGAGGGTTCTATCTCTTTGGGTACAGGGGCAAAATGACAGGTAAAACATATGAGGGGCTGTGGGACTTGTAAAAATAGTGTCAAAACAACCAGTTTAATCCTCCATACTCACCACCTCCCAGTCTCTGAACTTTTGTTTTTTTGCACATTCTACACAGTCATGGACAGGAATGCTAAGGAGCTATGCTTGTCCATTCTTCACTGAAGACTGGAAGCATCCTTTAAAGGTTACACTGATAGTGCTATTATCATAGATATTCACCATTCATTCATGTAAGATTTCATTAAGTGACCCAGCCATGATGAGCTGCATTATGACACTTGACCAACTCAAGTCTGATGACCTCCTGTCTCTGTCTAGAAGCACATGTACCTATGATATGAGGTAAGGAATTAGAGAAGTGATCTGCAGAGATCACCAGATACAAAAGAGAATTATTGAGGTCTGAGCATGCTTTTTCAAGATTACAGGCAATCAAAATAGCCAGCTGGACCAAATTTTTTTCTGCCTTTCTAAAGAGCATTACTAATAGCTACCATTTAATTGTCTTAGCCACTATTTTGGGTGCTTGCTAGGGGCTTTTAATATATTGACTTATTCAATACCAAAGCCAGTTTCTTCAGGATAATAATTGTCTGGGTTACCACAAAACCTGCAATAAAGCACAGAGGTATACAAAGAAGAAGGTAGGATAGAGACTACCTGTGTGGGTTAGAGATACAGGTGCTCAAAAACTCTGAAACTTTTTATTTTATTGGGACACAGGGCACCCAGATAACAATATCTTACATAATGACTAGGACTATATATGTCTTGTTTACTATTATATCTGCAGTGCCTGAAATATAGTAAGTGCTCAGAAATATGTGTTGATTTTCTGGTTGACCAAGATGGTCGTATAAGACATTCCAGAGTGTTGTTCTCCCACAGTATCTTTGAACAACTAGCAAAAACTGGCAAAGATATCTTCCTCAAAGCTCCCAAAAAAGAGTTAAAGGGCAGGAACAACTGAGTGAGTTAAGAAAATACAGCTTTAAAAGTGTCAAAGAAGCCTGTGGCACCCTGGCTGGTCTCTCTATCATCCCCTCCCCAGTGCAGTACAGAGCCAGTCTGTGCTCACATGTGAATCACTGGCCATGTCCTGGAGGGAGCACAGTAACCCCTGTGTGCATCTTGAGCCTGTATGTCAGTACCAATCTATTGGGTGGCATCCTGAAACACTGAACTAGGAATCTATCTCTGGCTCCTCCTTCCAGAGCTTACCCTGCACACAGAAGCAGCCTGCAGATAGGTAACACAGTGTAAGAAACAAATTAGGTCAATTGAGCCTGGGGCAAAGGACTACCAGCTTTAAGAAATACAATAGAGCATCTGGGGCAGTGGAGTGAATTTCATAGGAAGTAGAGCGGATATTTGAATTCCTGTAAAACGGGGGATTCCAAAGGCCACAAGTAAACACAAGCTCAGGACAAGACTCAGGCTCAGAAAAAATGGAGAGGACACTGTACTTCACTTATGCCTCAGGTTACACTTCTTGACAGGAGGGCTAAACTCTGATGGAGAACACCAGCCAAGGCAGAGCCTTTTACCAACGCTGTAAAAGGTGTGTTGTTTTGTTTTGTTTGTTTACCTTTTGTTTTCATTTGTTTGTTTTTGTTAGCTCCTGGCAATCAGGGAAATCTCTGTCAAATCAATAGCTAGGTACAAAACTAAGGAACAGACAATTCAGGTAATGTGTTAAAATATTAAAATGTACAGTGTGCAACAAAAGATTGAAAGACAAACAAAGAAACAGGAAATGTTGGCCTATCCAAAGGGACAAGACAAAAGTCCAGAATATGTCAATGTAGAAGACCAGACTTTGGGTATACTAGACAAATACATTGTAAAAAATGATCCTCAATATTCTCAAGGAGATAAAAGAAAGCATAGAGAAACAACAGAAAGATAACAGGAAAATGATGAATGAATAATATGAGAAACTCAAAAAAAGGTAGATATTTTAAAAAGGAACCAAACAGAAATAATGGAGTTGAAGACCACAATAACCGAAATGCAAAATTCCCTGTAGCATTTCAATAGCAAATTGGAGCTTGCAGAAGAAATAAATTAATGAATGTAAAGGTAAGACAATGAAATGATTCAGATTGAGGAACAGAAAGAAAAAATGACGAAAAAGTGAATAGAGCCTGTGGCAGTTTGAAATTACTTTATGAATTGCCAAAAAAGAAATTATGTTTTAAACTAATCCATTCCTGTGGGTGTGAGACCTGTTTGACTGGATTATGTCAGTGGGCCGTGATTCACCCTTTTGTTGGGTCTGATATAAAGGAAGACACAGAGACTCAGACAGAGGGAAAAGGGAGTCAGCATATTTGATTCTGCAATATGAGAGAAAGGCCTGCTTAAACACAAAGCCCCCAAGAGGCTGGGCCCATGGAGCAGCTCAAGAGGAGACCAGCCCTGCTCTATGCCTGACTGCTTACAGATGAACTTGGGAAGAGAAGGAAACAGTCAAGACTGATATAGGAGGCCTGGAAGAGACAAGTCCTATGCCTGGTTGCTCACAGTTGAGCTCCAAGAGGCAGTAGATTCTGGAGGGGAAGGCAGGGACCTCTGCAGGGATTGGTGGCCATCTTGCTTCACCATGTGGCAGAAATGCCAGAATCAACAGTAGCTGACTTTGGTGACAAAGCACCTCTTATGGTGCCATGAGTTGGATTTTTTCAAGGCCTTGGAACTGTGAGCTTTTACCCCCAATTAAATATCCTTTATAAAAGCCAGCACATTTCTGGCACGTTGCATCAGCAGCCCTTTGGCAAACTGAAACAGAGCCTAAGAGACATGTGAGACACAATAAAATGTACCAATATATGCTTTGTGGGAGAGTCTCTAAATGAGAAGAGAGAAAAAGGCAGAAGGAATATTCAAAAAAAATAATGGCAGAAAACTTTCCAAATTTAATGACAGGCATAAATATACATGTTCAAGAAGACCAATGTACTGCAAACAGGATAAACTCAAAGAGAACACGTACAGACATAGAGTAGCCAAATTGTTGCATGCCAAGGACAAGGAAAGTATTCTGAAAGCTATAGAGAAAAGCAATGTGTTATGTACAGGGGAGTTCCAATAAGATTAAATGCTGATTTCTTATAAGAAACATGGAGGCCAGAAGGCAGTGTGATAAAATATATGAAGTGCTGAAAGAAAACAACTGCTAACCAAGAATTTTATATTTGTGTAGACTGTCTTTCAAAAGTTAGGGAGAGCTTAAGACATTCTTAAATAAACAGAAGCTCAAGGAGTTTGTCACCACTAGACTTACCCTATAAGCAATGCAAAACGGAGTTCTTCAGACTGAAAGGAAAGAACACTAGACATGGATCAAAATGGCATAAAGAAAGAGAGACCTCAGTAAAGTTAATCATATGGGTAGCTATAAGTGCCAGTACTACTATATTGATTTTTTTTTTTTTTCGGTATGTAACACCACTTTTCACTTCTTCCAGACAATAAAATGCATTAAAATTATGATAAATATATGGTTTTGGACATACAATATATAAAGATATAATTTATAACAAGTAAAACAAAAAGATGGGGTTTGAAGAGGTATAGGAAAAGTGTTTGTGTATGCTGTTGAAATGAAGTTGGTATTAAATCAAACATAAATGTTACAGATTTAGGATGTTAAATATAAACCCAATAGTAACCACTAAAAAAATATTTTACCAATGTATGATGAAAGAAACGAGTGAACTCAAAATGTACAATATGAAAAATCAAATAAATATGAATGGAGACATTACTGGAAGAATTGAGGGGAAAAAAGTATAAGACTTACAGAGACCAAATAGCAAAATGGCAGAAGGCCCTGCATTATCAGTAGTTTTTTAAAATGAAAATGGATTAAACTCTCCAGTAAAAGACAGAGATTGGCAGAATGGATTGAAAAAACAAACAAAAGCATGACCCAATTCTGTGCTGTTCATAAGAGACTCACCTTAAATTCAAAGACAAAAGTAGGTTGAATGGGAAAGGATGGAAAAAATATACCATGCAAATAGAAAAAGGAAGAGAGCTGGGGGTAGCTATACTAATGTCAGATAAAATGGGCTTTAAGCTAAAAACTCTTATAAGGGAAAAAGAAGGTCACTATATATGATATAGGGGGCAATTCAATGAGAAGACTCTTAAAAAACAAATGTGTCAAAGAAGAAATCACAAGGGAAATTAGGAAATAAGTTGAGGCAAATGAAAATGAAAATACAACGTAGCAAAAATCATGGAATGCAGACAAGGCAGTGCTGAGAAGGAAATTTATAGCTTTAAATGCTTACATTAAACAGAAGACAGATCTCAAATCAGAGACCTAACCTCAAAACTAGAGGAACTAGAAAAAGAGTATACTAATCCCAAAGCTAGAAGAGGGAAGAAAATAACTAAGATTACAGCAGATGTACATGAAATAGAGAATTAAAAAAAAAATTTTTTTTGAGAGAAATGATATAAAAAGTTGGTCCTTTGAAAATATCAATAAAATTGATAATCTAGCTAGACTGAAAAAGAAATAAAGAGAAAGGATGTAAATAACTAAAATCAGAAATGAAGGAAGTGTCATTTTAAAAAGATGCTTCCCTATGTTTCCTTCTAGCAGTTTTATACTTGTGGTTCTTATATTTAAGTTTTTAATTCAATTTGAGTTAATTGGTGAACACATTTTGGAGCATTGCCACTAATCATGGATTAAAGTTTACATTGTAGTTTACACTCTTTCCCATCCAATTCTTTAGGTTATGGCAAGATATATCATGGCCCATATTTGTCATTACAATGCCATTCAGGACAATTCCCAAGTCCCGAAAATGCCCCCCCCCCATGCATTACACCTGTTTTTCCCTTTCCCTGCCTTCAGAACCTCCAGTGGCTACTGCCTCCACATCAATGATATAATTTCTTCCTTGCTAGAATCACAATAAGTCTATAGTAGAATACCAGTAAGTCCACTTCAGTCCATATTTTATTCCCCAGACCTGAGGATTCTGGGGTGGTGCTGCCCACTCCACCTCTCATTGAGATAAGGCTTCCATCCCATAGGGCCAATGGATGGGACTCTCTTGCAGCAGTTGTAGACTCCCTCGGTTCTTTGGTATGGTTGTTGTCCATCATCACCTCCTTGTTACTTTTCCTGGGTGAGACCAATAGAGTGTTGACACTCTATTGAGATTCAGGACCCAGCTGGGACATGGACAGCCCAAAGATTTAAGTCTCTTGGATGTACACCTACCAACTCTAGTATTAATTATAGGTTCAAATAGAAGGACAGAAGACCTATGTGTAGGGAAACCACAACTAAGTGTGACAGAGTTGGTCTCAATTGTAATATTTTTAAAAATTAGTAAGTGTGAGCCCTTAAGCTTCATTTTTCTTTTTTCAATATGTTTTTGGCTATTTGGGGCTCCTTGCACTACCATATAAATTTAAAAATTGGCTACTCCATTTTTGCAAAGAAGGTTGTTGGAAATTTGATTAAGATTGTGCAGTTTTGGAGCATTTGAATTGTTCTGCTTGACTTTGCAATGATAGATACAGGCCATTATACATTTTGTCAAAACCTATAAAATTGTGTGGTGCAAAGTGTAAACCATAATGTTAACTATAGACCATTGTTAGTAGCAATGCTTCAATATGTGTTCATCAATTGTAACAAATGTACCACATTAATGAAAGATGTTGTTAATGTGGGAAAGTGTGGGAAGGGGAGGAGTACGGTATATGGGAATCTCCTGTGTTTAGGCCATGGTTTCTTAGAATTTTTACTAATAGCATGCAAAACAAAAGAAAAAATAGAGAAATGGAATGTCATCAAAATGCAAAACTTTTGCACATCAAAGGATTTCATCATGAAAGTAAAAAGACAATGTATAGAATTTGAGAAATATTTGGAAACCACGTATTTGATAAGGATTTAATATCCAGACTATATAAAGAAATCCTACAACCCTTCAACAAAAAGACAAACAATCCAATTTAAAAAATGGGAAAAAGACTTGAATGGGCATTTCTCCAATATGCACATGAAAAGATACTTAACATCTTCATCTGTTAGGGAAATACAAATCAAAACCACAATGAAATACCATTGACACCCTCTAGGATAGCTACTATTTAAAACAGATGTTCTTAACAAGGGGTCCAGTGAGCTTGAATTTAAATTTAAAAATAATTATTCCTTAGCCAGAGAGGCTTATGCCGTGTCAGGCAGGGACTACTGCCCTAACCAGCAGGAAGTAATTACAGAAGAATGATCATCGTCCCTTAGCACCCCCTTAAGAATAAGAGTGTGAACTCTCTGAGGGAGAAGTTGAGGCAGATTAGTACAGGGTAATGGAGGAGAAGACTAGCCACAACATGGCCCATAGAAAACATGGCCAGCAGACAACATCACTGCAAGACCTTGCTGGGACCTTGAGTGTAACCTTGAGGCCCCGGTTTCTTTTTCCGGGACCTCCCCTTGGCCGTGGATATTCCAAACAGGCCTCACTATTGGCCCCCACCATTTGGTGGGGTAACCTATAACAGCTGGGGCCCATCTGCTTATGTTTAGGAAGGGGGAGGAATAATCAACAGTTTAAAAGGTAACTACATAAGGCAGAGATTGCTCTCTCTGCCTAGAGGGGCCAGCATCAAATCTTGGTGTGTATTTCCATCTTTCTCTCCCATTTTTTAGTAAGCTCTGTTCTTTCCCCCATTTCCCAATAAATTCTTTTTACTGGCTTAAAAAAAAAATTATTCTTGTGGGGATGTGTTGGTGCAGGTGTGATATATTTATTAAATAATACACAGTATAGTGTGGACTTAGTAAGGGGTCTGTGGTTTTCACTTGACTGGCAAAGGGGTCTGTTGAACAAAAATGGTGAAGAACCCCTGGTTTAAAATATGGAAAATAGCAAATGTTGGAGAGGATATGGATAAATAGGAATACTCATTTGTTGTTTAGGGGAATTTTGAAATTGTTCTTCCTTGTAGAAAACTGTTTGGGAGTTCCTCAGAAAGTTATTTATAGAAATACCATATGACCCACATTCCCACCTCTAGGTACGTACCCAAAGTAATTGAAAGCAGGAACGCAAACAGATATTTGCATGGTATTCATAGTGGTGTTACTCACAATTGCCAAAATGTGGAAGCAACCCAAGTGTCCATCAAGAGATGAATGAATAAACAAATCTGATCTATACATACAATGGAATATTATTCAGCCATAAAAATGAATGAAGTTCTGATACATATGATATAATGGATGAACCATGAAGACATCATGTTAAATAAAATAAAGCAGATAAAAGGACAAATATTGAATGATCTCACTTATATGAAATAATTAGAATAAGGAATTTCATTGAGTCAAACTGGAATACAGGCTACCAGGGGCTGGGTGAAGGTAGGGAATGGAGAATTAATGCTCAGTTGGTACAGTGTTGTTGTTTGTGGTGATAGAAAAATTTAGGAATGGAAGGTGGTGACGATAGCATAACATTATGAATGTAATTAACTCCACTGTATTAACTATTAGAATATGACTAAAAGGTGATATTTTAGATTTTATATGTTACTAGAAAAAAATTTTTTAAACCATAGGACTGTACAACACAAACAGTGAACCTCAATGTAAGTCCTGGACTAAAATTAAAAGTATACTTAAAATAATATTGTTTCATCAATTATAACAAAAATATCATAGTAATGCACATTGTTAATAATCGGTAAACTGTTTATGAGGGATTATATGGGAACTCTATGTTCTGCCTGAATTTTCTGTAAATCTACATCTTCTCTAAATGGAGAATGAATAAATAAACGAATAGTTGAATGGATGATTGCATGCAAGGTGTTCCTTATGTGTAGAAAACATGGGTGGTATAATTTACTGACTTGAGGAATAAAAAACTTCTGCCAAAGAATGGCACATTACTCATCTTTCATATTGCCAGTATACCATCAATAGATTTTCTGGGATTGCCAAACTGCTATGACAAATACCACAAAAAGTTTGGCTTAAACAATGGGAATTTGTTAGATCATGCTTTTGAGGCTAGAAGAAGTCCAAAATCAGGTTATCAGGAAGGTTTGCTTTCTCCTGGGAGACCCAGTGTTCTGGTGCTGGCTCAGCCATCTTTAGAGTTCCTTGGCTTGTGTCTCTGCCTCCCATCACATGATGACATCCTCTTCTTTCCAGCTTCTCTGACTGCCGGATTCTCTTTAAAAGGCCTCCAGAAAACCAGATCCAGGCCCACCCTGGTTCAGTTTGCCACACCTTAACTAAAAATAATATCTTCACAGTCCTATTTATGAGTTCACACCCTCAGCCACATGGGTTGAGATTAAAAACATGTGTTTTCTGAGGTGCACAATTTAACTTTACCACAGAGGGTATCTGTTTGTTTGTAAATAGGGAATGTTTCTCTACTAGCAAAGCTTATTAGGCTCTTGACAATTACTTACAAACTTAGAGAGAATCTGGTTAGCAAATCATTTTCTGTCCGCATGGCTTGCTGAGCATGACTATGGGTAGAGAGTTCAAGAGGAGAGGTAGGGATAGGCCTGCCACCCTAGAACTCCAAGATGATTCAGGAGCATGCCCTGCCTGCACCTTCCTATTGTTAGTCACTAATAAAAGACTCCACACTATAGCTGGCCCTGAAATGATCTAAAGGCCCAGAGCGCATGAGTTGGCTCTCAAGAGGTAGTGCTGAAAGCATAACCCTGAGCTGTGCCAATGCTGAAGGCCCTCATATCCAGCAAGGTTGAGCTAAAAGGAGCTTCTGCCAAGAACTGTCACAGTAGCAGAAAGGGGAGAATGGCTGAGGACATTATATACTTGAGATCTCCCTTCTCTTCTTAATCTAGCAAACTAGCAAACTTTAAAGATAATTGATCCACTACAATTCTCCTTCCCAATAAAGGGCAATGACATTATTACTGATTAGATTAGTGAGAACAGGGAAAGGAAGATCACATTTATCATGGTTTGTTTGCAAGCCCAATCATATTCCATTATCTCTAGTGGATAGTAAGAAATAGGCAGAAACTATGCAGAGATTGTTAATTGTTCAAATTTTCATTTTCTTCTCTTTCCTGGCCCATAGGTAAACTAAATTTCTTAATAGACTAATTGTCCTAAACACCTTGCATTAGTTCTCACAGCAGAATGGGAATGGAAGGGATGTGTGCTATTTCAGGGCCAAGGCATTTTAAAAAGAAGATGTGCTTCCTCCATCCTCTCTTTCTCATCTTTTTTCAGCAAATGGAAGATGGGAAGGTAGAGCCAAGATATGAAAGAAGCCTGATTTCCTGAGTCACCACATGGAGAAAACCAGCTGTTAATAAGAAATAGTGATTTTGGATTTTTGTGTTAACAAGAAATAAGTTTTTATTGAGTGGAGCCATTATGCAATTTGGGTCAGTTTGTTGCAACAGCCTGGCTCATCTTAATATAGTGCCCCAAATCAGATGGTCACCCAGACTTATGACAAAAGATAATTGAGAACAATTCAGTAAGAAGACAGGATCCCTTGGTAAAGAAAGCCCAGTCTCTGTGACTGCATTTAACAAGATCAAACATGCTATGGAAGGGAGTCATCTTTAACCAGAGATATTCTCAAAAGGTGTGTCTCTCCTCCCCATAAGTGATTTGGAGATCTCTGCTTATGATAATAAGGTGCTGGGATTAAGTGCAGTGAAAGAAGAGTAAGATAAGAACATATAACAGGGTGTGATGAAATTCACCAAAGCATAATTGCTCAAGGAAGAGCTTAAAAATTGTGTTTCTAAGGAAACAAACCTGAAAATTAGATCTTAGATTTGAAAGTGTTTTAGTTTGCTAAAGGCTGCCAATGCAATACACCAGAAATGGGTTGGCTTTTACAACAGGGATTTATTAATTTATATGTTGACAGTTCTGAGGCTGGGGAAAATGTCCAAACCAAGGTATCAGATAAAGCTCTCTCCCCAAAGGTTGGGGGGCAGTGATCCTAGACTCATGCCACATGGCAGAACACAGTGACACCTCACTGTGAGAAGTCCCTGCCTTCTCCTCTGGGCCACATTGCCTTCAGCTTCAGGCTGCTCGTCTGTGACTTTCTTTCTCAGATGATGGGGGCCTCTCTCCATGCCTCTGTGCTCTGCTGATGTTAGCCTCTGGAACCATCTATCTCAGTCTCTGGGAGATTATCTCTGCCTCTTCGGCTTTTTTCTGTGTCTGCAGCTTTTTATTCCTTTGTTTATAAAGGACTCCAGTAAGAGGATGAAGACCAACCCTGGTTCATGCAATCTAATCAAAGACCTTTAACTGAAGTAATTTAATCAAAAGGTCCCACCTACAATAGGTTTACAAGCACAGGAATGGATTAGTTTAAGAACATAATTTTTTAGTGTCCACCAAAGCCTCAAACTGCCACAAAAAAAGAACAGCAAGAACATGAGGAGTTTCAACATAGTCAAGCTAAATCTTCTTTCCCACCTTGCTGCCTCTAGAAACTTGACCAATTGGTGGAGAACGGATGTTACAGCATAAAAATTCATTGGTAGAGCACATGTCAATTTCTGGTCCTTTAATTTGAATTGCATAGGGATGTCAAATTCCTTTAAATATCCAAAATGATCAAATTCTACTTGTAAATCTTAGAAGGTAACTTGCCTTAGGGTTTGAGCATGGTATAAAGGGCTGGCCTTACAGGAATTAGTAAAATTTTTGTGACTGAATTATTATAACATCATCTAAGGCATTGTTCTCAGTTTGGGATTCCAAGAATCATAATAAATCCTCAGAAGAATCAGTGGGAATGGGGACTAATGAGCTATTTTTAGTATTTTAAAATGCCCTCATAGAATCCTTACATTTTTAAAGATATAATGTTGCACTGAATATTTAAAACATGTTGTTTGATTTGACAGAAAATATATTGTTTACTTTGAAGGAAATACTGGTTATCTTGTGTTGATCAGCTATTTAAAATGACAAATTAAAATGCACTAGAAAAATAATTATTATTTAATAAATATTAAATCAAACCTTTCAAAATGTGGGGAACATTATTAAAGAAAAATTACAAAGGACTTTTTGTTCAGGAAAAGGTTAGCCAGAGTCAGAGTCAGAAGAGGATTGAGACATTCAGCTCCCACTTTAGAACCAAAGGAAACACAAGAATGTCCTCAGCTTTGACTACTCTGAACACCTCATTTTACTCATATCTGAACTGGAGGTAATAGCTCACTTGACATTTGCCTTTGTCTTTGTTTACGGACATTCTAATAAGATTAGTAAGAAAGCCTATAAAACAGTAGAGATGAGGAGGGATAGAGCAGGTTAGGAAAAGAGAAAGAGAACTTGTGTGTATGTGTGCATATGTGTAAATTCATTGTAATAATAGGAGACAAACAAAACTAAATGGGGATGCCCTCTTGCCTTCTTGAAATAAATGAAAAACCACCCAAATGAAAACAAACAGGCCTATTTTTCAGAGTTTCCTGTAGTAAGGGAGTCAGCCACCATCACTAACGTTTGGCAGAGACTCACAGACAGGCAAGGGAGTGGGAAAGCTTTAGAATGAAAAAAAGAGAAGGCTTCAGGCATGCTCTTATTGGAGACTGTTGGCATAGGGAACCTGGAGGCAGACTAACTAGGAGCAGGGCATCTTATGTGGTTGGTTTGGGAAACATATTTGGCTTTCTCTGGTTGGTACTGAGTTGGAATCAGGGGCAAAAATTAGGGAAGTTGGTGTCATTGACCAAATTTGGAGCCTTCTGGGCTGATTGCTGCAGAAGTTGTTGATTGAATTCCTGCATTCTATTGTCATATATTGTCTGACCATTGTCTATTTATATATATAGTCTCTCATGTCATGCACACGTACCTACTGACCAGTGTTAGGTCAAGGGTTTCACTTTTTTCTCCACCTTCCACCACCTCCTGTTTTTTGATACCAGCTGGGCTTGTCCTGTACCTTTGCCCCAATTATGGAAACATTATCCTCACATCAAGGAAAGCTTAAGCCCTATTGCCATCATTAAGTTTTCTTGGCCAATGCTTGCTTCCAGTAATTTTACTTTTCCCTAAACTCCTGCTGTATTTAGAATTTGTGCCACATAATTGAATACTTGATTCTAAAATGTTTTAAATTAATTTTCATTAATTTGTGGTGTTAATCTTATCTCCCCAACCAGATGATAAATTTGAAGGCTGGTGTCATAACCGATGCTTTCTCTAATATTTCACTATACTTTGCAGTGCTAAATGTAATAAATGCTCAGTAGATAGTGAATTGAATATTTTCTTTACACACATTCTACTGAGATGCTAAAAGGGAACTGACTCATAATTTTATTCATCACCATTCTAGGGGCTGATTTCATCCCTAATCATCTCAATTTTCCTAGAATTGGAAGGTTTTGCACATTAAAGTTCCAGGACTCAGTAGAAGGGCATCTCTCACATCAAGTGAAGAGAAAGAAGGACTTGAGTGATTTTCTTTCAACTTTTAAGCCATGTATAGCTGTGACCCTTCTGAACAATTCATGAGATACATATTGGGTTGCTCAACAAGAAGGATATGAGGTCCTAGGGGTCAGGAGAAAATAAAAGAAGAGCCAAATGGTTCCCTGAACATCCTTTGGAGCAGTCGGAGTTGTGGTCGAAGAAATGGGAATTCATGTGAAGTGCTATATGAGTATGGACATGTTTCTAATGAGAATTCTCCACATATTTCTGAGAGGACTTTGAATAAATTAAGCTAGAGTAGAATCAAAGAAGAGACATTATGAATATCTCTTCATTCAAAACCAAAATAAGAATACATATACTATATGTGTTGGTGTGTGGTAAAGCTAACCATGTGTCCATCCACGCATGTGAAGCTATTCCCTGACACAGGTGGGCGAGAAGCAGTGGTGTGCTGGAACAGCTTGTACTGGCTCAGGCGAGCCAATTGTTCGATTTTCAGAAAATTTTCTAGCCAGTTGTTAAACAATTGATAGCTTGAAATCTGCCACATCTGAAATATTTGCACCATGGAAACGGGTAAACTATAAGTCAGGGCTTTTCTTTTCAGAACACACTACGGGCAGAAGAGCAGGTTCATCCATCAGGGAAGTAAGGAGTGATCTGACAAATCCTGCATTTTCTAAATTTCCACAAAAAAGTCCTGTGGAATCAGAATTATATGACGCTAGAGTTGGATGAGACCTTAGAGAAACAAAAGTCCAGAAATGGGAAATGACTTGTCCAAGATCATGTAGATGGCCTGATCATATAGAAAGCCTGAAGAAATATCCAGGTTTGCTCACCCTCACCCATCACTTTCTGGAAATGTAGTGTATGCTTATTCGGGATGATCTATTCTCCTCTCTCCTTCTCTGAACATCAAGGAAAGCTCCTGCTGGTAAGGCCAGATCACTCTCTTGTGTCAGAGCCCAGCTCATAAAATGCTATTAAGTGAATTACTGATGACCTAATTCCCAGCTGCAGGACTCATTCCATTAGAGGCAGGCTGGCTGCCAAGTAGTGTCAGCAATGACTGCAGGGCAGGAGTGATTGAAACCATCCTGCCTTGGATGCAGGGCCTCTGAGAGTGCAGTTCATGATGGAAGAGGCACTCTTCTTCCCTACCAGTCCTAGGTCTTTTTCTGGGAACCGAATTCATCAGCTTCAAAGAGAACTTTGTTGAAATAACAAGGATCACCATTACAGAAGTAACTGGAGGTTAGTGCTTCTTCTAACATAAATATCTAGAATCATCATCAGGTTTAACCCTTGCCATCCAAGGCAACAACTTGCAAGTGTGTTTTTTTTTTTTGCCATCCATGTCATCACTTCTTTCTTGCTTGCCTTTATTGTCAGTCTGTCCATCCCTCCTACTTCTACATGGTTCATTTTCTTAAGGTAAGTTCTTAAAGGAGTAGAAACAATATGGTATATTTATTTCTAATTTACCTCTGTACTCCACAAAAAAAGAATTGTATAAATATTTGTGAATACAAAGTCAAACATAAATCAAAATTAGGTAAGTCCCATGTGGTACTTATATGAAAAGTACCATTTCATAGCTGATATTTACTTCTCTCAGAACTGGTACAAAGGTTAAATAAGATGAAGCACTTTGTAAGCTGTAAAGAAACAATATAAATGTAAAATTATTGTTAGATGTTAAAGGAAAAATGGGAAGACATTTAAATCACAAAGAACTTTGGATTCAGTTAGCCTTGATAGGGATGAAAAATGGTGTAGCAGAACTAACACTGGACTAGGAGTCAGAAAACTTGGGTCCTAATGTTAGCTTCATCTCTAATTAAATCTGATATTAAAGTTACTCATGGCCTCCTGTCCTCTGCTTTCTCATCTGTGAAATGAAACTGTGGACCAGATGATCAACAGATCCTTTCAAGTTCTGAAAAGTTCTATCTTAAGATGAGAGTGAAGAGTGGGATCCTAAACTATTTATTAAGTGTGTGAGACATCCTGTTCTATTTAGTTCTTCCTTCTAATCTCTTTGTTTCTCCACTTTTTTTCCTCATCACCTTTCTGTTATTTATGACTTCTTTTCTCTTTCAAGTTTTTGTTTTGTCTCCCTTGCTTCTGCTTCAAGCTATTAGTGATACCAAGTGAACACTCATTAAATTATCAAACTCACTTCTAGGAATTGTCATTCCATATTTACTGCCACCACAAAAAGGTACTGTTTAAGTGCATTTTGACTTTTTATGAATGTGGTATCTATGTGTCTTGTGGGTGTTTTTGATGTTAAAGAAGCCAGGAGGTTTTATTCAATTATCCAGAAACCTGACAGCAAGGCTCTAAAGAAAGTAAACTAAGAACCCAAGGATTCTGCCATTAACCATGTAACTATGAGAATGAAAAGAAATGAATGAAATAAGTAGAATCTTGGCATTCTGTGTTTTAAAGCTTTTTGTTTTGTTCTTTTTTTCACCCCAAAATGGCTAATATTCTGCCACATTGCCAAAACTCTGGGGAGATGCTTTTTTGCAGGTATTTTCCTCAGTCACCCTTAAGCAAGTCCTTGGAAAGAAACCTTTAGTAACAATATCTCAGTGACACAAGAAACCATGACCACAAACTAGTCTACAAACATCACATATGGCTTTCCTTTTCTCTCCTTTCTAAGAAATAATTGTCCTCCTTTAATCCCATTACTTCCTGATATTTTCCATCCAAAGACTTAAAACCAAGAATTAGCCTCTGGTTTCCAGGTTTTTAAATTTATTGCTGAATTTTTCCTAATTTGGGAATGAAAACTAAAAGGCTAATGACTAAACAACTTGCACTAAACTCAGACCATAAGTGATAGGTATGTCAAAATGTCTCCAACAGTTGTTTTTCTGTTACTTGACTTTTCCCTCCTAGATAACTTGCCTCTGAAAAGGAACTCTGGCTGGTACAAATACCTCCTCTATTTCAATCCATCTCAACTATGCAAGTTTCTCAATGCCCTCCAGACTTATATGGTTCTTAATGCTCCTGAACCCATATAATTTTTAAAGCAGTGCTTCTCATTATTCTAGTCCCTGGGTCTGTCTTTCAATGAAACCATTAAACCTTGAACTTCTAAGACCAAAATGCTGTGGTAGTGAAAATAGAATAGAATTAAAGATGTAGGTAGGACCAACACAAAGTCTCTTACGAATTGCAGCAATAAAAATTATGCCATTAGAGAGAAAAATATAGGAAAAATAACTCCCTATGTCACTTGCCAGACAATTTTACAGAATTGGCATTTTATATCAAACCGCAATTTGTTAAATTTGTTTTTCTAATCTATCCTTACAGAAGTTTTCCCTATACTAAGACTAGCCCTCAGAAGTAGCTAATATAAACTATCCATTCCTTTCCTGTTTTATAATTACTTTCACCTTCCTTAGAGTCCCAGCGATATTTGGTCCATGCTATATAGCCCTTTTGGTTAATTGTGAGCATATCTGCCTCACCAGTGAGAGTGTATGTGCCTTGAAGGCACAGAAGATCTTACTCATTTTGCACACACTTCGCTCATAGTGGACCTGAGAAAGTGTTTATAAAATTGAATTGGTTTTACGTTGTAAGACTGGCAAGCACTCCTATGGCTTATAATGGTCTTTTTGTTTTCCAAAGACTTCCTTTTTTTGGAACAAACTCCACGTGACCTGCAGTTATCTAGGGCAGTAAGTAGTGTTCAAGCGACTATAGCAGAAAGCAGAGATCCCACCAGCGCTCTGGGAGTTGCAGTCAGAGATCAGCAGAACCACCTGCTTAATATTTTAAAGAAACAGGATGGTTCTTTCACTGAGGTTTCTGCCGTCGGCCCTCTCTGAGGATTCAGTCACTCAGCCACATTTAACATTCACTAGGTCAAACTGACATCATCTGAACCCTGGAACAATTTGATCTTATCATATATTCTGCCCAACCACCTCCTCTGCCCTCCCCCAATCTCTTGCTAGAGATTTCAGCCAATAAATAAAAGGTAATCCAGAGACCAAAGCTTTGGGAACTCACCTTTATAAAGCTTTTATTTAATTGCTTTTTGGGGGAAGGGCGGTGGAAAGCGAAAAATAGAGGTATGGCCCCTCCTAAGCAACAATGAACCTTTAAGACTGGAGACACTGACCGAAGTGAAAACTCTCCCGAGCTTCTTGGAAATGAAACTGAGCAGCACTATCTGCTGAGTGTCACCAACAAGGAAAGGGGTTCCCTGAGGAATTCTGTCCTTGACACCCTGAAATAAATGAGTCTTTCGAAGATATATCGCCCACGTGGAATAAACCTCCCTTCTGCCCCCTGCTGCCTCCTCTTTGATTTCTCCTGCAAACGTGGGGTGTTTGAGTAATTCAATGGGATTTTAACATGCCTCGTTTTGAGCCCTTGTACACCACCGTGTTCTCCTCCACCATTCTTCCTACTCCAGTTTCCTCCCGTTCCTCTTTCCTTCCCCTTCCCCCACTTTCCCTCATTTAAATACAAACTCTCTGGTTTCCCTCTAGCTCGCGAGCCGCCATTGACATCAAATAGGGTCTCCATGGAAACCAGGAGGCGCCGCAGTCCCCTGCAGACCCTGCGCGCGGATTCCCACGTAGAGGCGTAGCAGACTCTGGGAGAGCTACAAGGAAGACTTTCCTTTATTAATGTGAATCTAGGAAGGAGTGAAGAGCATTTAGGCAGAGACGGTATAAACTGAGGTACAAACAGAAGGGTTTAAAGAGCGAGATTCTTTCTCAACTTTGGTTTCAGCACAGGAGCCCTCAGAGGATAACCAGTCCAAGAAATCCCAGGTCCCACCCACCCTCATTTCTCATCTACCAAATAGAGCTCAGCTTAATTCAGAGATTATTTAGGGGATCCAGTTTCAGTGTTGAGTTATAACGACGCAGCTACCACACCTGACATAAATAAAACACGTCCTGAAAGCACTTAAAATGGATAAGACAACCAAGACTATTTATTGCCCTCCTCCCGTGTGCCTAGACATTTTACATAAATTATCTCATTTTATACTCACTAAGGTGGCATTATGACCCTCATTTTACAGACAAGGAAACAGGCTCAGAGATGTTAAATTCCTCTTCCAAGTTGATACTTAGTGATGGCAGGAATTTGAACCCAGATCTGTGATTCCCACAAGTCCATATTCTTTCCTACTTACAGCCTGGCCTATATTTTGTTTCTTAAAGAATTTACTGCAAGGGAATACCTCCCACTTCTTCACTGGAAATAAATAACCATAATGACACCTGTTCACAAAAAGACAGAAGTAGATATCCAAAAAAGCTAAGCCAGGTCACAGTTGCTCTGTAAATTACTGAGTTGGGGAAAGCAGCAAAGGTGCTTCCTCTCCATGACAGCACCACAGTGGATTTATTGTAGACTCCCAGCAAAGTTCTTAGAATGATGCACCTGAGAGGGTGGTATGTAATTACTCTCTCCAGAGTGGAAAGTCTTGGAGAAAACTGTTGGGTCCTCCAAAGTAGCTATATCTTGCTAGAATCTGTAGTTCCCCTTCTCTTCTTTGAGATCATGCATCCTAACTCTCCTTTGGCTCCTTTCCTTAGCATATTAAAGATCCTTGTAGTTTCCTATTGATGCTGTAACAACTTGCCACAAGCTCAGTGGCTTGTAACAACACAAATTTATTATTTTCTATTCTGGAGATCAGAAGTCTGTCTTGCTGGACTAAAATCAAGGCTTTGGCAGGGCTGAGTCCCTTCTGCAAGCTATAGCAGAGAATCCATTCCTATCCTTTTCCAGATCTTAGAAACTGCCCACATTCTTTAGCTCATGGCCATTGTCCATTTTCAAGCCAGCAATAGCATCTTATCTCTGTGGTGGTAGAAATATCTCTCTCTGGCTCTGACCCGCCTGCCTTCTTCTTGTAAGGACCTTTGTGATTACATTGAGCCCACCTGGATAATACAGGATAACTTTCCACCTTACCTCAAGACCTTAATTTAATCACATCTACAAAGTCCCTTTTGCCAGGTCTGGTGATTTAGCATGCAGACATCTGTGGGGGCCAGTATTCTGCTTATCAAAATCCTCATGTTATTTCTACCTTAAAAATAGCAACAACAACTACTCTTTTTCAACCCTTTGTCCCTCTTAAGCTATCCCAGTTTGTCTCTTTCCAGTAATTGGTCAGGTATTTCTTGTTTGCTTGTTTTCTGTTTTGTTTTTTTTTTTTTCATTCTCATTTTTTCCCTTTTTCACACATACACACACATACACAACAGTTATAGGTACCCTCTCTATTTCTATCTCTATTTCCTCACCTACCATGCCATGATATAAAAACTGTCCCATCAAAGTGCAAAATTACCTTAAAATTGCTCATTTCGGTCAACACTCACTAGTCCATTCTAACTCTACTTGTCAGCAAGCTTTAACTTTATTGAACTTTTTTTTTTTTAAGTGAAACTCTCTCTTCCCTTGAATCCAAAATAATACCCTCCTTTCCTCCAACTTTCCTACATCTCTACTTATATTCAGTCTTTTTTGTGGACTTCTATTCATTTGCCTGACCCTAAGCCAGTCGTTTTCTTGAACCTTGCTACTTAATTTGTGGTCCACAAACCTGTGTGTGACCATTTGAGATTATTTTGTGAATCCCAAAAAGAGTATGATTATGTTTGTAAACCAATCTGTTCCTTTGGGTGTGACACCCTTTGAGTGTATTAAATTTGGTTGAGGTTCCTTTGATTAGATTGCCTGGTAAGCTCAATTTAGGGCTTTTAATTAGACTAAGTCAGTGGGGTGTGATTCATGTTGAATTTCCGCCTTCTTGCTGGGCCTGATAAAAACAGAGACACACAGAGAAAAACACGCAGACACAGGAAAAGGAAGCCACCATGTTTGATACTGCTATGTAAGAGAGAGGACTAGAGGATCACTTGAACATGAAGCCCCAAAAGGCTGGACCCACGGAGCCGCTCAGGAGGAGAGGAGCCCTGCTATATGCCTGATAGGTTACAGCTGAACTTGGGAAGAAAGCGGAACAGCCTAGACTGATACAGGAGGCCCGGAAAGAAACAAGCCCTTTGCCTGGTTGCCCTCAGCTGACCACAAACCTTGGCAGAGATCAGTGGCCATCTTGCTTCAACACATGGCAGCTTAGTTTGGTGAGAAAGCATCTCTGATAGTACCTCGGTTTAGACATTTCATGGCCTTGGAATGGTAATCTTCTACCCCAAATAAATCCTCTTTATAAAAGCCAGCCCATTTCTGGTACTTTTCATTGGCAGTCCTTTGGCAAACTAAAACACTGTGGAATCAGTGTCACCTGGCAGCTTGTTAAAAATAATGAATATCAGCCCCCACCCCAGCGCTACTGAGTAAGAATTTGCATTTTAGAAAAATCCCCAGTTGACTTGCACACACATTAAAGTTTGAGAAACGCTGGTCTAGAATTCTTACCTTGAGCCTTTAATATATTTCCTGTAAGATCTCCTCTCCTACTCCAGCTCTAGCCACAAGCCCAAATTTATATCTTCAGCGTAGATCACTTCTGAGGTTTGACTCATATGTAGAATTCTCCATCAGATATCTTCCTCTAGATGTACCAAAGCCATCTCAAACTCACCCCATTCATTTCCAAACCCTGCCATGTTCCCTGTTTTGGTAAATAACACCTCCTTCACCCAAATACGTAAGCCAAAACATAAAATCCCATTTTTTTTCTCATTCCCACATCCAAACAATCATTTTATCATATATATTCCCAGAAATATCTTCTCATATCTCCAAATCCCACCACTGAAATATGTCATAGTCTTATTACCTATCACCTCTTAACCAGTCTCAGTCCCTCAATCACTCTAACTCCCATGAATATGAAAACAAAACAAAAACATTACTTGGTCAAAGCACTCTCTAGTTTTAAAATCTCCCTATCATTTTTTCAGACTAATGTCCAAACTCTTTAGCATGGGGACAAAGGTCCCCCTTGATTTGGCCCCTGACTTCCTTTCTTAACTCTTTCTCACCAATGTTCCCCTCTCACATAATATTCTGAACTATATATATATCGTATGTGCCATGTGGTTTCATAAATCTTTAGTTTGTATAATTCCTGCTGCTTGACACACTCTTCCCAACATTTGCAACTGACAGAGCCTTACCAAATCCTGCCAAACCATGCGGGAGACCGTATCTTTTCTCCTGACCCTAATTTCTTCATCTTCAGCAGTCAGAAGCATTCCTCCTGTATACACACCTATGCTTCTTCTCCCTATTTTAGATGTTTTGCAACTATAACTGTATATCTTCCCATCAAAAGCTCATGAAAATGGCGATTTTTTTCCCCTTATTGTTATTTTTCTATCCCTATGACTTAACATAGGGCTCAATAAATATTTTATGAATTAATGAATCAAATAATCAATTGATCAAGCAGTTATTAGTGAGGCAGGCCCCAGGTCTCAGATTATAGCTTTATGTAGGTAGGAATGCCAGAAATCATTCAACGCACCCAACATTCCACTAACAAGTTGGAAGCGATCTTCAAGTTAACGCTTTTAGGGGTGCCTGGATAACCAAATAAATACCACCATGCAATAATACTTTCTGTGGTTTTTGGATTATCTCCTAAGTCAGTTGTAAAACTAAAGGACTGAAATATAAATCTTACTACTACAACATAATTATAATTTAGCTGCTTGAATTTAGATACAATTTTATGTTTGAAATGTAAGAGTACAATTGATTTATAGTTATATATTTTTAAGAAACGGGTGGGTTTCTTATAGTTGGGCATCCTAGCCACTAGATGTCTGGGCACAATAGAAGTGTGATGCTTGCTGCAAAAACAGAGGGTCCAATGGCTCTCTCTCTGGGACAGGAGCATACCCCTAATCTTTGAAACCACCATTGTATTTGCTGAGACTCTCTGAGAAAAATACTCTTCTCCCATTCTGGACAGGGAAGGTTACAGTTTCTGTGGGAAGTGTCAAGCTGCCATGGTAACTTCTAGCATTTTTTCCATACTTGGTGTATCCTATTCTACCAGCAGAAATGGAAAGCTATAATCCTTTCCCCTTTCTTCTTCCCTTTCCTTTTACATCTTCACTAGGAAGCACAGAGGTTAATACTAAATCCTACTTGTGATTCTGAACACCTTGTGAATCTGAGTTCCAATTCTATCTCTGCAACTTCATTGTTAGCCCTTAATGAGAATAACACACAGTCTTATTGGACTACCCTATTCTCCAGGAAGGTGAAAACAGAAGGAAAAGTGTTCTAAGCTAAGTTGTTGAGAAACTAACTGAGCCAAAACCAGGAACTAAAGTGGGCTGATAGGTATGCATAATGCATTTCAATTCAGAATTTGTGGAGTTGTAGAAAACCCTAGAACAGGAGTTCTCAAACATGTCTGCACATTAGAATTACTTGGGGGTTTTTTAAAAGCCCATATATTTTAACCCACATTTCACTGGAGCCAATTAGGGGGTTACCCTGTGTGGCCAGCAACAGAAAGCCAGGTTGGAAATGAAAATAAGGTACTTGATATGAAACTCTAGGGGACATAGAAACCAAATCAAGGGCTTTTATAGGAGCCAAATGCTGGTGGAAAAAGCTGGAAGAGTGACTCGACAAAGAAAAAAGGAATGGATTGTTGCATCAATATGGTAAAATCAAGATCCAAAGCCAGAAGTTTTAAAATAAAAGTGAGAGGCCCCCAAATTGGGTTAGGATATCAATATTGGTCTTGTGCAAACCCCACCCTTCCCCAATCCCTAGGATTATTTGCTTCTCACTGTGCTCTGAAATTTTAAACTGTAACATATTATTTACTACATTTTATATTATAATTTGCATATTTATATGTCTAAATCAAAAGGAACTTGTACTCTTAGAATAGGTGATAAAAAAAAATTATGTTGAATGAGGTACTAAAGAATCAATCTTTATGGTGCTATACATGATAGTATGGCCAGGGCTATGGGTCAAAAACATTTGCTGAGAATGGCAAAACCCCACTCTAATCCTTGAGGGTGAGATGCCACCATATATTTTTATTAAAACCAGAATATCCACTAATGGGGAAATGTTGACTAGATCTGGGTAGCAATTTTGGAGACCTGTGGTCAATATTGACTTCCCTCTTTTTTTTTCTATTGAGAATATCACTAGTACCTGGGGGTATAAATGGGTTGATAATTCTATACCAGATCATGTACAATCCTTTCCCAATTTTAAACTCATTCAATCATTCAATAATATTCTTTTTTTTTCTTTTTGACCAAAGAATTGTACTAAACTTTTGGGGATACAGTGATAATTTAGTGTGTGTATTGTGGGTACATTGTAGTTTTACAACTTTTTAAAAAGAAGAGGTATCTTATATATGATACATATAAACATGATACTTACAGATGCTAATTTATGATACATATAAACATGAAAGTTACAGATGCTAATTTATGATGGGCTGAGAAGATTCCAGAAGGTGATATACGTCAAGAACAAGAACTGTGATGGTTCCAAGATTTTACCCAACTTTCAAGCTAACAAGTTAATTTGTCACAGTTTTATGGATGCTGGCAAAAAACATGAGACTCCTTGTTCAGAAACAGAAGATTGTATTACAGCAGCAGGTAGCATGAAATTCATGTTCCTGCCAGTTCCTCATGCCTCTTAAGTCTCATAGAGGGTGACAAAGATGTACTTATATGAATCCTGTTGGCTTTTGTCACAGCTGAAGAACCCTGAGCTTAGGACACCCCAATCTATTATGAACTTCAAGCAAACCCATCCAACCTTTGCTCTGGGGGGAGATATTATCTTTATTATACTATTCAGCAAATAAACTGTCCTCTGATCTAGAGGAAGACATTATCTTTATCTTCCAAAGCAGCTTGCTTATATAAACATCCTTGAAAAGATAGTCTGGAGCATAAAGGTGTCAGTAGCTCTGCTTGCAAGATGTGCAGAAATGCAAGAGATCCATGGAGAACTGTCTCCCAATAATAGAATGGTACAGGTTAGCATTAACTTGGATACATGCAGAAGAAGGACATGTCTAAAAGAAAGAGATTAAAAGGATGGGTAAATTAAGAAAAGCAAATTCCAAAGAATAAAACTAACACAGCTAGAATAAGAAATCTTGGGTCTAATTAAGTAAGAGAAGAAACTAGAGAAAAGCAGTTAGAGAGGCTGACCTATGTTTGAATCAAGGAGACAGAATAATTCAAAAGATTCAAGTTGAGAAATAGAGAAAATCTTAAAGCTTCTTAAGAATGTAGAGGTCATCTAAAAAAGCATATTTGGGTTGCAATACCAACTTGAAAGGATCTTTTTCCTTCCAAAATCATGTTGCTAAGAAACAGTACCTAGTGAATCTAGGGATAAATTAGAATAAAGATAAAAAGAAAAGCCAAGTTTATCTTATTTGGCTATTACAAAAATGTACACTAAAACTACAATGCTCTGCTTGCAATGCATTACCTTAGTAAATGGGGGTGGAGAATGTTATACAATAAAGTATAAGAAGTTTTCTGGAGAAATGTTTCTTCACACTGTGACTGAGGGATCTTCTTCCATCTTTGGGTAGCACCATTGCTTAGGGTCTTTCCAAGCTGGAAAGAAAAGAAGCTAGCAGGAAACATGCTGGAAAACAATGCACATGAGGTATATATATGGGGGAGGGAGATCCCAATCCAAAAGCAAGTTCAAGAAAAGACATAAAGGGAGGAAAGAGGTACAGGTCAAAGGCATGGCTTGGCAATTGCAAACCATGGTGCACTGGGTCAGGACATTCAGGTCACTCAGGAGAATCTCCCTCGAAATCAGGTAGGGAAGAATCATCTGGGATTTGCCTTTCTGTTCCCGTCAGCTCGCTGACTGGCCTAGGGAAGAATTAATATACAGAATCTCTTTTCCTCTACCCTAGCCATCCAGAAGAGAATGATTAGCCGGCTGTGTTCCTGAAGCCCAGTTTTTTGGCTACCCAAACTCCCTGTGTGGGTACACCTATTCTTTGCTCTAATAGTAGATAGTTCTGCCCTTCAGAGAATTTTTATCTTTATATTTGCTACATGGTCAGAGTGCCACAAGGCAAGTAGAAAAGTAACGGAATGCAGTGAGCCAGGAGATCAGCTTTGTTGAAGAAAGAACTTTCCTTTTATCCGTGGGGAGAGGCAACAGGAAAGTTAGACTGAGAGCAAACGATGGACATAATGTGCAATTAGGAGCCATCAGTCTAGGTTCTCTTGCCCTGGACTGAAGCACTACACACTAATACATAGTCTGGGTAAAGGGCTGTGCAGCTGGCTTAAGATTCAAATGTGCAACAGAATCTTGAAGAAATTCTTCACCCCAAGCATCCTGGTTTTAAGTATTCTTCAATCCCTATCCAACTTCCAACCTCCCACGATTACACTGCAGATACATAGATTCAATGTTTGTCTATTTATTTGCTTAATAACCTCACTTTACATCCCAGCTTTAAATTGAGAATCCAAAGCTGTTTAACCACCCCCCCACCCACCCACCCCCACCATTATCCTAGTTAATCCCAGAGCTTTCAAGAATGAGGAAGGCTGTGTGTATTTGGACCTGGCAATTTAATTGAAATTACACGTGTATCAATGAAAAAAAAAATGCCACAATGACTAAAAGTGTGACTCATTATGTCCCCTCAATTCTTTACACCTTTTCTCCAAAAAGTCATTCTCTTGATTTATTGGCTATTTAAATGGCATTACTATACTAGCCACAAATTAGTTTTAGACACTCTGAACGAATGATTTGTTGGCATGACCAAAATGGGAGAGGGTGGCCCAAGAAATGCTCTTGAGACTGACAGAAAACATTGAAGGACATGGTATGTGAAAGAGTTTGGGTCATTTTTTTTTTTTTTAACAAATCAATTTTATTGATACATATTAAAAAACCATAAATCCATCCAAAGTGTACAATCAATGATATTTGATGTAATCACATATTTGTGCATTCATCACTTCAATCATTCTTAGAGCACAGTTTGGGTCATTTTTGTAAAAGGTTTGGAAGCAGCTATAGCTCTGCTGCAATGGATAAACTCTGAAATCTCAGCGGCTGGAAGTGGGGGAAGGGCTGTTCTGTTTGGTAGGCCAGGTTAAAAGTAGTTTTGTTTATTTGTTTTGTTTTGTTTTTAGGAGGTACTGGGGATCGAATCCAGGATCTCATACCTGTGAGGCAGGCACTCAATCACTGAGCTACACCCACTCCACATTAAAAGTAGTTCTATAGGGACCTAGTCCCTATCTGTCCTGGGGCACCTCCCTCCTCTAGAGGCTCAGATTCTTTTCCATTCCATCTACAGATGAGGGAAGAGAGAATAGTAGATTATGAGCCAGGCCTGGAAAATGGCATCAATCACTTATGCCCATATTCCATCAGCCATATCTCAGCACAAAGCTCCACCTAATAGGTGAGAGGAAAGGTTGGGAAAGGTAATCCAGCTGAATGCCCAGGAAGAACAGGACTGATTTTGGTACAACCAGCCAGTTTCTGCAACCAGCTAGTCCTAAAATTAAGAATGCATATAAAGCCTTCTTACTTTGGATCCTCAGTGTTCACAAATTATTGCCAAGTATCTTCTCCTCCTCCATCTTTCTGGGTGAAGCCCATGAAGCCTCTGAGTTCGTTAGAGACCCTGAAAGTCAACCCTCCCTTCCACCCACCTCTACCTCCCATCCCTGCCCCACATGGTAAAGGTGTTGCTGATGACAGTGAAGTGCTGCTTGGGGTGGATAGGTGGCAGGAAACTAGTTATGAGATGTTTCTTAGGACACTGAATTTATAGTTTACTACTGTCCACTTTTCCAACTTCCTCCACATCCACAGTATTCCAGAATGAATTTCTTCTTGTTTTCTTATTCTATTGGCTTAAGCTTATTTTAAACACAGTGCTCATCTCCTCAGGGGTTCCTGACGTTTGTTCTGTGGGCAAGATTGTATGCCAACTTGAGGATATAAAATAGCTTAAAAATAGTACTTTTGTTCCTACCTTTGACTTTCAAGAAAATAGATATAGGGATATTCTTGTGTGAGATAAAATTGGTGCCTATCCCCTGTGCCCAGCTTCCCCTTCATTTAAAATTACTTCCTTCCTTCCACTATTTTCCAGACTATCTGAATTGTATCAGTCTCAGGCATATGGGAAAGTGGGTACCACCGGATGGCTATTGTCAATCAGGAAATAGCTACCATTCAAACACTGTTTGCTAATGATCTTATTTGGTGTGATAAAATGGATGTGAATATTAAGTTTGAACCATCTCGGCACCATCTCAGATTTTTTAAAAACAGGCCTGAGAAATGACAGCTTTGCATAAATCTCTTTCTTTCTATTTTCTGTGATTCTGACATATTCACATTCCACTAAATAAGAGTGAACACCACCATCCACCCACTCACCAGGCGTTCACTTTATATATAGCTATAGATATTCAATGCAAAACAAAGGAGAAAAAAGGGATTCATGAAGCAAAATTTGTGGTGGGGATTTGAGGAGAGCATGGGCTAACAATTTTATATTAAATTCTCAGTCCTGGTCTTGGTTCTATAAAATGCTTTTGGTTAAGGCTCTATGCATCCTTGTATTTCAGCTTCTTGTTTATCCATTCATTCACTCATGCATCCAATATTTACTGTGTACTCCCCTGAACACCTAGGACTATACTAGGTTCTGGAGATTCAGTGTGGAATGATAAGGTCCTTGCAAAAGGAGCTCAAAATTTAGTGGTTGCTGTTATAGAACCAAGGCCAGACATTATTTGGGGAACTACACATGTAAGGAGAGCTAAGGTACAGAGATTGTTGGGATTTAGTTTTCAGAAGGCCTTAGATACTGGGCATGGATTTTGGCCATCATATCTGAAGTATTTTTGAGTAGAAAGACATAGGATCAGTTTCTCAGAACTGCTTTTTTATTCACCATCATGGTGTGGAATGCAAAAGGATTACATGGATTAAGAGGTTATGCCTTTATTTGGCAACCCTTTTATTTATTTGCTCTCAGGTCTTTAACTTCATACAATGAGATATTTCCAGACCTTTTTCTAAATGGTTGGGATCATTTAGTCCTATTTGTGTTCTCACCCTGAACACTTTCTATATTTCAATCATGGTGAGAAAAAGTATTACTCTTGGCTTAAACTTCTCTTTTCCATTTCCTTCCACTCTTTGGATATTGTGAAGTCCCTGAAATCAAAGCACTTGAAGCTTAATTTGAGAGGTTTGAGAAGTACAACCTCTAGAAAAGAAATAAGGTGTCACAGTGCGTGCCTTGGATTCTTTGTAGACATCAAAGCACAGAATGTAAACAGGGAAGACATGGAGGCTCCTTGAGTTTGCATGCTTCCAAGACTGCAGGGCTAGCATTTTAAGAAGGATACACTTACCTCAAAGTTCCGGCCATAACTCACTGTCTCCAACCACTGACCACCAACAACATACCATTTTCCTTCAGCATCTACTGGGCCCATGAACTTGGTATTGTGAAGCATTGCAATAGCATTCCCTAGTTAAGGTTTACACACTTTCTAACTGGCACCAGAGAAGCACTCCCCATCCCACCTCAAACTTCACCTTCTATAATTATTTCCCTCAGAAATAGGAAGAAAACTTTCCTTAAGAGCAGTGTTAGAAATTATGACAAATTGCAAACAGGGCCCCTCCCCCAACCACATTTACTATGTTAGCCAAGGTCTAAGACTCTCCCTTTAAAAATGAGGTCATCCTTTTTAAGAAATCTATATCAAGAGGGATGGATTTGTGGATATGTTTCATGACCCCCTTGGGGAAACCAATTAGGGTCAATAGACTGGTGTACCTTACAAACACTGAATCAGAGTCTCTACCCCATTGGTCTATTAGCCGGGAGAATATGTCTTCAGTGCTTCTAATTCAGCTCTTATGATGCCTGTTATTTTCTAATCTTAATCACAGATTGCAGGTTACTCTGCCTTCCCAAGCATTTAAGAAGGGTTTCTTTCTGTCCTCCTGGAACCACTATATTTGGCAATGTAGTCCCATCTAGAATTAGGTAAGAGTGATGTGAGGAAAAATGCTTGGCTCTAGTCTGCTTATGCTATTATGCTTGTGTTGTAACCTAAGCTGCAGCCAGACTCAGTGTTAACACTGTCACAAATGGTGCCCATATTTAATGATGGTGTCCACCCCCTATTGGCCCAGCTCAGACTACTCACTGCCACTCCCAAGCCAAAGCTCCTTGCCACCTCTGTGACTGATACCCAGGGACTGCTCTTAGAATTACGGGTGTCTGAAAGATTCTATAAAGAAAAGTGCTTGGTGAAGAAGAAAAGATGGGCCCACTTTTTTAAAGGTCAGACAATTGAGGCGCTCAGGTCCTAGGTGTAGGCAACCTCAAAGTTCCTCTAAAAGGAAGACAGTGCTTATCTGGAAAGAATTCTGACTCATCAAGATTCCTGGGAGGTTCCACAGTGTCTTTCATAGCAACCCAGCAACCTCAAGACTCTTTTAACCCTTTATGCCTACATTTTTCCTTTTGTTAAACAAATAATTAGTCAACATGTACTATATGGCAGGCATTGTTCTAGGCTAGTAGTTTCCAAACTTCAGCTTGTGTCAGAATCACCTGGTCAGCTTTTTAAAACATAGGTTGCCAGCATTCCAGTGCCAGAAATTGTTTCAGTAGATTTGTGGTGGGATCCAAGATTTTGCATTTATAACAAAGTGATGATTATTCTGCTGATCTGGGAAACACACTTTGAGAACCACTATTCTAGATACTTTAAATAAAGATTTTTAAAAAGAAAAATCTCTGCCTTCCTGAAAATCATGTTCTTTTCTGTCACAATAGGAACTTTGGTGGCCCATTAAACCTGGAGTTCAAAAATTCAAATCATTAGCATGAAGAAAACTTTCCTTTCCTTAGTGCAGGATGGACTATATCTTCCAAAAATATAATTCTTTGGTCTCCATTCCCTGGGAGCTGACATGATCAAATGGGTCAGATCACCCTTTATAATGCTGTGAAGAGTAAGACAAAAGATTCAATTTTTATTCTAAAACAGGTAAGCATTAAACATTCACTTCCTTTTACATGAGTTTTAGGAGGAATTCTCTTGTGAAGGATGGATTGTAGGAAGCAAGATTGAAGGTAGGAAAACCAGTTAGGAGACATTTGTAAGCTTGGCCCAGAAAATTGAGTTAATGCAATAGTAAGAGGGCAGAATGAGAGCAGTTTTAGAATTAGAAGCAATAGGATTTAGAATCAAGAATGTGAGGTGAAAATGAGGATGACATCTGGAGTGATTCCTAGATTTCTGTCTTGGCAGCCATTCACTAAAATTGGTAATACATGAAGGAAAACAGAATTGGAGAAAAGAAAATGAGTATAATTTTAGACATATTGAGTTTGAGGTTCCTTAGGACATCCAGATGGGAAGGGTCTACTTCTAAAGAAGTAGAGATCAGGGGTGAGTTCTAGGTTGTAGATAAAGATTTGTGAGCCATGCCTTATACATGGCTGTATCAGAGTATGGTAGTGGAGGAGACACCCAGGATTAGAAAGTCAAGGACAGAATTTGTGGCATATCGATATCAAATGGGTGGATAAAAGAAGAGAAGGCCCTAGAGAAGACTGAAAAGGAATATCAAAGAAGGAGAACCAGACGGGAACAAAGTTCCAGAAGCCAAAGGAGGAGCTCCTTTTAAGGAAGAATGTATCCATTGTCTCTATTGCTACAGAGAAGTCCAACAAGATGAAGACTGAGGAGTTCATTAGTTTTGGTGGTTAGGTTACCCAAGAGCCTCCTTCAAGTGTTAGGACAGACATTCTTTTCAGTGGAATGAACAGTGAGAGAAACTGAGCAATAAAGGAAATGACTATACAGTATTATTTTGAATAGCTTGACTGTGAAGTGAAGTACAAAGAAGTTTTGATTTTTAGAGAGAAGAAATATTTTTATAAGTTAATAGGAAGAATCTAGATGAAGGAGATGAAGAGGTTAAAACACAGGAGAGAGAGGAGGGAGGGAATGAGAATGCCTAAGAACACCTGTACTTGAATTCTCTTTGAGCAGGGGTATTGCTTTTCCTTGAGATTAGAAGAAACAAAGGTAAGGTTGGGTACACTAATTGTTTGTCTGTAGAATGAGAAAGTCCTCAACTGATAGCCTCTAACTTTTTAATGAAGTGGGAGGCAAAGTTGTTTGCTGAAAAGGAAAGGAGACACAATAGTATGCAGAGAGAGAAGTTGTTTGGAAAAATCACTAGGGGGAGAGAAAGAATCACTGGGACACGTGAAAAAATCAGTGGTACTGAGAACCTAAGTAGGTAGTACCAGACCATGAATTTGTAATGGCACCATTTCTCTCAACAGCATTCAATAGCTCAAGTGAAAAGTGGAGAAAGACTTTTGAGGATGACTCATGGTAGGATGACAACAGGGCTAGAAAATTCAGGATGCTTACCAAATAGGAATTAAGTGATGGAGTATGGGGTCTAGATTATTTATTGATGTTAAGCGAGACAGAGAAAATGACAGGCTTCAAAGTGTTGGAGAGTGAGCAACTAAGAACTTAAAATATAGGAGGAATAATGTTCAGCAGCTGGGATTTTATTTATTTTACATTTAAGTAACACTTACTATGATTTAAGTATTGTTTAATATTAATTCATTGAATCCATCTATTAACCCCAACAACGACTATTATTGTAATAGCTCCAGTTTACAGATGCAGAAATCTGAGGCCTTGTGGTCACAAAAATAATAAATGGTAGAGCTGGGATTTAAACAAGGCAGTTTGACTTCAGAAGCTCTACTTGTAATACAGCCTCCCCATTGAAGTGTTAGATTTTAGATTTGCTCTAGGCCAGTAGCTCTTAACCTTGACTGTACCTCAGAATCAACCAAGCCACACCAAGTATCAGAATCTCTGGGAGTGGGATTCAGGGATCAATACTTTTTAGAGTTCCCCAGGTGATTCTACCATGCAGCCAAGATTGATAAACACTCATCTATACTTAAGTGAAGAAGCAGCACAGGGCAATATTACCATATCGATGGACAAACCAAAGAGCAAGAAATCTGAGTCCAGAACACTAACAGAAAAATGCTGCCAGCCAGGAGGGATCTAGAAAAATTCAGAATCTGTAAAGATAGTTAGATGGTATACAGATTAAGAAGGGAAGGAAGGCAAAAATCAAGATGATAAACTCTATAGAGAACAGTGATGGAAGTTAATGTCCAACTTCCATCTTCTGTCCCTTACTGTAGACTAAAACTACTCTAAAATATTGAATAATCTGCCTCAGAAAAACCAGGCTCTCTCAGGTGCATGCCACAACCCAAAGTAAAGCACTCTTCAATTTAGTACTAGGATAAAGGGTGGGGGGATACATGCCTACCTGCTTGCTCTACTGGCGTGCCCTAAAATGAAGCCTGTCTACAAAAAGCTCACACATGTACCTAGAGTGCAAAAGCCCTGGCAAGCAAACAAGCCTAAACACCTGTATGAGGAACCCATGTCAGCTGACCTAATCCTTATGAATATCAATAACCAACTATGAACAATTCATATATATCATTGAAACTACGATGGTATCAATTGTAGAACACATTTTGTTATAAACTATTAAAGAAAAAAAGCACTGCCAATTAAACTGTGACACTGTTGATTCTAAGATGTATTCTGGTTTCAGAGATATTAAAATCTGAAAAAATAGAAGGAATATCTTAGAACTGATAAAATAAAAATGTGAGGAAAGCCAGTAGCACAAGGGAGAATAATTAAAAGCTAAACAAAACTACTGATCTTAGAATAAACAGAAATAATTCAGAACATGAAAATATTTTATTTTGTATGCTCAGAGAGTTTAAAAAATATAGATTTTATAAAATAAAGAAAAGCAATGATATAAAAAAAGAAATCTAAGTATAAGAAAGGGGTTTTGGAAATTTACAATGTGGTCAAAAGCATGTTTTTAAGATCCATAAAAGGAGTATAATAAGCAGTTGAATATATTTCTTAGAATGTAAAGCAACATATTAAAGGATAGAATATAAAACAGGAAAGTTGAAAGGAGACGATTGAAGGATATGCAACATATATCTAATAAGGGTTCTACAATGAGGAAATAGAGAAAATGGAAGGGGAGAATAAGTT
This sequence comes from Tolypeutes matacus, assembly GCA_026826555.1. Lineage (NCBI taxonomy): Eukaryota > Metazoa > Chordata > Mammalia > Cingulata > Chlamyphoridae > Tolypeutes > Tolypeutes matacus. Next base: position 19,401,976 of record JAKSZT010053887.1, on the reverse strand, counting down.
TTAAAATAATGAAATATTGTTGAGGTAGGATCCAAATCTTCAGATTTAAGGCCAGCAGAATGACAAGCAGGATGTTTGAAAAATTCAAACTTCAAGGATAGAGGAAAAAAAAATCCTAAAGTTCTCAAGAAAAAAGGGGAGGGGCATTACTAATAAAGGAATAATAAACGATTGCCACATCTAATCAATATCACTGAATACTAAAAGGCAATGCAGCAAATGCTTTCGAACTAACCGAAAAAAAAAAAAAAAAAAAAAGAGCAGTATAAGCATAGCATACTCTATAACTACTGAAATATCCACAAAGCAAGAGGTCAAAGTCCCAATATTTTTAGGCATGCAAGTACTCAGATACTCAGACACTTCACCTTTAATCTGTTATTTCTGAAAAAAAAAAAAAAAAATTACTTGTGGAACACTACAGCTAACTGAAAGAGAATCCAAGAAACCTACGTTATGGGTTCTCTAACTATGGGTATAAACCAGGGGTATAAGAAAGGAAAAATTCCAGGATGACTGCTGAGAAATAAGGCTGGAAAGCAATGGAGCTAAGTTAGAACAGGTAGAGGACATTGAAGAAAGATATTTTCAAAAAGAAAATGGATTCTCTGTAACAAACAGTATTATTAAGAAATTTAGTAAATTTCTAAAGTAAATAAACATTACTTTATTAATGTTTTATCATTCCTTTTAACAGCAATAAAAACATGAAGAAAAATTACAAATTCCAGAAAAAATATGAAAGCCCTAGAATATATATGAAGCAAACTAAAATGTGGCATGATTTAGACCACTTGATGAAAAAGTAAGAAGAGTCTCTGAGAGAGAGATTCTTCTTCAAGAGGCTCTGGCTTATTGAGCCAAGAAAACATTACCTTCTCCACAAGTACATTCACATTACTTTGTTCTTAAATTAATAATATTTATACAATTTTTGAATTTCAATTTAAGCACAGATTATGATTGGCGCTAATTTTTTTTACCTACATGGTAAAGTCAAGAAATGCTGTTCATAGTAGACAGATATGTATTTTAAACAGAGCTTTATATCTACTATTTTAAGTTAAGAAAGTAACTGCTAGGAGAGCTAAAAAAAATTAAAATGAGTATGAGGAGGGAAAAAAATATATAACTACTTAAGTTGTTAATAAAGTTAATAAAGTACAATAATAAAGTAATAAAATATACGTGTATTATTTAGAGTAATGGAGCTCACCAATAGGAGATCGAATAATAAAATGTCTAAAATGGGTTACTTCTTGGGAGTGGGACTGTGAGAGAAGGAATAAGCTTCTTAAAATTTCATACCTATGTATGGTGCTTGGAGTTTTATTACCACAGCTTTTATGATAAAAACAATTAACAGTCAAGGTGATAGTAAAAAATAGTAGGCTACAAAAATGAGAAGACTCTTCTACATAGGACAATTCCCAGGTTCCCACAGTGGTAAGGAGAGCTTTGATAGCTGATGTGGAGATACTCCATAAGCCTCATTATAAACAATAGCTTCCATATTCTCTCTGTTGTCACAATGTATTATTTTGTTATCCACTACCACCAAAATAGACACAATTGATTTTTACTTCTTTTTCCCTCACCATCTATTGGTGGTTCTAATGAGCAACAAAATGGCCAAAAGGAAAGCTACTACAGGAAGGGAAAAAAAGAACAATCTAAAGACCCCTGCCAATCCTCTGCCCTGAAAACAAGTCCCTGTAAAACTGGGAGCTGACTGTTTTAGGGAGTGTATGGCCACCACAATTCAGAGCCCCTCACACAATTGGAAGGATGGATTCTTTTATGATTTTGGTGGGGATTTGAAAAGCCCTATAGCATAATGATGCTAATTTTAATGTCAGGGCTAGGGTAGATTTACTGTAAAATTGTACCAATTCTAATAAAGTTCCAATAGCCAGATCTGGAACAAAACATGAGTGGTGAGTTATGGATGCACAGTATCACAGGAGGGGTCCAAAAGTGCCTTCATGCCCCAGGTGTAAGTGAGAATAGTAAGTAAATGCAAAATGATGTTTTCTGCTGAGTCTTGGGTAATCTTTGGTTCAGACACTTGTATAGAACAAGTACCAAATGCCTCTCACATCATATTTGACTGTTTAGTGATCAACTGAGTGGAGTGTTATGCAAAGGAACAAGAAATCCTACTGGCTAATCTACGAATGCAGACAGGGAAAGCTTACCTTCCCATCTGCTGCCTCTGGCACTCATTACTCACACTGGCATTTAGGAAATGGCAGGCAGGTGCAAGAGTTGGTGGGAAATGAAAGCTATGGAAGAGGAGGAAAAAGAAAGTTTTTTTTTTCCCTAAATAACCATGACATGAGGAAAAGGGGAAGGTGTTCCAGGCCCAGTGATGACTACTCCACTGAACAATATATATTTGGGGGATAATTCCAGCCTTGAAAGCCAAGGAAATACCAGCCTTATGGGGGAGGCTATGCACTCTTTTGAGAATCTGATGATGTATACAGTCTTGTGCCCAGAAAAAGGAGCTTGTACATCTAAAATTTACATACTAGGACTGGGGGTCTCTGGATCTCCTCAAAAAGTTTTTAACCTACCAGGAATCCATAAACTTATTTATTCCCCTTGCCTATAACAAATTTGCCTGATCCAATAACAATGTTTGTCCTTAGGAAATGTTACCAACAGAGCATATATACTTTGAGGGTTAATTTTTTTTACTGACCATTCTCATTCTTTTATCTGGTCACCTTGTGGCCAGAAGTATGAAAGATGGCTAATCAGTGTTAGAAGCACAGTCTTTCGAGGGCTAAATAATATGATAACAGTTTGGTTATTAGGAAGAGTAGTAACTAATACTTATGCCCCAGTTATAGCCATGCAGTATCCTAAGCACCTTAAAAGCATTAATTCATGAATACCTCACAACAACCCTAGAAGGTAAGTACTACTATTTCCTCCAAGAGGAAACTGAAGCATAGATGGTTTAGAAGAATTGCCTCAGGCCCCAAGGCTAGTAAGTGCCAGAGCCAGAAATTGAACCTGAAGCTAAGAGTAAAGCCTTATGTCTGGAATCATTAAAATAAAGCCCTCAGGCTTCCCAAACATTATCAGTTTATGATACCCAGGTGCACATTTAAGATCAAACCAGGTGTCCCTCATTCACCAGTTAAGCATTTGTTCAACTTTACCCCATACTTTAAATCAAATTATATAGAGATACCCACTCTCACAATCACATACATATATAATACTAAGTGCCAGTCAAACTCCTTTGCTTGACACACTTATTTTTCATCAACTTCATTTTCCATACCTTCTCAATTCTGACAAGCCAATCAAAATACTCAGAATATTTCTACCTGACAAAAACCATTTAAGCAATGGCAAATTAAGCTGAAAAGATTTAGACCCCTCCCATTCAGAATCCATATTCAGTTGAAAATTTGTTGTATCACACTATCCACAGGTAAAAGGTACAAGGAAGCATAAATCTTTCCTGTGAATTTATGGAAAAGTTTAGGCTAGGGTTTCCAAATATCCCCCACAAAATACTAGAAACTGACCACCAATAGGTAGGATGAAAAATAAAATAGTGAGAAAAAAGTTAATTTAAAGTATGTTTTTCTATTTCAATAGGTAATTTGTCTTTTCTATCTTTAGATTTCTAGGAATAGTCCTCTTCTCTTTGTTCTCCAAAGTGAATAAAAAGCTATAAAATTTAGATATCACTGTTCCAAAAATCCAATGATACACTACCACGCCACTCCGTCGTGGGGAGTCACGTGGCCTGCCACCTCTGACTGAGATCCACCACCCCTGCTGCACTGGGAGCCTCTTCTCCCATCTCTTCTTCTACCAGACTTCCAGCCTTATTCCCAACTCAATCCCCAAGGAAGAAGGACAAGATAAAAACTAATGTACTTACATTGGAAAACTATCCTTCTGATGAGAGGTTCCCCACCACAATTACTGCACAATCATTTACATTGCCAAACAACATCTTTGCCACCCCAATATGCAAAATTTGCATTTGGATTACTTCATGCATGTCTAGAGCAATTCCCAAGGACAAAGGGCAGGAAGTTGTTGCTTGACCTAGAGAGCTGCCCAGAGGAATCCCTCCCAGAATTGGGTTTTCACTAAGATCCTGCCTCAATCCCAGAACCTGAGGTGGCAAGTGTATGGAAACATTAGAATAACTCTTTTGTCTCTGCTTCTAGTCATTGATTCCAAATTTTGAGGTCTAATTTCAGAGCTCCATACTATAGGATCAAAAAAAAAAAAATCTGTTTTTAATGATTAAAGAATGGATATTCATGCCTGGTTCTAATTTTCTATTTCCTGACAAGAAACCAAAAAATCAGACCAAGTCGATACCAGACTGATAATCTTACTCCAGACTAGAGTGGCAAAATTTTTCTATATTAATTATTGGAGTTTGTACGAGTTAATACTGTAGAGAAAAGAAAATGCTGGTGTATTTATGATAAAGGAATACAGACTATGAAGATTGACTTTGGAGCCAGTTGAGTATTGCCTAATCTCAGAACTACCACTCTTTTTGTGATTGCTACCTCCAACAGTCTGAATTTTCTCATCCCATTTTATAAGTAAAGAGATGGACTAGATAACCTCTAATATTCTTTCTATCTCCTAAGATTACACGCTTGTATGTGTATTTTGAAGAATAATATCTTAAATTTCTTAATATTGAGAACTGAAATGTTGGCAGTGTGGGGCAATAGTGGATTCACAAAGGAGTTCTTTAATGAACAAAATAAGAAGAGGACATGGCTGTGACTGGAGGTTTAGCTTGCAACATTTAGAAGAGAGACTTAGTAGGTGAATAATGCATAGCTGTAACTATTTGATACAATTATAGTTCCAACCCCCAGATTCCTTTACACTAAAGTGAAATAGTTATGCTCATTACAATAAAATGTGTCATACCGCAGGAGGCAACGGAAGATAGTGACATCTGAAGAGATATCAAAGAGGGAAACACCTTAAATCCCAGGGTCAAAACTTTTGGAGGAGAAATAACATTGTACTCAAGGTTGTGGCAACAGAAACATCCCCCAGAGCCAGTGAACTTTCTTTTTGGCAGGATGAATAATGGGAAAGAGGAAAGAGAAAGAGGGAGGGACCGGCTGCTTCATCCTAATGTACTGTTAGAAAAAGAGCAATGCAGAGGGAAGATTCTGAGCTCAAAACCTTTGACTAGAGGAACCAACATCCCCTACAACTCCTCTTCCCAAATCTCCACCATATCATAGTCTCACTAGCAATTATTTCCTTAAATGTGGCACTTCAGAAACTTAGATTCAACCCGTAATCTACAAAAATTAGAATGCTTCAGTTGAAATCTCCTTGTTGTCCATTCCTTCTATATTAGTAACATCTTACTGGCTCTTCTTACCACATGAATGAAAAGAGAACTTGCATCAGAGAGTCTAATGTTATCCTGAACAATATATAAACTTTGATTTAACATGCTGAAATATGTGTTGTATCTCAAGGAATGCCCTATATAGGCATGTCAACGAAACACCTACATTGAGGGAGCTGAATTGAGTTTTCAAAATGAATGTATTGCAGCTTTTAAAGAGTGTATTTGGAACTCCTCTCCATGTAACAATCAATGGATAGATTGAATGGCTTCCTCTGAAAAGAATAATTGGATTGTTTAATTAATTCTTTTCACAGTTGATAAAATGCTCTTTTAGGGCACCATTTTTAGTAGGCTCTTCAACGGTGATTTAAATCTTTTTAGTTAAATTTAATATTTTTATACCTTGTCCTTACTTGAAAACTAAGATCATTTTTGTACTTATTTGTATTGACCAAAGGGTCCTATACCTAGCAGTAATAGGTGCTTAATTGTCAGAGGACTATTTGTATTGGCTGACCTATAAATTATCTAACAGGCCCCAGTTTGATATTATTACTCTGGTTATTTTTTTCATTGGATTTGTTAATTTATTTTGATGTGTGCTTACCAAACCTCTGGAACTGCTTTAATGAACAGGTGAGAATCATTTCTAATCAATATTCCTATTTTTATACCAATAGACAAGAGCAAATGCTGTGAACATACTGTCTTCCATACTAATATTTTCTTTATCAAAATATTTAATAAATATATTTCTGCAGACATTGTCAATATAAATGTAAACCCATGTTTTAAAATGAATAGGTTATAAATTAGCAACATCAGAATAAACTATGTTTACTAAATTATAGCTAATTTATTTTATCCCAAGCCCAGAGGGTTATAATACAAATGATGAACAAAGTCTTTACTCAACGTTTAATGTATAACAATAATTTCAAACAGTATTTGATAGCAGTAGAAATTTAAAAAATAAAATTTATAGAAACCCCTTTAAATAAAATTGATAAATATATTTATTAATATGAAATTATTTCATAAGACCAAATTTGCAACCATAACTTATAAATTACATTAATGAGAATAAGACTTTTTATGAACACAAAGAGTTTAAATTAGTAAGGTGAAATCTTATCTCAAAAATAAACTTTATTTCCACATTTTATTTTGGATAGGTGGTAGTAGAAAATATCACAAGGCTAAGAAATTTAAAAAACCATTTTTTTTAAAGATTGCTTCTGCTTCACAAGTATACTTCTTAATTAACTCCATCCAGAATTAAGAGAAGCAGAGTGGAAGTTTGTTGAAGGAGAAGCAAAGTGGAAGCTCTTTTATCCAGAAGTACAAACATAAAATTCATCCAAACCATAGAATTTTCCCAAAATGATGTTAATAATTAGTAATTGTACAATTTAAATTTTTTTGCTGGAAAGTATGGCACAAATTGATGGTGTGATTCTGCAATTGACCCATCAGTGGGGATGTATCCAATTCAATACATAATTGAATCGGATAGTCCAAATCAGGAATGGTTGAATCAAAAGTTACTTTCTTCTCACAGGCAATGAAAACCACTTGTATCTCACAGAACCAAAAGTAATTTACTGCTAAGGAGGAGGTAGTCATCTTGTGCTACAAGGGTAAACACAACAAGGAAAGCTAGAGCAGGAACAAGCATATAACATGCTCTAACTTTTTTCAAAGGACTTTTATATCAATATCTTCCTTGGTTCCTGCCAGGGGTATAAAAAAACAGATCCTGATGTAAATGGTTTTGCTGCACCCCCATATACAGACCAAGGATTTTTTAGCAAATTGATATTGCACTAAAAACCTTTTGCATATAGTTTTTGTAATGATTAAGGGAATGAATGGGCATTGTAAATTCTGATTTTTGGTGGGAGAATTGATAAGCAAAGGAAACTATTATATTGCCATCACTAAATATTTAAGGTTTAATGTATTGTGCAAAGTTTTCTGTTTTCAAAAATTCCCAGATGTTTGTGATGGATGTGTAAAGACAAGTTTCTTCAGATGTTTTCTAGTTCATTTACTTGATTTATTTATACTAAATAGCAGCTTTTGAAGACTCATATGCTTTTTAAAACTCATTTATTTCTTACCATGCCATATGTCCCATATAATATTTTATGAGTTAAAAAGTCATTAGCTGTGGCTCCTGGCTCCTCTGGGATAAAAGTGTGTGTGTGGGGGATGGGTTGAGTCAAGGTATTGGCAGTGGATGGCAGCGGCCCTGGGTGAGGCAGAGCCTCACCTGGAAGAGCCAAAAACTGTGTGAGGATTTTGGAAAAAATGAGGTAGGGGAGATGTACAAGATTTTCTCATTTGAAAACAATTTAAGACCCTAAAGAAGCTCCTGAAAGTCACTTGACTTACATACTCTAGGTTGCCAATGCCAAGCCTGCAAGTGATCCCTAGATATAAGGACTAGGGTAAAAAAGTGAGATTCTAGTCTCTCCTTTTCCCATCCCCTCAACAGCCCGTGGCTATTGTTTCAATGCTCAATCTTTTCCCTTAAGAATAAAACAAGAAGCACCCCCCCCTCTTTACCTCAGCTCCCCTCTCAGCAACTACTCCCACTTATTATTTTGGCTCATTGTTATATTCCTGGACTTCACTATTCACCGTATTTTGCTAAAAGCATTCCCCTAAATGACTTACATATCCTTCCTCTTTCTAAAACGTTACACTCCTACCCCCACTGGATTAGAGTGATAGGAGAAAACAACCGATTCAAATAATTGATCAGCAGTCATGTGTTATTTTTACATTCATTGAGATAATTTAGCAGTCATTTATCCTCTCAGCTCAAGAGTTCATTCTGAAGTTTTCTCTCTGCAAGGAAAAAAAGAAAAAAGAAAAAAAGAGAGAAAAAGATTAAGCATCACCAAGATTTGCATCTATCATGAGACTAGAAATGTAATAGGCATTGGAGATTGTGGGGCTAGTGTGTATTGTGACATTAGCTTCCTACAAAGCTGATTATGGCATCATTCCTGCTCCCACCCCACCTCCCTGACCCCTGCCCACACATACACATAAATCACAACTTTTTCTCAAGCTTTCATCTATTCAATCATATAAGTAACCTTGAAAATAAATTAACATGCCAATTTACCAGGGATATAAAAGAAATCAAGTATGAAATAATTTTTGCAAATCTGTAGAAAGGGGTGCAAGTGTGTGTCTGGCTGTGTATGTGGTAGTGGTGATGGAGGTGGTAGCGTATGTTTGTTGCTTTTTTCACTTTTCAAGGACAATATAGGAAAGTAAATTTGACTCCTGGGAAGGAACGCAATCTGGAAAATATGAGCAAGGCTAATGCAAATTTGATAGACCAAATAGATTTTTTTCAGGTTTAATGATGTTAGAAGACCACACAAAAGGCTGATAGAGCATTTTGTCTTGCTTGCCTCTGCAGAGCCTTTGCATTCAAATAGATAATGCAGGATAAGCCTTTCAGGAAAAAAAGAAAAAAAGAACCTCAATACCAAATTTCCACCTCAAAAGAAAGGAAATGGCCAGATTTGTCATTTCTCTTTCATCTCAGGTGTATTATTTATTGTTGAACAACTTAGGCAAAAATAGAAAAATACTGAATGGTGGTGAGAGGGAGAAGCAGCCTGGCTTGTATTGAGGTCTGCAGTGTGCCAGTTACTGCACTGGCATTTGCATGTGTGATGTCCTTTATCCTGGAATTACTAGGCTGATAAAGAGCATGAGTGATTCCACAAACTATGTACCAGCAATAACAATCTAGTTGTGACATTAGCCATGAAAGTCTTTATGACTCTAACATTTAACATCAAGGGCAGGTCCCGTGTGACTAATTAACAACTGGGGTCATTCTGACACCGGATAGGTGAGCACCTTCCACAGCTGATGGAGATTATCTTAGGTCACACATGCTCTCTCACACCAAACATTAAATCTTTGCAAGAGCACATTATTTTCACCTTTAAAACCTTTATATTTATTGAAGATCAGCACAGTATTTAATGCTTCTCTCAAAGGTAGCCATTCTTAAACCCACTTTCATCTTACTCCTATACTTTCTATTGTTTAAGTAGAATTTCTACTGTCTTTCTTACGTGATATTAGATACTAGGTTAAGAACTTAGTCACATGGAGCTTAAAGGCTGGCTGGAAAAGGAGAGTTTATGTTAAGAACAGAGCATAGTGGAGCAGAAGGATGGAAAATGGCTGACTCTTGTGGACACTAAATATAACCAAAAAAGGGGAGGCAGGATGTACGTTTATATTGTTTAAATCAAGGAAAGCCTCTAAAAGACTAGGGTTTTTTCCTTTGATATGAAAGCATGGGAAATGTAGTGCTTCAATTAGTTTGTAGAGATATATGAGAAATTGTATTTAAACTTGATGGATGGGTAGATGGGAAAAAAAATTTAAGGGATTATGGGGATAAGGCAAGGCTTCCTTTTAATCTTAATGCCAATGTAGTCCTTTATATTTTCATGTCATTTCGTGCTAACCATAAAATGAAATGGAAAATAAAATGAAATTTGGGGATGCAGCTAAGACTAATCATAGCTCTAGTAGCTGACAGCACTGGTGATAACAGGAAGGACAAAAACACTGGAAGGACAGGAGCAAAGTCCAAAGTGCAAAGACAAAGTGTAGGGTAGAGAAGGAGAAACACAATCATCCTGAAGATGTTAATTTGGAAGCTATGCCAGGGAGATTTTATTTTATTTTTACTTAGACTTTGGAGAAAAAGATGGAAAAAAATGTTTTGGGAAAAAAAAAGGTCTCTGAATGATGGAATCTTAGAGGGATCGGAAGGCAGCAGCCCTCTAAAGCATGCTTCTGCAATGCTGCTATCCCTTCTCCGGGGGCACTGCCAAATGGCCTTCTCCTACCTGGGTGGGTCCAGGGACTGTCATCTAGTTGTAGTTATTAGAAAGGTCTTCCACAAACTGAGTTACACTTTTTCTTACTCTGACTTCCAACTATTAATCTTCATTCTGTCTTTGAGAACTACACAGAATAATCACAATCCTTCTTTTTGAGGAGAAAAACCCAACAACCTTGCAGAGAAAAGTCAGGGTGAAGTGGCAAAGTGATGACACTGTCAGCTTTGAAAAAGGATTGTGAAGGAAATTTGCAAGTATGTCTAACTTTGAAAGGGAGAACTGGGAAAGGTGCCAGATAGAAGGAGAAGGAGGCTGAAGGCTAAGTCAATTTCCAAATGAAGAGAAATTGCAATAAGACACATAAGCAAAGTGGTACTTTCATAAATATAAATTGGAAGCTAAAAGGTTGTTGATAGCATGCAGGATGTGGAAAAAGAAAAATTACTTAAAATCCAATTAGAGAGATAGGAAATATGTAATAAACATAATAAATATAACGCATTGAAGCTAAGATCAAGCTATAGAACAGTATTGCCATTAAATCATGATTTGTATGGAAATTGTTCTAATTTTAAGTTTTGGAGTTTAAGGAATTATCCTAAACTGTAGTCAAATTTCATTCCATAAGAAAAAAAACAAGAAATGAAGAAAAATTAAATAATATTATCAGCATCCACAGGATAAGGGTAAACTAATGTGGCAGACAGGCTCTAGAGTAGCCTCTATGATCTCTGCCTACTGGTATTCATGTTTTTGTGTAGTCTCCTATCCTTGAGTGTGGATGAGAATTGCGACTTACTTTTAATCAACAGAATACAGCAAAGGCAATGGGATATATGTGAGTACATGTATGTGATTACACAACATAAGGTAACTATGCCTATCTTATTAAGAGACCCTTTCTCATTGTGGCTTTGAAGAAGCAAGCTGTCCTGCCGTGAGCTGTGTATGGAGAGGGCCATGTGGCAAGAATATGAGTGTGCCTCCAGTGCACAGCCAGCAATGACCTGAGGTCCTCAGTCTGGCAGTCCACAAAGAACTGGATGCTGCCCACACCTGCATGAGGAAGGAAGTAGATCCTTCCCCAGCTGAGCCTTGGATGAGCCTTTTTGAGGATCCAGCTAAGCCGTGCTCAGTTTCCTGACCCACAAAATCTGTGAGATAGTTAATGTGTGTGGTTTTCACCTGCTGAGTTTGTTATACTGTTGTCACACAGCAATGGATAACTAAGTCAACCAGCTCAATACTCTTCAGATGAAGTCATAAAAGAGTTGATAACTATTGGCAGTTGGGCTATGACTTTCATAAAGAGATAGTTGTAACTTACTCTGGACTAGATTTGTCTAGACTTTTACAGGCACTTTTAGATGAGTCCTTTACTAAAGATGCCAAGGATATGACTAATCAGCAGCTATCTTTGTGCTTATTTAGCATTTGGAATTTATAGGGAATATCATCACTTATCTACTTACGAAAGTTCTGAGAGTGGGCAGATATAATGGATAATATTGGATAATTCTCCAGCAGAGGAGAAGTACTGATGTTTACAAAGGAGTCAAAAGCCTGATCAGAGGGTAAATCTTATTACTAAAAATAGAAGGAAGAAAGATAAGAAAAAGAAACAATGAAATTAATTAAATTTTAAAAATTTTCTAATGTGAATGAGCAATTTTTGAATAAATAGTAAAAATTTAAAAAATTATAAATGTACATTCATAATATGGGTGTATTTTTATAATTAAAACATATGTGCATGAAAATACTTTGAACCTTTAAAAAAACTTTTAAAAAGCTAGTTAATTCCTATTTAACATTATTTTCTAGAATGTAACACTTTAGGTATTATTCAAGTCCCTGATTTCTTTCTCTTTTTTTCCTTTGTTCTCCCTGTCTTTGGATTATTTAACTGGACTTGGGTCTCAGTCTATTCATGTTATTAGAGCATTATAACCTCCAAGTTTAGTACAAGCAATACACTCACTACTCCAATTAATAACATGAATTGCTACCACCAGAGAGACACTACCATTTTCAAAAAAGAAAAAAGACTTTGGGATCTCTCTTGCTTGTTGATTCTTTCTTATTAAGTTTTGAATTCCAGCTGGTTGGGAAGACTCTTGCTCTTTTTACCAGCCCTCAAAGGACTACAAAATAAGTGGGCAGTAAAAATAAAATCATTTCTTCCACAACTGAGATTAGAAACAAGTTACTCATCTAGTTTTCTTATAAACTTCAGGTTAGAGAAAAATAAAAAAAGTTGAGTTCCAGTTGTTTTCTATATTCCTGATCATGGAAATCACAAAAGAACTGGGGGGGAAGGGGGTGGGGTGGGCAGAGAGAATAATACCTCCTTATTAAAGGCCATAATTTCAGAAAGGCCAAATGAAGGAAAACAAACAATATTTAGCTTTGTTCCCATCTCTTCATAACCTGTAGGAGTCATTATTGGTAAAATCACCATTAATTCAAAGGAAAACCATTATTAAATGTGCTCATACTATAGTTTAATGTTTGCATAATGATCTGCATTGTTGATCCATCTTCACAGGAGATACCACTTAACTCCCATCTAGAAGTTCATTTCCCTGTGGATATCTTACATCTGCATATGAATATCAAGTCTTTCTTGTTGCAGCTCCACCTCTGAATCTCAACCACAATTGTAGCATAATAAGGCTTACTTGCTCTGTTGTGACCCAGGGCCTCCTGTGAATGCCTGTTTCTAGGAGCTTGGTCCCATTCTTGCCTTCCCCCACCTCCTTTCCTTCCAAGTTCTCACCTTAGGTCTACTGGGAAAATAGTGTTTCCCATTAAAGAAGAGACAAAGTATCCATGTAATTTCCTGAGTAGGCAAATCAGATAAAAGCAGACAAAAACCTTCACTTTAGTCAAAATGTCCAACACTTTTTTGGCCATATCATGCAAGTAGATAGTTAAGAAAATATCAAAATAGAATAAAACCCCAAAAGCAACATATTTATAGATATTGTCAGTCTTCAATAAGACAAGAAAGAAAAACAGGGATCCTCCCTCTCTAGTCAAACACAAAACTATTTATCAAAAATAAAAAGTAATCAAACAAAATGAAGAAAGAAAAAAAAACAGAGTAGCAACAACAAAAGACTAATAACTAAGAAGCAATCTCCCTCCCACCCCCCCACCCCCACAAAATTCTTTAGGCGTCTATTAAGGTATTCAAAAGCATAGTGAGCTGTCTTTTCGGTCACCCTCCTTACCCAAGTCATGTTGAGTCCACCACTAAACTAAAATATGACATCCTTCTTCTCTCCGTCTCTTCCTCACTTTATACCAGGCCCCCATCAATGCTCACTTCATGGAATTACCACAACAGCTTCCTAACAATCCCCTTGCTTCCCTTGTTCCTGTTTCCTTGCATTTCATTACGGCAGTATCTAGAGTTATCTTCTTAAAATGTAAATCAGATCATACAAAGCCTCTGCTTGAAATTTTTCTATGGCCTTGTATTGCACCTAGAACATACTTCAAAACTTTACCAAGGCCCTACGTCACTGTCTCTGTGCCCATGACTCCAACGTCCTCTTTGTCTCTTGCCCTTGCTCACCAGGCTTTTCTACCCTGGCCTTCACTCAGTATCTCAAACCTCTCACCTGGGCACTTCTGCACTTCCTGTTCCTACAGCCTCTCGCCACCTTTCCGTGACTAGATCTTTTAGATCTCACTTCCTACTCTAATTAAAGTGGCACACCCAGCACTCATTATTTTTAATATTAGAGCAATGTTGCTCTCCTTGTTGATATTTTTCCTATTTTGCAATTATTTTTATTCACTTGATTGTTAATTTTTTTTTTATCATATAGAATAATCTACTAGATTATATGCTCCAGAAGATTGTGTCTTTCCCATTTCCCATTAGCTTCCCAGAACCTACCACAACACCTGGCATATAAGAGACACAAATAGGGAAGCGGCTGTGGCTCAATCAGTGGGGCTCCCATTTACCATATGGGAGGCCCCGGGTTCGGTTCCCGGGGCCTCCTGGTGAGGGCAGGCCTGCCCGCACAGCGTGGTTGGCTGACCCAGCGAGCACAAGCAGCAAGGGGGGGATAAATGAATAAATAAATAAAATCTTTAAAAAAAAAAAGAGAGACACAAATAATTATTTATTAAATGAATATTTGCTAGTGATCATGTTATCTAGGTTTATCTGCAGAACCTCCTTAAATTATAACCAAATTTTCATAATATCTGAATCTGTATTTTTCTCAGCCATTTTTATTGAATAATTCAACAACTCATTCTGAGATGCTGTCTCAGCTGACACCCAAATTATTTGTTTGTTTCATAAGGGTTTCACTTCCCATTATTCAGTACTTGAAAGCAAATACATATGACTAAAATTTTATTTATCCCAAGAAATAAAATCAATAAACATGAAACTATGGAATACTATTTAGCTGAAATACAATTCGTCCAGCATGTTGCTCAGTGCAGATGTTTTAGTTTGCCAAAGCACTACCAATGCAAAGTAACAGAAATGTGTTGGCTTTTATAAAGGGTATTTATTTGGGGTAAAAGCTTACAGTATCAAGGCCATGAAAAGTCCAACTCAAGGCACCACATGAGGTGCTTTCTCACCAAAGTCAGCTTCCACATGTTGACGCAAGATGGCGGGCCATCTCTGCCTGGCCTCTGTCTTCCCCTCTGGGCTTCCTCTGTCAGGCTCAGCTGCTCCACTTTCTTCCCAATTTTAGCTCCAAGCTGGCATAGGGCTTGTCTCTTTCCAGGCCTCCTATATCAGTCTCAGCTGTTCCACTCTCTCCCCAAGCTCAGCAGTAAACTATCAGGCATATAGCAGGGCTGGTCTCCTCTTGAGCTGCTCTGTGGGCCCAGCCTCTTGGGGGCTTTGTGCTTGCGCAATCCTCTCTCACATTGCAGAATCAAATATAACAGTTTCCTTTTTGCCCTCTGTCTGACTGAGTCCATTTGTATCAGACCCAGCAAGGGGTGGGGACTCAACATGAATCACGCTCTGCTGACGTAATCCAGTCAAATGGGTCTCACACCCAAAGGAATGGATTCATTTCAAACATAATCTTTTGCTTGTTGGGATTCACAAAATTCAAACTGTCGTAGCAGGCAAGAATCATCTTTACATCTCTGGCAAAAACTATCAAGCCTCTGCTTGGACATTTGCTGGGTTAAAGAATCCATTAATTCATAAGACAGCCCAAGATCTAATTCCTAGAAAGTTCTTTCATTTTTTCAGTGACTGTCAGCATCAATGGTTCTTGTTCTGTCTTCTGGATCATTACAGTAGATGCCCTCTTTGACATCACCACATCTTCGTTATTCAAAAACAGGTTTTACATAAGGAATGATGACACTAAGACAACATTTACCTGGATTTCAAAAGAAATGACATCTTCTGGACTTTGGACACAAACATAGAGCATTTTAAATGTACTGGGCTAAGAGAGTGAGGTAAGATTTAGCATAAGTCTCTGCAAAAAACAACTATCTCCTCTGCTCCTCATTTACCTTAGAGTTTTCCATCTTAGTTAGCACATGGAAGAAATGGGGCTATTTTTGTGGCCATATGTAAAATTCAGAAAAATATATTGGCTGATTGAGGAAAGCTGTTTTCTAAGCAAAAGTTGACTTTTCAGAACTCAATAAATACAATAAAGCATAGAAAAAAGCAGCAAATGAAGATAGGAACTGATCCCAGAAAGAGACTGACAACAGAGTTATAATCAATGAATTCATGCACTTTGTTTTCATTCTTGTTTTTTTCTAATTCTTTTCTTTGAATGACTTACCATTCTACTAAGAGATGTACATTAGCTTAGAGATCATCACTTTATCTTTCTGGTTGTAATAAAAGTGGAAAACCAACAAAAATAAACAATTTATAATTTTGTGATTATTTGTAATTTAATTGTTAATAACTTTTTCTCTTAAAGCTAATATGTTAAGTATATTTTAGGAGCTAACCAATGTGTATATGTGTGTGTGTGTGTGATCTTATGTCCCTAGACAATTTAAATGACTGGGAAATGACAGTTAAATGAAACCACAAAAGGAAAATATAAGCACTGCACAAAAAAATTTAAGCATTTCAAATTTCTCCAAATCTCAGTATTTTCCCAAAACTATACTTACACATCCCAACTTATCATCTTTGGCAATTGACTGAATTGTGTCCTGATTCTTCTTACCTTTCTACCAGTAAAGCTTTCAGGTTCCTTACACTGTAGAATTATAGAAAGACTTCCAGATATGTAAGATGGAGAATAGAATTTCATCTTTTTCTTAAGACAAAGGCCAAGCAGTGGACCTAATGAAATAAATAAATTAGGACTGAAGAATGATTTACAATTAGCATATTAAACCCCAGCAAAAGCATTTTTGATTTCTCTTTACATCAGATTTTCCTTTATTTATAAGTAGGTTTTCTCAGTTTTCTTAAATGGGCCAATGATTCTTAGAATAGGGAGTTAGACTAATTACTGCTACCGTCCCATCTAATGCTGAGACTTTTTAAGGTAAGGTGCATCATAAATTAATGTACTGACTAGTTCTAAGAATCTGAATGAAATACTTCTATAATTTCTATGTCCAAGCATTTCTTTAGCACCTTTTTGTATAGCCTTTAGAGCAGGGATTGGCAAACTTTTTCTGTAAAGGTTCAGATAGTAAATATTTTAGGCTTGTGGGTCATACAGTCTTTGTCACAACTACACAACATTGTTGTTATAGTATGAAAGCAGCCATGGAAAATATGTAAACAAATGACATGGCTGTGTTCCAGTAAAACTTTATTTATAAATACAGGCAATGGGCTGAATTTGCCTGGCAGGCTGTCATTTTCCAACCCCTCCTCTAGAGTAATAATCTATGTAGGCTGGAGAATGCATTTCTGGAGCTAGAATTCCTAACTGAATCTGCACTAAGCAAAGCAGAGTTAGAGTGCAATATTATAACTTAGTCCTTGCAGAGATGTGGTCTCTTCATCTTTCATTGGAAACTGCTCCTGAAGCCACTTCATGCCTTCAGCCACAGTTTCTTCCAGTACCTTGCATATAACTGTTGGTCAATCCTGCCAGGTCACAGAAACATTTATGATGCCTTTCATAAAGTAAAAGTTCTAACAATTCCTAAATGTCTGCTGTCCTTTACCCTTTTTTCTTGATTGTTTCCTTCAAGATGACTAAAGAAGCCTCTGTAAAACCTGCATGTTAAAATTCAGTGGGATAGTACTAGAATTGTTTCAAAGAAAGACCATTATGTGCAAAGTTTTTGTCAGTCATAAGGGTCCAAAATTATTCCCAGAGGACAAAATAAACAACAGAGGGAAAGGCCACAACTGACAAAGCACATTCATCTTAAGATAATATAGAAGGTCCTCAATGAATGAGAATATTTGCATTACAATGTGCTAATTTCATTAGCCAAGAATGTACAGTACAGGCCAGCTATGCTAACTCTCAATGGCCAAGAGAGAGAATTCAGCAATAAAAACATATATGTATACATAAATATGTGCAGTGAACTGAAATTTAAGTCTATCCAATTTTTAAGGAGATTATTTCACAGATATATAGTGTTATATCAGATCACTGTGCATATTAAAAGGGCACTATTTTTCACATTTTGAGGGAAGTCATCTAATAGATAACCAAATCATTTACTCAAGGGACTTGTGTTACAATAGCCTTTAAAATAGGAGGGCATGATATTTCAATACCTCAGAAGGTGGCAGTTGACCTTGGTGAAACCATTGTAGAAAGAACCAGGTAAAGTGTAGAGTAATATGCACATTCATTTTCAGCAACTGAGCTAGTGTTGAGATGTAGTATGTGCAGCATGCTGATCAATTTCGCTCTGTTTTGGATGAGGTAACTTAGGTTAGTTAGCTTGGAAATCAATGTACTCCCTCTGGAATCCTGTGGCATGTTGAGAAACTCAATTAAACAGCTATGAACTTTAGTAAGTATTGCTGTAGGGAAGATGGATAGATGGATGCATCCAGTTGGGTATTATTCCCACAAGATATACCTAAAGCACAAAATGGAGTGGGGGGACTTAAATGTACAAGGGTGGGGAGATAAGAAGAGCTCAGTATAATGAAATAATAGCTGGTTCTAAAAATAAACCATCAGAGGTGGTGGCCTGCAACAATCTTGTTTTCTGGATGTCAAATGACTTCCTCCAGGAACTTGTACATTATCCCTGGGATTCCAAAGTAAGCCTCTAAAAGTAGTCATTCCATTACACTTAAGAAGAAACTTCAAAGATCCTAAAAGAAAAGAAAACTTTATTTCAAAAATTTACTTTGAACTTTGAAAATAAAACAAGAAGGACTGTTTGTTGTAAACTGCTAGAAAGCTAGTTCTAATTTTGAAGAGTAATGACCTGTAGGCACTTTTATCCAGGTACCCTCAACCAGGCAAAGAGCATTATGTAAAAAAGGCACATAACCTCCAACCAAAAGACTTATCTCAGAGCATAGTTAGGTTTCATTTTTCAGACCTTCTTTTCTATTGCTTTGCTTATCTTCCCTCTCTTTTAGCTCTTTATATTGTTATGGGAACACAGTAGATACTCACTGAAGATTATATATACAAAATTTACATCTATATATATATGTAAATTTCTTTCTCTCCATTCTCCCTTCTTTCCTTCTCTCTCCCCCATTCATATTTTCTTTAATTTTCCTTTCCACTCCTATTTTCTTTTTCATATCCTGTTCATTCCAGCCTTCCAGCTTCTCTCCTTCTCCCTTTTTTCCATCTCCCTTGACCTTCTCTATAGGTCTTTCTGTTTTCCTAACTTCAAAGCTACCTTATGATACTATGAAACCGAAATATATTTCTAATTATTTCTTGTAATTACTGAATACTTTGTTTGAGCTCTGATTCTAATTTTAAAGTAAACAACGATCATGTTATGTTGTTCTCTAGAAAGAAAAGCAAAGAAACCTAGCTAATTTTAGTTCCAGCATTCACTTGTTTTTTCTTGGTTCTTCCTGTGGTTCACCTCCTCAAGGAACATCTTGGCTATTCAGAAGTAGACCCTTGACCTATGAATCTGCTTCTGACCTTTCCAAAGATCAATACATCCCTATGATAGCCTTTTTTTTCATCCTTTGAAGTGAATGGAAACAGATGCCAAATTTCCTCTTTGCAAGCATAAGCTTTTTCAGAAGGTGAGAGAAAAGGAGCTGCTCAGTGTTAGATCTTACACAATTAAACAACCTGCCACCTTGGCACAGCACATGGGGAAAATATATCATGCGTTGAATTGGTTTATTTCTAATGTCATTATCTACTCCAGCCACACAGCATCTAAACTCCCCCCTCCATCAGGAGAGTCCTGCTCCCCTCCACACACACACATAGTGTAGAGCTCTATCACATTAAACCTCTTTTTATCTCATAGCCTATTTCTGAGCTCATTTATACACATACAAAAGTGGGTTTCTGTCCCAGGGAGAGCTGGCAGGCACCCTGCAGTCTGATTCCTCTTGTCCCTCAACATTAGACACTGTTGTCACTGAAGAGCCTCCAGAGAAATCACGTAGATCAACAGTCTTGAGGATTCCACTTTTATCTCAGTAGATTAGCATGCTGTTTTGCTTCTTCCTACTGTCAGCACAGAAAGATGACAAGTTATGGAAAATGTAAAGTTAATACTGATGGAAAAGCAACTTAGAAATAGTTGAGTTTTTTGGTAGTAAAAAAACACATTACTAAAACTGTTTTCTCTAGCCCCAAAGATTATAGAGGTTCCAGCAAATGTTGCTGGAAAGTAAAATTCTCTTAGATGAATCTTGCGTTTCTTTTGGCTTTTATTATGAAACAAGGGATACGTTATATTAGAACACATCATTTCTCTCTCTTCCTGCCAAAGCTCTTACGCTTGGGAACCATGTTAATTGCCTTCACATTCCTGCCAACACTCCCTGTAGTCTGTCCCTACCCCTTCCATGTTATTGAATTAGTTCTCAAGTGTCACCAATGACCTTCTATTTATCAAATCCAATCTCTCCTCAGTTTTCATCCTCCTGACCTCTTTACGGTTCCTAACAGTCTTGAGCACCTCCTTCTTCTTAAAGTTTGTTTGTCTCTTGGTTTCCACGACACTGTATTCCTTTGTTTTCAAATCTTGATGACTGATTCTTCTTTGTCTTCTTTCTTTGCTGGCTTTTCTCACTCCTCTCCTGACTGAACTGAGGGTTCCCACCAAAGCTATTGTCTCAGCCTACTGCTCTTCTTTATCTACACTTATTCCATCTTCTCTATCTTCAACTAACATCTCCCTATGCAGTCTCTAAGTGCCAAATCCAATGCCAATCATTACAACTACTGTATCTTAATTCAAATGAGCATATTGACTTATATAATCTGCCTTGACATCTGAAATTCACTTTAACTTCAATGAACCCAAAGTTTCCATACTAAATTTCCCTTCTCTCCTCCCACTTTGGTATACTCTTCATCTCTAACAAACACCGTCCCCCAAAATCTACTTACCAAGTACATTTTGACCAACCCTGTACATCCTGCAAATTGCCTTATTTTAAGAATTTTTAGGGCACTTTAGTGTCTGCTGCTTTAAATTCAAACTCTTGTGTAACACTTTCAAGGATTTCCACATATGGCATTAATCTATCTAACCTTGGTTTCTGTGACTTTCCAATATGGGCCATCAGTGTTGGTCAAGACAGTTTCTTTACTCTGGATATGTAGCTCCACTCAGCCCCATCCCTACATTAGTTCTACCTCTTCAGTGCCTGCCCCTTCCATCTGGGTGGAATGGAATCTCTCAACTGATTTGTCTAATCAATGGATCTATTGGATAATTCTAACTGCTTGTAAGACACAAATTTGTATGACAACCAAGTAGCACCTGGCAATAATCAGTGACTTTATAGACAGGCAGTGTATCCTCTGTATGACTTTAAAATCCATCAGAGTTGTGTTGAAACACTTGTTCTGCTACTCACTCATGGTGTGACCTTGGTCAAGTGACGCTAAGCACCTGGTTCTTCATCTATAAAATGGGAGGAATATACTACCTACCTCATAGAGTTGTTGTGAGGAAACATGAAATAATGCAAGTGAACCACTTAGTACATGCCTTGCCCCTTAATAAGTGCTCAGTAAAGTTAGCTGTTATCATTATAGAATGTCCCTGTCTTCACCCTGCTCAACCCAATTTCATAATTCATTTATTTAACAGATCAGTCCTAGGTGGGCATTAACATAACAATAAACATGTATTGAAGACTGAAAATGTGCTAATGCTAGATATTAACAAGTTGCTGGAGGCTGGGGGTACATAAAGGAACAAGATGGCAGGCAGAGCCCTCTCTCTACCTTGCTTACTGTTGTGTCCAAGGTGGAGCACAGTGCTTAGAAAATGGTTGGCTCTTCATACATATGTGTTGAAAGAACTATACAGAATCCCCAATTTGGAATCTCTCAGGTGACTAAGAAAGTAGGAAGAATCATTGTATTTATAGTTTGCTATCTTCATTTACCAGCTGTGCCTCCATCTTCCACTGCAAAATGATAAAAGATTTTCTTTGAAAATAGTCAAGCATTAATGCCTTTTAAAAGATTATTAATTTCAAGTAACCACTTTAAAAAGGACTTGATACAATCATAGATATATGTATGATTAAAATGTAAATGAATCCATATCACTCCATATCTGTTGAAGCATCTTCTACTTCAAAATTAAGATAATAGCAGATGCCCATTGCTTTCTAGTTCCATGCAGGCAACATAAATTTCATAGGCTATAAAGAGGTCTGATCTCTCGATAAAATTGTGAGGTAACCAGCTATTAGGGAAATGCGGATCAAAACTACAATGGATATAATTTCATGCCTTACAGAATGGCCATTATTAAAAAAAACAGAAACCTACAAGTGCTAGAGAGGATGCAGAGAAATAGAAACACTCCTTCACTGTTGGTGGGAATGTAAAATGGTGCAACTTCTGTGGAAGACAGTTTGGTGGTTCCCCAGGAAGCTAAATATGGAGCTGCTGTATAATCTGGCAATTCCACTACTAGGAATACATTCAGAAAAGAACTGAAGCAAGGATGTGAATAGATATTTTCACATCTATGTTCATAGTGGCATTATTCACAAATGCTGAAAGATGGAAACAATCTAAGTCCTTGTCCACCAATGAATGGATAAACAAAATGTTGTATATACATATGATAGAATACTATTCAGCTGTGAGAAAAAAATGGATTCCGGATGCATATAACAACATGGATGGGCCTTGAGGACATTATGTAAAGTGAAATTAGCCAGACACAAAAGAACGAATATTGTTGGTCGGACTTATATGAAATACGTATGATGATAAACAAATGGAGTTAAACTATAGAGCATAGATTACTAAGAAACAGAATGTGGATTGAGAAGGGGAGGCTGATGCTGAATGTATGTAGAATGTTTAATAAGGTTGTAAATATGTGGAAATTGATAGAGTTGATGGTAACACATTATAATGAGTATAACTAACTGCTGATTTATAAATATGATTGTGACTGAAAGGGGTAGTCTAGGGAGGTTAATGTTAATTGAAAGAAAGCTAGAGAATAACCTAGGGACTGTATAATATCATGATTTTGGTGGTAGATGAAGATTGTGGTTAATAATACAAATACAAGAATGTTCCTCTATTATAAGGTGTTAAGAGTATGATGAAACATGGGTAAAATACAACTAATGTAACTTATAGAAAATAGTTAACAGTGATATTACAATATTTTTGTAACAAAGGCAAAGAAGGTACTATATCAGTGCTAAAGATCAAAAAGAAAGAATATGGGATTTAATTTTGTGAAATGTGAATATGATCAAGTTTTTTTTTGTTTGTTTGTTTGTTTTTTCATTTTCTTCATTAACAAGGAGACCTTGGTCATGTCATTTAACCAATCTGTGCTCATCTATTCATCTTTTGGAACACAGGAAAAACAATTGAGTTTGTTTTTAAGATTAAATAAGATAAATGTGCCTGGACAGGATTTTTAAAATTAATGCTTCCATAATTGTTAAACTGCCTTTTGTCTGTAATTTTATTTTTTGAAGTTGAAATAAAGTTTTAAAAAATAAATTGTGATGTGAAGCAAGTTTTCTGGGCACTTTCCACATTTCTTTCTGGATTCTTCTCCAACATCTTAAAATCGACTCTTCATCCCACTATTTCCTCTCACTCAGGCACAGCACTCAGGCTGACAAAATCAAAGCCCACCAATGGGGCTCCACACACAAGGGCACCCTCCTCCAAAATGTATCAGGGTCCAAGATCACACTTTATTTTTCTCTCTCCTATTCTTCTTCTGTTTACATCTTACTTTCCCAGTAACGGCTGAACGAAAAATTAATCTATCATGATGAAAACTACTCATAGTGGGGTATAAATGACTGAGATGCTCAATACTCTCAGAGGCATATCTGCTTTTAAAATATGAACTAATCAACACATGAACCTCTGATTTTGGAGCTGTCAGGATCTTAGATTTCGTAATCTTCCATAACGCCTCAATAGTCAAATGACTCCTTAAACTTAGAAATAAAAAAGAAGAGGTTCATCAATTCTCCCCCACCCTACCTATGCAAACAGATAACATTTTATTCAGGGTCATTGTAGTGGTCCATTGTTATGATGGTGGTCACTGTCATTAGCCACCCTACCGCTGCCACCATCGGGGCAAAGCATTACACGCCATCCTGTTTTGTCAGTCCAAGCTCATAGATATTTCTGTTTGCAGAAAACTCTTCGAGTACTATTATACATAATTATTTATTAAAAAAAAATAAGGCCCAATCCCTTCCCTCAAGAAGGGTTAATTTTGCACTCATTGTTCTAGGACAGAGATTCACAAATATTTTTTTAAAAGCTCCAGATAGTAAATATTTTAGGCATTGCAGACAAGATTAAGGATATTATATATGTACTTATATAACAAGGGAGAAAACACATTTCCATACATTTTTTATTCATGAAATTAAAAACTTTATTTATGAACAACAAAATTTGAATTTCATGTGATTTTTATGTGTCACAGAATATTATTCTTCTTTTGATGTTTTCCCAACCATGTAAAAATGCAAAAATATTATTAGCTTGTGGGTGGTATGAAAAAAGAGAGGGGATGGGAGAGATCCGATTTGGCCTGTGGGCACAGTTTGTGGACATCTGTTTTAGGAAATATCTTAGGTGGCAAATTCATTAAACCAGGTTTCTACTCTTCAAAAAGAAATAAAACCATCAGATATCTTTGAATTGGGTACTCATGATCTGTTAGTCTCGGTAGAAAACATACAAGGTATAATTGACCACTATTCTCTTGAATAGTTGCAAGTCACAAAGCCTAATTTATATTAGCAGTATCAAAAAAAGGAGTATGTTGGCTAAATTAAGAGTAGTGGCACTGATGTTAGGGATGGCTTCAAGCAGGACCGAAAAAAAATGTCAAGATTTTCTATCCTATTCTCCTCTTGGCTTTTCTCTGAGTGCAGATTTCATTTTCTTCTGGTGCAGATGGGTCTTCTGCACATGGTGGAGAATATAGCTACAGGCAGCTTCAGACTCACGTTATTTCAGCTTACCCACTTCAAGAGGCCGGTCCACTATCCCAGGTTCAGTATGTAAAATCCCAGGAAGAATCTCTATAGCAGTTGTTGTCAGCCCTTCAAACATTTAGCCCTCAGGGTCAGGTCCATTTTTCATGCACACATCTTCCAGTGTCCTGTCACTCTCCAAACAGCCAGCACCTGCATTTCTTTGTCAGAGGACTTGCCTTCAGGCAGATGGAACCAGTTTGGCTTGCACACACAGATTTCCAGAAGTGTCTGGAAATCTATGTCCCTGGCAGGTAACCTTTAAACAATGACTGACAGGTGTGGAGATATACTATAGCTCCCTTATCCAACACAGATGTAATTGACACAGTTTTCAGTTTTCCTATGGAACTGAGCCAAAGGCAGAAAAGAGCCTGCTTCTAGGGTTGGTCCTCGGGTGGCCACTGGGAACTTGGATTTCAGGAGGGTTCCCATGATTCCCTTATAAGAGTAACTAATTGTGCCTAAACTATTTGTGCAAACAATCTGGTTGATGCTGAACCCCTTCTTTCCTTCTGGGGGACTGGAAATTTTACACATGCTAAGCACAGGGTCCCTACATGACCAGCCCCTAATAAAAACCCTGGACACTCAGTCTCTAGTGAGCTCCCCAAGTTGGCAACATTTCACGTGTGTTGTCACAATTTGCTACTGGAGTAGTTAAGCATGTCCTATGTGACACCACTGGGAGAAAAGTCTTGCAGTCTTGTTCCTGGTTTCCTCTGGACTTTTCCGTATGCACCTTTTCCCTGCGCTGGTTTTGCTTTGTATCCATTTGCCATAATAAATCATAACCATGGGTATGACTATATGTTGAGACTTGTGAGTCTTTCTAGTGATTCATTGACCTGAGGGTGGTCTTGGTCTGATGCTGTTGCACCCTTCTGTGGCTTTCTTTCCTTCCAAGGATCACTTCCACATTCTTCAATTCTCCTCTAGATTTTTCTTGGGAAAATTTCCTAATAAATTCCTTTCATACCATGCCCCAACTAAGGGTCCCCTTCTGAAGAACCCAATCTAACACAGATTCTGATTGTTCTGAGTCTTAATCAATTACTGTGATCAGGAAAATGAGGTGTTATTATCTAAATCTTGACCATGTGCTCATATCTGTAGTCAGGCAAAAAGGGTCTTTCACCAGAAGCAAGAGGAAAGGGGAGGCAGGTGCCAGAAAAACACAAATAATAGCTAAACCACAGATAATACAACCCTTTTCTTCTAGTCTAAAAGCTTACATGCTGATGTAATATGATATTTGTGAGGGAATAGTCTCATTTGAAAATTCCTCATCTTCTTAATTGCCATTTTCACAAAGTGAAAATTTATTACTTCATGAGCTATAGTATGTACAATTTTTTAAAAAGTCAAAGCCTTGGTGAAACGAAGATGCTTTTTCTTGAGCAAATCTCACTCATAGCTAAGGGACTTGCTCTCATATACCAGCTTTTCAGCACCTAACTCAAGTTTGTGCCTTGGAAAAATAATAAATTACTTTATATATCACAAAATTCCAATGGAAACTCTAAATGTCAAATTCAAAGATATAGCAGACCTAATTTATCAAGCTAGAATTCTTTAATGAGTTTACTGATCTTTAAAAAAAATAGTAACTAAATGAAGTTTCATGTCTGCCCCGAGCATCTCATATCCATAAGTGTTTTCTCAATAGTTTTCCTTTTGTCCTCCAACAATTCCTGGAGCATCTGCCTTTGCTTTGCTTTGTTTTGTTTTGTTTTTCCAACAAGGATTTCTTATGCCCACCCCCTTTTTAAAAATATGCTTATGAAAGAAATACATTCACATTATAAGCATTTCAAGATACAAATATATGTAAAGTGAAAGTAAAAGTCACCCATAATCTCACCTACTAGAGATAAAGTAGGGCAGGGTTTTTAAATGAATATATATATGTATTGTTTATTTTTAAAAATTATAACTGTTAGCACTATTTTGTCATTCCCTTTTTCCCAAATGAAAAATATGTCATGGGCATCCTCCTAGATCATTAAAATTTGAAAGAAATTTATCTCATTCTTTTTAACGGCCACAAAGTATTCCATTTTATCATTAATTTAACTAATTAATAATGGGCATTTAGGTGGTATCTAATTTTTCACTACCCAAACAATTCTGCAGCAACTATCATTGTATTTATTTCTTTAAGCATTTATAGGAGTAGGATAAATTCTTACACATTAATTGATTGAATCAAAGCATATGCGCATTCAAATTTTTGAAAATTATTTCCAAATTAGCTTTAAAAAGGCCAGGCCCGTTTTATACCTTCATTAGTGTGCAAGAGTACCAATTTCCCTGTACCTTTACCAAAACGAAGTATTTTAGGGTCTTTCAAGACTTTCTCAACCTGATAAGTAAACAATATTTTATAGTTTTAATTTGTATGTTTTGATTACTACTGACTTTGGGCATCTTTTCAAAGGTTTATTGGTCATTTGTTTCCTATAATGTAGTGTCTTTTCATGTAATTTTCCCATTTTAAAATTAAGTTGTTCTTTTTTTTGCTAATAGGAACACTTTATGCATTTTGTATGCTAACCCTTTACCCATCAAATATTGCACAATGTTTTTCCTATTTTCATTTTTCCTTTATTTTTTAATGCTAATGTTTTTTACTCTGTTATCCAATTTGTTCTTGTTTCTCTTATGGTTACTCACCTTATTGTCATGTTAATAAAAGTCTCTCCTATCCCCATAATATAAAAATATTTTCCAAGTTTTATAATAAAACTGGTACAATGTGT
Organism: Tolypeutes matacus; assembly: GCA_026826555.1. Lineage (NCBI taxonomy): Eukaryota > Metazoa > Chordata > Mammalia > Cingulata > Chlamyphoridae > Tolypeutes > Tolypeutes matacus. The sequence continues at coordinate 19,374,307 of JAKSZT010053887.1, read as the reverse complement.
ATATCTTTCTTTGCATGACTTTATTTCTTCTTTAGTTTCACCTTTAAAATATGAGTTCCTTATCATTAAATCCCACTTAATCATCACTTAGTCTAGCTAAGTATATTTCTTTCCTTTCATCTTTGCTCAAAGCCAATCCTCCATTCTCATAAATTCCTTATCTGAATTTCACCCAATTTACCTAATTGGTTCCTCTCTATCCATCTGAGGCTTAAGGGACTGAGCATGCTTTTTCAAGTGCAGATTCATTAGTTACATGCAGAGGATGAGTTCTGCTCTTTTCACATAATGCTTTCTTTTCCAACTAAATTAATGGGTTCCATGTTACCTGCCCAATCACACAAAAATTCCAATTTGCACTCATGTCCTTAGATTTTATTTTGAATGAATCAGGTATGCCAAAAATGGAAGCACTGTCTTCTGTCTCCAATTCCCTCTTCACCTCACCTGAGCTTCTCCTTCTGGCTTTCTTATTATATTAATGGTATCCAGTTATTCAGAATCAAAGCTGCAAAATATCTTTGTCAGCTACCTCTCCAAACTTCCACAGCAATATTAGATCATCCTCCAAGTCCTACACAATGTCCTGTATTATAATACTCACATTTTTATCCAATTGGGTTCTCATTACCCATCCATGACTAGTACAAAAGCCTCCTAATTTCTACTATCCAGTTTATCCTACAACATGCATGTAGATTGAAAACTTTCAGTGTCTCCTTTTTATAAAATAAAATTTAAGTAGCCTACCTTGGCATTCCAGATGGTGGGTCCTTAGTCTTGAGTCCCCTGAGAGAAGGGACCAGAATGTTTATTTTTGAAACATATTCTTAAGAACATAACTATGATTTGAGAAGAGTGAAACCAGAAAGGAGGACTGTCAATTTAAGGATGTGTTACTGAACTGGTTATTGCTGTAGGCAACTGGGTCTTGTTCCTCTTGGGGGCTCTCTGAGGATCTGTAGAGAATAATTCAAAGAAATGTCTGCCTGATGGGCAAAAGAGGTGGATATTTATCCATTGACTCCCTTTGGTCAAAAGTTGCCCCATACACTTGTGTCAGAATGGCTGGGCCATTTCTGCAGGCAGTCCCGTAAGGCATAGGAGTCCTGTGAGACACAGGAAATGAGAGATATGTGGTGAAGTTGACTGGAGGCGCTGTCAGGTTACCTATGAGCAGCTGTTTGCTGTGGCAATGGCTGGGATAAATAGATGGTCCAAAATGATGTAGGGCATAAGGGGTAGCCAATACAAGTGGGATGAACCATAAGCTTTTAACTTGAAATCAGAGTTCTATAACTCCAAAGCCCATGTTCATAATCTCTGGGCTGTCAGAAGGGGATGTCCTATTCAGTACAGAAAACAGTTGGCAAGCTTTATTGGTGAAAATTTGAATTTTTTCCTGGTCACTTTCAAAATTTTTATTGAGGCTGGTGGGGTTCTTATGAGAAATAGGGAGTATAAGAGAAGAGAGAAATGTAGGTAATGAGCTGAGAAAAGATGGTATGTTCTTTTAGAAGAATGTTTAGTTAGAAGTGCCACAGGGAAGTTCAGATGGTGATGTTCAGCTGGCAGCTAGAAATAAGGTATTATGAGCTTGATGTGACGTGGAACCAAAAATTAGGAGTCCCTCTGCAAGGATGTCTTTTTTAAAATGTCAGAAACATGGTTGGGATTATCAATGGAAATTAGGGGAAAAAAGAAAGAAGCCAAATACAAAAATTATTTAAGTAAAATTTATATTTAGAGTTTGGAAAGATGAAGTACCAGAGAATGAGTCATAAGATAGTTGAAAGAACTAGGGAACTCAAAAGAATGTGTCATAGAAGTCTAGAAAAAAAAAGGATTTTAAGGAGGAGGAGGCCAATAATGTCAAAATGCTGCAGAGCGGCAAAAGAGGCAAAAAGAACCGAGTGTAAAAAATTCTGCAGTTGCAGGTTGTCTATGTGGGTAAAACAAGGGGGATAGTTGAAACAAATAGGCTGATGATTCCATAAAACATTTCCTGAATCCCTACCAAGTATTCCTCATTGTACTACCTGCAACTTGATGTGTCTGTCCTCTCGAGAAGCTTATATTAAAGTCGAGAATATAAGACTAGAACATATGAAACCAGGTAAAAACATACTAAAATTAATTTTTCTCCTTAATATTTTAGGGATTTAAAGAGAGAGAGTTGGCTACATAGTATTTATTGTATATAAGCTCCATAATTTTTTTTTCTTTTAATTCCATCAAAACCTATTAAAATGTATGGTCCAAAATGCAAACCATAATGCAAATCATTGACCATGGTTAGCAACAATGTTTCAATATTTGTACATCTGTTGTAACAAATGTACCATCCACATGTCAAATGTTATTAATAGGGGAAAGAGGAAAGAGGGATGTTGGGAATATGGGAATCCCCTATATTCAGGCTCCATAATTTTTAAGTAAACTTTTTATTTTGAGATCAGTAGATACATAAGCGGAAATAATACAAAAATATCCTATATACCTTTTACTAAGGTTCCATCAATCTTAACATCTTGTAAAATTAAAATACTACATCACAACCAGGATATTTGCTTTGATATAATAAAGATACAGAACTTTTCTATCACTACAAGTATCCTTATTTTACCCTTTTATGGCCTTTGATGGTTTAAAGCTGTATGTACCCATTCCTGTTGATGTAAAGCCATTGTAAGTAGGATCTTTTGATAAGGCTACTTCAGTTAAGGTGTGAACTAACTTATTCAGGATAGGACTTAATCTTATTACTGAGTCCTTTATAAACAGAATGAATATACACAGAGAGAAAGAATCTCACAGAAGCAAGAAGCTGAAATCAATGGAACCCAGAAGAGAAGGGAGAGACCAGCAGACACTGACATGTGACTTGCTTTGTGGCAGAGGAGCCAAGGATCACTGGCAGCCAGTCTTTGGGAAGAAAGCATCGCCATGATGATGCCTTGATTTGGACATTTCTCTGGACTCTAACCTTAAGCAAATAAATTCTCATTGTTTAAGCCAAACCCATTTCATGGTAATGCTTTGAGCAGCCTAGGAAACTAAAACATGGCCATACACTCTTCTCTCCTGAACCCACTGTCTACTTAATATCTGGCAACCACTATTCTCGTTTCCATTTCTATTATTTTGTCATTTTGAGGATGCTCTAGAAAGGGAATCATTCAATATGCACTTTTGGGGGATTGGCTTTTTTCACTCATCATAATTCTCTAGAGATATATCTATGCTTTGTATATCAACAGCATGATCCTTTTTATTGCTGAGTAGTATTCTATAGTATGAATGTACCACAGTTCATTTAACCATTCACTCATTTAAGGGGATCTGAGTTGTTTCCAATTTTCTGCTATTGTAAATAAAGCTACAATAAACATTAATATATAAGTTTTGTATGAACATAACCTTAATTTTCTATGATAAACGCTCAGGTGCACAACGGCTGGGTTTGTAAGGCAGAAGTATGTTTAATATTTAAGAAACTGCCAAAGTGATTAGCTGTAACATTTTATATTCCCAAGAGCAATGTATGAGTGATCCAGTTTCTCCACATATTTCTAGCCTATGGTATTGACGATAATTTCTATTTCAGTTTTTCTGGTATGTATGTAATTTTATCTTTTGATTTTAATTTGCATTTTCCTAGTGGCTAGTGATGTTGAACATCCATTCATGTGCTTATTTGACATTTGAAAATCTTGTGCTGTGAAATGTCTTTTCATGTCTTTTGCCCTTGTACTAATTGAATTATTTGCTTTCATACAGTTGAGTTTTGAAGATTCTTTATATATTCTAGATACTGGTCCTTCATTGGATGTCTGGTGTGCAAATATCTCCTCCCACTTTGTAGCTTACTTTTATATATTCTAAACAGGGGCTTTTGTAGAGCTAAACTTAATTTGGTAAAGTACACACTTTACCATTTTTTCCTTTTATGAATCATGCTTTGATGTCAAGACTAAGAACTCTGCTTACACCTACCTCCTGAAGATTTTTGTAAGTTTATTTCTAAAACGTTTTACTGTTTTATGTTTTACATTTAACTCCATGTTTTTATGTCCTAAAAAAAAGCTTGGAAGATCTTTTTTTTTTCTTTCCTTTTTTTTATTAGAGAAGTTGTAGCTTTACAGAAAAATCATGCAGAAAATGCAGAGTTCCCATATAACACCCCTTACCCACATGGCTTTCCCTATTTTTAACACTTCACATTAGTGTAGTTCTGTTACAACTAATGAAACAATATTTTAATTATACCATTAGATGTACTCTATAGTTTACATTAGGGATCACTGTTTGTGTTCTACAGTTCTATGTTGTTGGTTTTTTTAAAAATTTTATGCTGGTAAGATATATACAACCTATGCGAATATTCTCACTGTCCTGATTCTGTGATAATCAGGGTGGGCT
>JAKSZT010053887.1:19253881-19369485 GCA_026826555.1 Tolypeutes matacus | reverse complement strand
AAAAAAAAAAAAAATAAATCAAAAAAAAAAAAAAAAAAAAAAAAAAAAAGATATATACAACCTAAAATGTCCTATTTTATCCACTTTCAAGTATACAATAAGGGGTCTAATTACATTTAAAATGTTGTACTACCATCACCACCATCCATTACCAAAAGTATTCCATCACCCCAAACAGAAACACTATACCAATTAAACATTAACAACCCACTCCCTACTCCTTTGCTAGCCCTTTGTAACCTGCATTTTAGTTTATGACCTTATGAATCTGCTTCCTCTAATTATTTCATATCAGTGAGATCACACAATATTTGCCCTTTTGAGTCTAGCTCATTTTACTCAACTTGATGTCTTCAAGATTCAGCCATACTGTTGCATGCATTAGAACTTCATTCCTTATATAGCTGAATATTATTCTACTACATGAATTTACCACATTTTGTATATTCATTCATCTCTTGATAGACACTTGGGATGCTTACATCTTTTGGCAATTGTGAATAATGCTGCTATGATGATCAGTGTGCAAATATCTCTTGGAGTTCCTGCTTTTAATTCTTTTGGGTATTTAACAAAAATGAAATTGTCAGATTATATGGTAATTGCGTACTTTTTTCAGGAGCCACCATACTGTTTTTCACAACTGTATCATTTTATATTTCCATCAACAATAAACAATTGCTCCTATTTCTCCATATTTTCTCCAACACTTTCTCTTCTCCATTTTTTGAATAGTAGTTATTCTAGTGTGTGTGAAATGGTACCTCACTGTGACTCTAATTTGCATTTCAATAAGATTAATGATATTGAGCATCTTTTCATGTGCTTATTGTCCATTTATAATTCTTCACAGAACTGTCTATTCAAGTCTTTTGCCTATTTTTTTTAAGGAGGTATGGGGATTGAACCTAGGTCCTCATACATGGGAAGCAGGCACTCAACCACTGAGCTACATCTGCTCCCCTGCCTATTTTTTTTAATTGGGTTGTTTGTCTTTTTATTGTTGACTTATAAGATATTTTTATATTCTGGATATTAAAGTCTTATCAGATATGTGGCTTCAAGATATCATCTCCCATTCTTTAGGTGGTCTTTATACCTTCATGGTGAAGTCCTTTGAAAACAATTATTTTGATGAGATCTCATTTATCTATCTTTTTCTTTTGTTGCTTGTGCTTTGATTGTAAAGTCTAAAACTCATTACCTAACACAAGGTCTTGAAGAGGCTTCCAAATGTTTTCTTCTAGGTATTGCATAGTTTTGGTTCTTATATTTGGGTTTTTGAACTGCTTTGAGTTAACTGTTGTAGATGGTGTGAGGTAGTGATACATCTCCTTTCTTTTGTATATGAATATCCAATTTTTCAAGCCCCATATGTTAAAGAGACTACTCTTTCCCTTCTGAGGAGACAAGGCACCTGTATTAGTCAGCCAAAGGGGTGTTGATGCAAAATTCCAGAACTCTGCTGGCTTTTATAAGGGGTATTTATTTGAGGTAGAAGCTTACAGTCACAAGACCCTAAAGAGTCCAAATGAAGGTACCATAAGAGGTAATTTCTCACCCAAAGTCATTGGCCACATGTTGTAGCAATATGGCTGCAAGGGTTAAGCCTTCGTCTTCCTCTTAAGGCTCCATGTTCCCAGCTTCTTCCAATTTCAGCTATAGACTGAGCTAAGTCTCATCTCTCTCCTGGAGCTTGTTTCTCTCCGGGCTCAGCTGCTTGGTTCCCTCCACAAGGTCAGCTGTAGATTATCAGGCTCACTCTCTTCCCAGGGCCTCTGACATGTGTACGGAGCCATCTCTATTCCTCTGTGTTCTTCTCTTGTGAGTTTACTTCCCAGGGCTCCAGTGTCAAAACTCCAACACTTTCCTCTGCCATGTCCTTTCCTCTATGAGTTTCCGCCCACCAGGGCAGGGACTCAACATCCTACTGACATGGCCCAATCAAAGCCCTAATCATAATTTAATCAAGTAAAAGTGAAACCTCTGAAGTTAATATAATCTAATATGTCCAGAAGAACAGATCAGTTTACAAATATAATCCAATATCTATTTTGGAATTCATAAACAATATCAAATGGCTACACTCCACGCTCTGAATTCTGAAAAGACATTACAATAATCAAAAAACCTTATTTCAGTAGCAATGCTAAGTACAAAATCACATCACAGTCAGTTTATAGAAACACAGTTGGTCTTGGGGCAAAGTCCTGTCTAGCTGTAGACCTCTGAAACTTACAAAACAATTCATCTGCTTCCAATATACAAATGGACAGACAAAGGATAAACATTTGCATTACCATAAGGAGAAATTGGGAGGGAAACATTAGTCACTGGTCCCCTACATTTCCATAAACCTTCTGGGCATACTTCAATAGACTTCAAAGTCTGAAAGTCACTCTTAAGATGTTGGTTTCTTCTTCCTGGGGCCTCACAGAGACCCACCCTTTCCACAGGCTTACCCAATGGGTATTTTCTTGGTTCCACCCTCATCAAGTATCTGGGTAGCAACTGAGCTCCAGACCTCACTCTCCAAGAGTGTTGGGATGATGGCCACACTTTACCCAATCTTTGGGTTAAAGTCTTAACCCCTCTAGTACAATGAAGTGAAGACAATATCCTCCCTAACCTTTGGCATACAGGCCCACCCCTTTCAGACCTATGGGGTGTCAACTTTACCCTCCCTAATCCTTGGGGAATGTGCTCCACCCTCTCTGTACCCTGGGGCTGCAAAACTCTCCCTGAACAGTGGGCAAGAACATCCACTCTCTTCAACTGCTAGGGCAAACTTACCTTCTCTGTACACATGGGTGGGGTTTCTCTCTTGGCCTAAGGCAAGCCTTAATTCCAGATCTCAGCTTTCATGGTTTTCCTCTTGAAGCTGTTTCCCTTTCCATCTTTCCCCTACATGCCCTTTTTAGTCCAAGCTGACAGTGGTTTTATTCATACAGCTCTCTCAAACAGCTAGTTGGTTTAGTGTGCAAGAAGCAAGGTCCAAGCCATCAGACAGTAAGACTTTCCACAAGTCTTTCCTAGATAACTGCATTTTCAATCCTGATGTACAAGTTCCAAGTTTAGTTAAGTCCTCAAATGGGGCACTATCACCTGGGGGCTTGATTTCCAGAGGCTTAGAATTTCCAGAATCAGTTTCTGGCTTCATTGTGCCCAACAGTTCAGGTCTCAGCATATCTCTCTCATCTAGCATTTTGCTATAACCTGCAAGGACAAGCCAAGACACATTCTCCAAGTTTACCTTGGAAAGTTCTTCAGCTAAATGCCCAGGCTCACCATTTTCAAATTCTGTCTTCCATAAAACATTGGGAGTCAATATTGCTGTGATTTTAAAGCATGATCACCTTTCCTCCAGTTTCCAATAATAGTTTCATATACTTCTAAGTCCTCATATAAAGTGTCTTTAGTGTCCATATTCCTACCAACAGTCTCTTCAAAGCAATCTAGGCCTTTTCTATCAAGCATCTCACAATTCTGTAAAAAAATACCCCCTACCCATTTATAAAATGATTCCAGCATTTTGGTAATTGAAAGCATGACTCCACTCCTGGCAACAAATTCTGTATTAGTCAGAAAAAAGAGTGCTGATGCAAAATACCTTTGTCAAAAATCAATTGGGGAGTTCCAGCAAGATGGCGTCAACTTAGGTGTACACTCCCCACCTCTCTCACAAAAAAAATGGCTAAGAAGGTGCAAAACCCTACCTGAGTGAGCTGTTTTGGGAACCCACAGAGCAGGAGCCTTCAGGGCATCAATCTGGAGGGAACCAAACAAAGATATAAAGACTCCAAGGGAAAACTATGAGTTTTTGCCCCTGTGGCTGGAAATGGCAGGTGGCTAAGCCCCACCCTCAAGGCAAAAAGTCTCCACGAACCCCCTAACTCCCACCAGACACCAAGTGGGAGGGAACGTTCTCGGTAGGAAGAGGGTTCTGGTGAAAGATAGAGAGGTGTTTCCTATCTGTGGGTCTGGTTACCTGGGCCCCCTTTGAACTTTAGGGAGCATACCAGCTGGCACTAAGTTGGCCCAGGAAGCAGGGAGAGGGGAATGTGCTCAGGCAGCCTGGTGCACACAGCCACCCTGAGAGAAAGGAACTTGGGTGGGGAGAGGGTGGAGACAGGCAATTGACTAGTCCAGTGATGAAAACTATCAAAATTCCAACACCCCTAAGGGAGGCAGGTGGTAGAAAGCCTCAATAAGCTTTCAAGGGCCTGTTTAGGGTCCCCTGGGAGGAGAAGGGGTCTGGAAGAGGGTTGAGAGTGGTTTCTTTGTGGTGAGTTCAATCACCACAGTCCCCTTTGAATCTCTGAAGGGACCTCAACCTGACCAGGAGAGGGAAGGCGGGATCCACTTACACAGGCTGTCATGCCCAACTGCCCTGGGAGAGAAAGCAATTAGAAGAGAAAGGGGGTGGGAACAGACAGGCGCCTAATCAGCAGGACTCTGGCCAATTGCAAAGATTCTAACTTGCCTGAGGGAAAGTGGGTGGATAACTTTCTGAAAGGTTAACCAACCCAAGGAGAAAGTTTAACTCTGTGGAGGAGTTCCCACCTTTAATATACATGGTCCCTGATTCAACTCCTGGCTCTTCTTAGAGAAGTGATCCACTGAGTTATCAGACACACAGTTGATAACTTTAGAACACGGAACATATAGACATTCTTTTTGTATTAGCTTTTCTTGGATCTCTTATTTTTCTTGAAAAAGTTTCCTTTTTAAAATTTAACTTAGTTTACTTGCTAAAATCTAGTTCAAAACCTGCAGAGGGCAGGCTGCAGGATAATTAATGAACACCAGCAGGCTGAGAAGCCCTTTAGGGACCTAAGAGGGAACGCTGTTTTTCCATGTTTTTTGTTTGCTTGCTTGTTTGTTTGTTTTTTGTTCTTTTCTTTTCTCTTTTATCCTCTTTCTATGCCCACCCCCTTTTAAAATCAGGTGGTGCTCTCTTGTTTCTTCTTTATTGTATTTCCCCTTCCTTTGTTTCCCTTTTTTTGTTGTTTACCAATTTTGTCTACCTACTCTATTTCTTTTCCTTCCTTCATCTTTCTATCTTCTGCTTTCTGTTATTGTTCTTACATTCCACCTTTTTTGTTTGGACTTCAATTTTCCTTGTCTTTATTTCTCTCTCACTTTTTCTCTGTTTTCTTTCTTTTTTTACTTTTTTCTATTTGTCTTTTCTCTTTCCTTCCCTTCTCTTCATTCTGGCCTTTTAATTCATCCTATCTATTTTTCTCTATTCAGTTTCTCATCTCATTGTTTGTGCTTCACTTTTTTATTCTTATTCCTCTGCACTTCTTACTCAAGTTAATTATTCATTTTCCTAGGTCTCATATGGCTCCTCGTCTACCTTTTGCTATTATTATTACTATTATCCTTTTTCTCTTCTTACCTTTTTCCTTTTCTCTGTCCTTAGTTTTTTTTTCCCGAAGGGAACATACACAACAGCAAGGAAAAAGAATAAGAGGAATGAATTGTCAACATGAACACTTACCACACACACAAAAACAGCAATAAATAAAACCCTAAATTACAAAGAGAAGCTAATCAACTGAATAAACCCATCAAGATAAACTGATGCCTAGACATCAATAAGACATTACAACCCATATTAAGAAACAGGAAGACATAGCACAGTCCAATGAACCAACTGAAAAACAAGAGGAGATGCGGAACATGGAACACCTAATCATAGATGGCTAAACAAATATCATGAATCAACTTAATGAAGTGAAGGAAGAGATTAAGGATATTAAGAAGACACTGGGAGAACACACTGAAGAAATTGTAAACATACATAAAAAGATAAAGGATATGATGGTTATGAATGGCACAATACAAGAAATAAAAAATACAGTGGAAGCACATAACAGCAGATTTGAACATGCAGAGAAAAGAATCAGCAATGTGGAAGACAGTACGGCTGAAATCAAACAGATAGTAGAATAGATAGATAAAAAGATAAAAAAAAATCCAGCAGAGATGCCGGGATTTGAATGATAGCACGAAACGCACAAACATATGCATTATGGTCATCCCAGAGGGAGAAGAGAAAGGAAAAGGGACAGGGTGTGTTGGAGGAAATAATGGCTGAAAACTTCCCAACCCTACTGAAGGACATGTACGTATATGTCCAGGAAGCGCAATGTACCCCAAAGAGTATAAATCCTAACAGGCCTACTCCAAGCCATATACTTGTCAAATTGTCCAATGCGCAAGACAAAGAGAGAATACTGAAAGCAGCAAAAGAAAATAGAATCATCACATACAAGGGAAGCTCAATAAGATTAAGTGCTGATTTTTCATCTGAAACCATGGAGGCAAGAAGGCAGTGGTATGACATTGTCAAGAAAAAAACTTCCAGCCAAGAATTCTCTATCCAGCAAAAATGGCATTCAAAAATGAGGGAGAGTTCAAAATATTCACAGTTAAACAGAAATTAAGACAGTATATCAATAAGAAGCCTGCACTTCAAGAAATATTAAAGGGAGTTCTTCAGGTTGAAAGAAAAAAACAGGAGAGAGAGAGTTGGAGGAGAGTGTAAGAACAACTAAAAAGATAAGAAGAGAAATAAAAACAACATAGGCATACATAAACCTAACAAAAATATGGCTAATGTAAGTAATTCCTTGACAGTAATAACATTAAATGTTTATGGATTAAATTCACTAGTCAAGAGTCACAGATTGGCAGACTGGATAAGGAAATATGACCTACTATATATTGTCTACAAGAAACCCACCTTAGACCCAGGGATGCAAGGAGGCTGAAAAGTGAACAGTTGGAAAACCATTCTACAAGCAAATAATAACCAAAAAAAGGGTGGGAGTAGCTATACTAATATCAAGCAAAATAGACTTTAAATGCAAAACTATTGTAAGAGACAAAAATGGACACTATATATTAATAAAAGCGATAATCAATCAAGAAGAAAGAACAATCATAAACATTTATTCACCTAACCAGGGTGCCTCAAAATACATGAGGCAAACACTAGAATAACTAAGTGGAGAAATAGATGTCTCTACAATTATAGTGGGGCAATTTAATACACCATTATCACTATTAGACAGAACATCTCAATAGAGAATCAATAAAGAAAGAAAGACTTTGAATAATACTTAGAGGACCTGGACCTAATAGACATATACAGAACATTACACCCAAATACAGTGGGATATACTTTTTCTCAAGTACACATGGATCATTCTCCAGGATAGACCACATGATAGGCTATAGAACAACTCTCAATGAATTCAGAAAGATTGAAATTATACAAAGTAATTTCTCTGACCACAATGGAATGAAGCTGGAAATCAGAAAGGGACAGAGAACCAGATTAGGCACGAAGATATGGAAGTTGAACAACACACTCTTGGACAAATGGTGGGTCAAAGAGGAAATTGCAAAAGATATCAGTAACGAATGAAAATTATAACACAATGTATCAAAATCTATAGGATGCAGCAAAAGCTGTACTGAGAGGAAATTCATAACCATAAATGCTTATATTAAAAAAGAAGAAAGAACTAAAATCAAAGACCTAACTGCACTCCTGGAAGAATTAGACCTAACTGCACTCCTGGAAGAATTAGAAAAAGAACAACAAACTAACCCCCTAGAAAGAAAGAAAGAAATATTAGACCAGAACTAAACGAAATTGAAAATAAAAAAGCACTAGAAAACAAAACCAAAAGCTGGTTCTTCAAGAATACCAATAAAATTGGCAAACTCTTACCTAGACTAATAAAGAAAAAAAGAGAGAAGATTCAAATACTTAAAATAAGAAATGAGGAAGGAGATATCACCACTGACCCCACAGAAATAAAGAGTATCATAAGAGGGTACTTTGAAAAATTATATGCCAACAAGATGGACTATTTAGAGGAAATGGACAAATTCCTAGAAACACACAAGCAGCCTACATTGATGAAAGAAGAAATCGATGAACGCAACAGACCAATCACAAATAATGAGATAGAATTAGTCATTAAAAACCTCCCAACTAAGAAAAGCCCAGGACCAGATGACTTCTACCAAACATTCCAGAAAGAACTAACACCAATCCTGCTTAAACTCTTCCAAAAAATACAAGTGGAGGGAACATTGCCTAACTCATTCTATGATGCCAATATCATCCTAATAGCAAAGCCAAACAAAGATGCCACAAGAAAGGAAAACTATAGACCAACCTCTCTAATGAAACTAAATGCTAAAATCCTCAACAAAATATTTGCTAATCACTTTCAACAACACATCAAACAAATTATACACCATGACCAAGTGGGTTTCATCCTGGGTATGCAAGGATGGTTCAACATAAGAAAATCAGTCTATGTAATACAACACATAAACAGATCGAAAGAAAAAAAACACACGGTCATCTCTATAGATGTGGAAAAAGCATGTGACAAAACACAACACTCTTTCCTCATAAAACACTACAAAAGACAGGAATAGAAGAAAAATTCCTCAACATGATAAAGGGTATATATGAAAAACCCACTGCTAACATCATATTCAATGGAGAACTCCTAAAAGCCTTCCCTTTAAGATTGAGAACAAGATAAGGATGCCCACTTTCACAGCTTCTATTTAACATTGTGTTAGAAGTACTTGCTCAAGCACTGAGAGAAGAAAAGGTATAAAAGGCATCCAAATTGGAAAGGAAATAGTAAAAATTTCGCTATTTGCAGACAACTTGATCCTATACATAGAAAGCCCTGAGAAATCTACAACAAAGCTTCTAGAGCTTGTAAATGAGTTGAGTAAAGTTGTAGGTTATAAGATCAATGTGCAAAAATCAGTAGCATTTCTTACACAAACAATGAACAACCTGAGGAGGAAATCAATTTAAAAAATCCCATTTACAATAGCAACTAAAAGAATCAAATACCTAGGAATAAATTTAACTAAAGATGGAAACAACTTATACACAGAAAGCTATACAACACTGTTAAATCAACTCAAAGAAGACGTAAATAAACGGAAGAATATTCCCTGTTCATGGATAGGAAGACGAAACATCATTAAGAGTCTATCTTACCCAAACTGATCTACAGATTTAACACAATCCCAATAAAAATCATCACATTATTTTTTACTGAATTGGAAAACCTAACTATGAAATTTGTCTGGAAGGACAAGAGGCCCTGAATAGCCAAAGACATATTGAAAAAGAAAAATGAAATCAGAGGAATCACAATACCTGACTATAAAACATTACAAAACTGCATCGTATTGGCACAAGGATAGACATACTGACCAATGGAATGGAATTGAGAGTTCTGATATAGATCCTCAAATATACAGTCAACTGATATTCGACAAGGCCACCAAGCCCATTCAACTGGATGAGAATGCCCTCTTTAACAAATGGTGCTTGGAGAACTGGATATCCATATCCAAAAGAATGAGAGAGGAACACCATTTCATACCTTATACAAAAATTAACTCAAGATGGATCAAAGATCTAAATATAAGAGCCCAAACCATAAAGACTTTGGAAGATAATATAGTGAAGTATCTACTCAATCTTGTAATAAGAAATGTTTTCACGGACTTCACACCCAAAGCATGAATAGCAAAAGGAAAAATAGTTAAATGTGACCTCCTCAAAATTAAAAACTTTTGCACTTCAAAGGAGTTTGTCAAGAAAGTGAAAAGGCAGCCTACTCAATGGGAGAAATATTTGGTAACCATATATCTGATAGGCGCCTAATATCCTGCATATATGAAGAAATTCTACACCTCAAAAATAAAAAGACAAACAATTCATTAAAAAAACTGGCAAGTGATTTGAATAGACACTTCTTCAAAGAAGAAATACAAATGGCTAAAAAGCACATGAAAAGATGCAAATAAAAACTACAGTGAGGTACCATCTTATACCCATTAGAATGGTGGCTATTAAAAAAGTGTTAGAGAAGATGCAGAGGAACAGGGACTCTCATCCACTGCTGGTAGGAATGTAGAATGGTGAAGCCATTGTGGAGGACAGTTTGGCGGTTCCTCAAAAAACTAACTATAGATCTTCCATATGATCCAGCAATTCCATTGCTGGGTATATACTCAGAAGAATTGAAAACAAGGACATGAACAGGTATATGCACACAAATGTTCATAGTGGCATTGTTCACTATTGCCAAAAGTTGGAATCAACCCAAATGCCTATTAACTGATGAATGGATAAACAAAATGTGGTATATACATACAATGGAATATTACTGATCTGTGAGAAGGAATACAGTACTAACACATGGGATAACATGGATGAATCTTGAGGACCTTATGTTGAGTGAAGCAAGCCAGGCACTGAACGACAAATATTGCATGACCTCACTGATATGAATTAAGCAAACTGCACAGACTCACAGGGCTAGAGTCTGGAAGGCTGGTTTTCATGAAATAGAAAGGGACAAGAAGGCTGTGAGCCAATGCCCATATGGGCAAAAGCTATGATAAGGTGGAAGTATGTAGTTACGCAGTGGAGGGACATGACAGTGGTGCAATGATACTATTGGGTTAGACAGTGCAGGTATTTTAGGGGGGTAGGATGTGGAGGGGGGGGTTGGACTGTCCATGGACCTGGGGGGAGCTTTGGGGGAGGAAGCGGGTGAACACTGGGGATTGGAGGGTAAGTGGTTGAAACTACAATGTTGGGGAAGCTCTTTCGGCAATAGGGCAAGGTAGGATTACTGGCGTAGGGTGTTGGATATGGGGGTCATTCAGGACAGAGCACACCAGGGACAGGCTTCTAGGGAGTGTGCGAATGTTCATCTTGACATAGTGTGTTATATCAGTGGGTGGAGACCCACATAATGAGCAGGAAGTTGCTGGACTACCATCCTGGGGAGACCTGCTATGTTCTAAATAGAAGGATTGGAGTCTCTTGAGAGCATGTGTGGTGCCCAACAGGGGAGGACAAACCAGTGTGTTAAGCCCTCAGTGTTGTTGCAAGTAACTATGAATCTGGTCAATGATGGATACAAGCCATGTTAAGTTTCATCAAAATTTATAAGTGTATGGTCTAAAATGTAAACCATAATGTAAACCACTGACCACGGTTGGTAGATATGTTTCAATATTTGTACATCAGTTGTAAAAAATGTACCGTCCACATATAAAATGCTATTAATAGGGGAAGGGGGAAATGGGGGAGGATGGTGGATATATGGGAGTCCCATATATTCTGTGTGTGACATTACTGTGACCTAAAACTTATTTGAAGACAAAATGAAAAAAGTAAGACATTTGGGGAATAAATGGAAGAAAATGTCACTGTACATCCAGGACAACAGATCTTACAGTGATGAAAGGCAAAATGTCAAAAAAATTTTTTTTATTTTTTCATTATTTTTTATCACAATTTTTAATTTTTTAATTTTTAAAAATTTTCTGTATTTTATTTCCTATTTTTAAAACTATCATTATTATTTCATTTTCTTATTAATTGTATTTGGCTATTTTATTGGCTTCATTTTTGAAGAAGTTTTGGATCACAAAAGGGTTACAACTGTGGCAGGGGAGGGCCATTTGTGTAGGGTGTCAGTGAAGGGGGTTACATGGGAGAAAGTTCACTTGAGCATATATATAAGGCATATAAATGTGTGCAAATGTTCATGGGGCATTGTCATGGTGGGTGGAGATTCACATAATAACTGAAAGAATATTGAATTCCCATCCTGGGGAGTTCTGCCACATTCTCTGATGAAACAGCAAGAAACTCCCAAGTAGAGAGAGAGACAATGGCTAGTGAAGGAGGATGGTCCATTGATAGGCCCTTGAAATTTATAACTGTGCTTATGAAATTTTACTCTTGAAATTGAAACTTAGCATAGTATTATAGGTTGCCTAAGTGTTACCTCCTGAGAGGCTCCTTGTTGTTCAAATGTGGCGTCTCTTTAAACCGAATTCAGCATGTAAATGCAATAACTGTCCCCCAGCATGGGACATGACACCCAGGTATGAGCCTCCCTGGCACTGAGGGATTACTACCAAGCACCAACTGGCAATGCATCTGGGAAAAGACCTTGACCAAAAGGAGGAAAAGGTAAAGACAAATGAGTTTATATGGCTAAGAGACTTCAAAGTGAGTTGGGAAGTCATTCCAGAGGTTACACTTATGCATGTTTTAGCAGCATTTCCTTGACTGACAAATTAGACACTACCCCAAATAGCAGGGCTCCTGAGGGCTCTGGAGAAACCCAGGCACTATGGTCAGGGTAGACAGTTCATGAGTTTGGTGCTTTGCCAATGGGCCCTACTTTGGGGTTTGTGCTCCGTGTGAAAGGATTGGACTCGGTTGTGTTTTCCCTACACATGGCTCTTCAGTCCCTTCTATTTGAACCTCTATTTAGTGCTGGTGTTGGTGTATGTCCAAGAGACTTGAATCTTTGGACTGTCCATGTGCCAGCTGGGCCCTGAGCCTCAATGGAATTGCAACACCTACTCTCCAGTTCATTGGAATCACCCAGGACAACTAACAAGGAGGTGATGATGGACCACCACCATACCAAGGAACCGGGAGAGCCTACAACTGCAAGCAAGAGAATCCCATCCACTAGCCATATGGGACTGAGCCCCCTCTCAATTACAGGTGGAGTGGGCATCACCATCCCAGAATCCTTAGGACTGGGGAATGAACTATGGACTAGAGTGGACTTACTGGTATTCTACAATAGACTTATTGTGATTCTAGCAATGGAAGAACTTATATCATTGATGTGGAGGCAGTGGCCACTAGAGGTTCTGTGGTCAGGGAGAGGGAAAACAGATACAATACGGGGGCATTTTTGGGACTTTGGAATTGTTCTGAATGACCTTGCAATGGCAGATATAGCAATGGCCATTATATATCTTTCCATAACCTACAGAATTGTGTGGGAGAGAGTGTAAGCTACAATGTAAACTATAATCCATGTTTAGTGGCAATGCTCCAAAATGTGTTCATCAATTGCAATAAATGTACCACATTAATGAAAGATGTTGTTAATGGGGGCAAATGTGGGTGGTGTGGAGAGCAGGACATATGGAAATCCCCTATATTTTTTATGTAACATTTATGTAATTTAAATATCTTTTTAAAAAATAAAAATATTTTTAAAAATCAATTGGTCATGAATTCTAGTTGGTCAAGATAGCAGTGTAAGATACTCCAGTGTGATGTTACCCTTCAAAATAAATTTGAAGGTTGACTTTCCACTCTGCAGGGAAAGCTGTTGTAATTTTTATTGGGATTGTTTAATTTGTAAGTTGCTTTGAGTAGACTTGACATCTTATTGATATTTTGTCTTCCAATCCATGAAAATTGAATATCCCTCCATTTTTTAGGTCTTTGATTTCTTTTAGCAATATTTTATAGTGTTCTATATAAAATCCTTTATATCATTGGTTAATTTTATTCCTAAATATTTGATTCTTTTAATTATTCTTGCAAATGGAATTGTTTTCTTGATTTCCTATTCAAATAGTTCATTACTAACATATAGAAACCTTATTATTTTTTGAATGCTGATCTTGTTGTCTGCCACTTTGCTGAATTCATTTAACTCTAGTAGCTTTGGTCTGGTTTCCCAGGATTTCTGTATATAGAATCATGTCATCTGCAAATAGGGAACATTTGCATTTTGGATTCATTCTATTAATGTGGTGTATTACATTAATTGATTTCCCTATGTTGAACCATTCTTGCGTACCTGGAATAAATCCCACTTGATCACAGTGTATGATCCTTTTAATGTGCTGTTGGATTCTATTTGCTACTATTTTGTTGAGGAAGTTGGCATATAGATTCATGAGGGATATTAGTCTGTGATATCTTTTTCTTGTGCTATATTTATCTGTCTTTGTTATTAAAGTAATGTTGGCCTCATAGAATGAGTTAGTACATTTTCCCTTCGCTTCAATTTTTTGGAAGAGTTTGAGCAAGATTGGTGTTAATTCTTCTTGGATTATTTAGTAAAATTCACCTGTGATGCCATCTAGCCCTGGGTTTTTCTTTGTTGGGAGGTTTTGATTTCTAATTCAATCTTTTAGTTTGTTATTGATCTGTTGAAATCTTCCATTTTGTGTTGATAGGAATTTTTTCATTTCATCTAGTTTGTTTAATTTGAGAGCATAACAGTTTTTCATAGTATCTTCTTCTAAACCTTTTTTATTTCTGTGTAGTTGATAGTAATGTCTCTTCTTTCATTTCAGATTTTAATTATTTGTATCTTCCCGTTTTTGCTTTGTCA
The DNA here is from genome assembly GCA_026826555.1 of Tolypeutes matacus. Taxonomy (NCBI): domain Eukaryota; kingdom Metazoa; phylum Chordata; class Mammalia; order Cingulata; family Chlamyphoridae; genus Tolypeutes; species Tolypeutes matacus. The sequence continues at coordinate 19,355,239 of JAKSZT010053887.1, read as the reverse complement.
GTCTAGCTAAAGGTTTAACAATTTTATTGATCTTTTCATAGACCCAACTATTGGTTTTGTTGATTCTCTCTGTGATTTTTTTTTGTTCATTATTTCATAAATATTTGCTCTAATATTTATTATTCCCTTCCCTCTGCACACTTTGGGTTTAGTTTGCTCTTCCTTTTGTAGATTCTCCAGTTGTGAGGTTAAGTCTCTGATTTGAGATCTTCTACATTTTTAGTAGAGAAGTGAATTTACAACACAATCAATCATGCATACCATACAGGATTCCCATACAGCACCCCACCACCACTACCTAATATTGTTGTGACACATTTTTTACAAATGATGAAAGAACATCTTCATAATAATACTGCTATTTATGGTCCAAAGCTTATAGTTGGTGTATTTTCCCACAAACCACCCTATTAGTAACACCATATATTAGTATTGTATATTTGTTACAGTTCATGAAAGAATGCTCTCATGTTTGTACTCTTAACCACAGTCCATCATTCACCACAGGACACACTGTGTTTTTTGGTTTCCTGCCTTATACAATCCATCCAAAGTGTACACTCAGTGTCTCTCAGTTTCACCCCGAATTGTGTTGTCATCACCTTGGTCCATTTCAGAATGCTGTCATTACTCCAAAAGGAACTAATTCATATCCCCTTATAACTCTCATTGTTGATCCTTAGTATTGATATGGTATCATCTTTGCCATTGCTGCAAAAATATTGCAATATTACTTTTAACTGTAGTCTATAAGTTACATTAGTTATATTTTCCCATGTATCACCATATTCTAGTAACCTAAACTCCATGAGTTTACTCATCATATTAGTGAGACTATACAATATTTGTCCCTTTGTGTCTGGCTTATTTCACTCAACACATTGTCCTCAAGTTTCATCCATGTTGTCATATACTTCCCAATTTTATTTGTTCTTACAGCTGAATAGAATTCCATCATATGTATATAACACATTTTGCTTATCAATTTATTGGCTGATGGACACTTGGGTTCTTTCTATCTTTCAGCAATGTAGCCAGTTGATTTTGACAAGGCTGTCAAACCCGATCAACTGTGAAAAAAATAGTATCTTCAATGTTGCTGGAAGAACTAGACATCCTTATGCAAAAGAATGAAAGAGGTCTCTATATCACTCATATACAAAAATTCACTCAAAATTCATCAAAGACCTAAATATAAGAACCAGGACTATAAAACTCCTAGAAGAAAATGTAGGAAAGTATCTTCATGATCTTGTTTTAGACAACGGTAGCTTCGACTTTACACCCAAAGCATAAACCATGAAAGAAACAATTGATAAATGGGACTTCCTCAAAATAAAAAAAAATTTGTGCATCAAGGACTTTGTCACAGAAGTTAAAAGACAACCCTATTCAATGAGAGAAAATATTTGGAAACCACATATCTTATAAATGTCTATTATCCAGAATATATAAAGAGATCCTAAAATATGATTGTTAGATTCCTGTGTCAACTTGGCCAGGTAATGGTGTCTATTTGTTTGATGAAGCAAGTACTAGTCTTATGGTTACTCTGAGGACTTAAATCTTAAGTAAGTTGATTGAATTGATGGCTGATTACATCTACAATCAACTAAGGAGATTGCCTTCAACAATGATAGATGTCTCATCCAATTAGTTGAAGGCTTTAAAAGGAGAAGTGATGATTTCAGCAGTCAGAAGAGAGAATTTCCATCTCTATTTCAGATATCCAGCTTCTCCTGGAGAATTCATAAGAAATCTTCACAGCTTGCAGCCTGCCCTATGAAATTTGGACTTCTGCATCCCCATAGTCACTTAAGACAATTTTATAAAATTTCATAATATTTACAGGTATCTCTTGTTGGCTCTGTTTCCCTAGATAACCCTGCCTAAAACATAGAACTCAACAATAAAAGGACAAACAACTCAATTAAAATATGGGCAAAAGACTTGAATAGACATTTCTCCAAAATCAATAAACAAATGGATAAAAAGCACATGAAAAGATTCTCAACATTACTAGTTATTAGGGAAAGGCAATCAAAACCACAGTGAGATATTATTTCACATCCACTAGAATAGCTATGATTTTAAAAGAAAACAGAAAATATAAGTGTTGGAGAGGATGTGGGGAAATAGGAACACTCACTCATTGCTAGTGGGATGGTAAAATGGTGCAGCTGCTGTGGAAGACAGTTTGGCAGTTCCTTAGGAAGCTAACTACAGAATTGCCATATGACCTGGCAATCCCACTAGGTATATACCCAAGAGAATTGAAAGCAGGGACTCAAACAGATATTTGTGCCCTGATGTTCATAGAAGCATTATTTATAATTGCCAAAGATGGAAGTAACCCAACTGCCCATCAACTGATGAATGGATAAACAAAATGTGTTATATACATCCAATGGAATATTATTCAGCTGTAAGAAAGAATGAAGTCCTGATGCATGCAACAGCATGGATGAACCTTGAGGGCATTTTCTGAATGAAAAAGCCAGCACTAAAGGACAAATATTGTATGATCTCACTTATATGAACTAATTATAATAAGCAAATTCATAGAGATAGAATCTATACTATAGTTTACCAGGAGATAGATTGGGGTAGAGAATGGGGAGTTGATGCTTAATTTGTACAATCCTTAATGCATATTCACCCAATAGCAGAGCACCAAAATATGTGAGGCAAACACAATTAGAACTGCAAAGAGAAATAGACAAATCCACTGTTACATCTTCGGATGACTTCAATAGTCTTCTTTCAGTAATTGATAGATAAAGCTGGCAGAAAATCAGTAAGGATAGATTTGACTTGAACACTGTTATTGCTCAACTTGATCTAATAGATATTTTTAGACTATTCTATCCAACAACAGCATAATCACATTCTTCTTAAACTTGCATGGAATAGTCACCCAAATAGGCCACCTCCTGGTCCATAAAACACATATAAACCAATCTGCAATAAGAGATATCATACAAAGTTTGACCTCAGATCACAATAGACTTAAACTAGAAATTGATAAAATAAGATAGCTGGAACCCCCCAAAATATTGGAGATTAAGTAACACATTTCTAAACAAAACATAGGTTAAAGAAGTAGTCTCAAGAGAAATGTTTAAAATTACTTTGAAATAAATGAAAATAAAAATACAGCTTATCCAAATTGTGGAATGCAGTGAAAGCAGGGCATAAAGGAAAATTTATAGTGTTGAATACATATATTATAAAAGAAGAAGTATAGAAATAAAAAACTTTAGCCATGGGAAAAAAAAAAAAAAAAGAAGTATAGAAAGTCATCTTCCTCAACTTGATAAAGAATATCTATGAGATATCTACAGCCAACATTATACCTACAGGTGAGAAACTGGACACTTTCCCCCTAAGATCAGGAATAAGGAAAAGATGGACCTTCTCATCATTCCTATTCAACATCATACTGGGAAGTTCTAGCTATTCTAATAATACAAAAAGATATAAGAATTTAGAATAAAAATTAATTTGTCTTTGTTTGCAGATGACATGATTTCCTATATAGAAAAGCTCAAAGAATCAACAATAATTCTCCAGCAATTTCAGCAATGTTGTTGGATGTAAGGCTAATATACAATAGTCAATTGATTTCCTATATACTAGCAATAAACAATTGAAACTATTTATAGTATAGTTTATACTAACTATAAACAATTGAAATTTGAAATTAAAATGCAATGCCACTTACAATACCACCCTCAAAAATGAAATACATAGGTATAAATCTACAAAATATGTATGAGCTCTATATGCCAGGCTAAAGAAATTAAAAAATCTAAATGAATGGAGGAATATTCCATGTTCATGGATTGGAATATTTAATATTGTTAAATATCTTTCCAACTGGTATATAGATTCAGTAAAATCCCAATCAAAATCCCAGAAAGCTATTTTGTAGAAATCAACAAGTTGATTCTAAAGTTTATATGGAAAGGCAAAAGATCAAAATAGCCAACAGAACATGGAAGTCTCCATGACTGACCCTACCCAACTTCAAGACTTACTGTAAAAGTACAGTAATCAATATAGCAACATTATATTGTTGAAAGTATAGACAGATATCAATGGAACAGAATAGAGAGTGCAGAAATAGGCCCACACAAATATAGCCACCTGAACTTTGACAAGTGCACAAAAGCAAGTCAATGGAAAAATGATAAGTGTGAGCGTTTAAGGCTTTATGGACCCCAGAAAAGTATGTTATTAAAGTTAATCTATTCCTGTAGGTGGCTCCTTTTGATTAGATGAAGTTAAGGCATGGCCCAGGATGGGTCTTAATCCTCTTACTGGAGTCCTTTATAAATGAGATGAATACACAGAGAGAGATAGGGCCACAGAAGCTAAGAGAGAAAGCCAAGGAAGCCAGAAACTGAAAGCAATGAAACACAGAAAAGATGGGAGAGACTAGCAGACACCACCATGTGCCTTGCCATGTGACAGAGGAGTCCAGTATTGGCAGCAGCCAGTCTTCCAGGAGAAAGCATCACTGATTATGACTTGATTTGTACATTTTCACAGCCTCAGAAGTGTAAGCCTGGCAGCTAATAAATCCTCATTGTAAAAACCCAATCAATTTCTAGTATATTACTTTCAGTAGCCCAGCAATCTAGAACAGATTTTGGTACCAGAAAAGTGTGGTATTGTTATTGCAAATACCACAGATGTTAAAAAAGGCTTTTACATGGGCTGAGAAGAGGTGGGAACAATTGTGAGATGCTTGATAGAAACAGCCTAGATTGCTTTGAAGAGACTGTTGGTAGGAATATGGACACTAAAGGTATTTCCAGTGAGGCCTTAAAACAGAAATGATGATTGTGTCATTGCACACTGGAATAAAGGTAACCCTTGTTTTAAAGTGGCAGAAAATTTGGCAAAATTGAGCCTTGATGTCAGATGGAAGGCAGAATTTGAACGTGATAGGCTTGGATATTTAGTTGAGATTTTCAAAATAACTGTGGAAAGTGTGGCCTGGCTTCTCCCTGCAGCTTATAGTAAAAGGTGAGAGGAAAGGGTTAAGCTTAGAACTGTCCTCTTTTTGGTACAAAGAAACCAGAAATTGATGGTTTGGAAAATTCTGAGCTTCTGGAAAATGAGTCCCCATAGAACAGTGCTCCATGTGAACCCCATTTCATTGCAAGTCAGAATTAGAAATGCATTTACTTAGAAAGGATTTGTAGAAGGTTCTTTTGTCTTATGGCCTGGACCCCTGTGTACTATATGTGAAACCAATAAGTTTGTATGCACCATCTGCATGAACAGAACCACTGCCAGCCTGGACTAAAAGGGACAGAAAAAGGACAGATTGGAAGAAAAATGACTACAAAGACAGAACCATGAAAGCTGAGATCTGGAGTGAAGATATCTTCTTGGGCCAAGAAGGCAAATCCATCATGTATTTGGAAAGGGTGAGTATTGTTTGACCAAACAAGCACTGGGCTAATTGTAATACAAGGACATTTCATGGACTTTAATCATCAGTGAGTTGACTGCATAGATGGCTGGTTACATCTACAATCAACTAAGAAGATTGCCTAACAGTGAGTGACGTCTCATCCAATTAGATTAAGCCTTAAAAGGGAAAGCTATTTCAGCATGAGTTAGTGGTTGGAATTAGATGACATAAAAGTGACTGGAAAGAACTTTTTAGGAGTAATGTTTCCATAACTTGTTGAACTGCCTTATTCTATTTTTTTTTTTTTAATTTGAAAGAGTTTTTAAATAAAAGACCAAGAAGACCCAAGATGGCAAGAGTAGGAAGCTCTAACAATCAGCTTGTCCCACAGGACAACTAATAGTCAGGATCTGTCAGGATCAACTATTTGGGTGCTCTGGAGAACAGAAAAGCACAGTGCACCATCTAGGAAAGAACAGGAAAAGGAGACTGTGGAATAATGCAGCCTTTATGGAATACAGTTTGGCGGTTCTTCAAAAAACTAAATATAGAACTGTAGTATGATCCAGCAATCCCATTTCTAGGAATATATTCAGAAGAACTGAAAGCAAGGACATGAACTGACATTTGCATATCTATATTCATAGCAGCATTATTCATAATTGCTAAAATATGGAAACAACCCAAATGTCCATCAACCAATGAGTGGATAAACAAAATGTGGTATATATATATACAATGGAATACTATTCAGCTGTAAGAAAAAATGAAATTGGGATGCATATGACAACATATGTTGAGTGAAATAAGTCAGATACAAAAGGATGAATATTGTATGGTCTCCTTAATATGAACTGAAACAATGAGTTAACTCACAGAGGAAAACTCTAGAGTATAGGTTACCAGGAAATTGAATGTGGGTTTAAAATGGGAGCTGATGCTTAAGGTATGTAGAATTTTTAATAAGGTTTATTGTAAATGTGTGGAAATGAAGAGTTGATAGCAATACATTATAGTGAGTACAACTAACACTGCTGTTTTATAAATAAGGTTGCCTCTGAAAGGGGTAATCTGTGGATGTAATATTTCAATTGAAAGGAAGCTAGAGAATAATGTAGGGACTGTGTAACATAGTGATTTTGGTGGTGGATGAAGATTGTGGCTAATAGTAGAAGGATAAGAATGTTCTTCCTTTACAAAGTGTTAAGTATTTGTTGATACATGGGAAAATTACAGCTAATGTAATTTATGGATTATAATTAACAGTAATATTGTAATATTTTTGCAGCAATGGAATGGCAAAGAAGATATTATATCAATTCTAAAGGACAATATTGGGTGGTATAAGGGAGTATGGGATTTTTCTTTTGGAGTAATGAGAACATTCTAAAATTGACTGAGGTGATGACAGCACAACTCTATGATGAAAATGACAACCACTGAATGCACACATTGAATAGATTGTACAAAACACGAGCTGTATAACACAGGGAATCCTGTGGTGGAAGATGGACCGTGATTAACAAACAAATATGAGAACATTCTCTCATGAACTATAACAAGCATATAATACTATTACAGGGTGTCATTAATCAGGTAGGTTGGGTGAAAAATATACCAAGTGTAAGATATTAGCTACAGTTAGTAGAAATGTTTTGACAATGCTTTTTCATTATTTGTAACAACTGTTTCACAACAATTCAAGGTGTTGGTGGTGGAGTAATGTATGGGAGCCCTGTATGATGATATGCATGTTTGTTTTGTAAGTTCACAACTTATACTATACACTTATTGTTTATGGATGTTCATGTATGAATGATGAACTTCAATAAAAACTTTTAAAAAAGGAAAAAAGGAGACACAGTTAAGAATATGAAAAGACAAGACACACCCTGAGAGAAAATATTTTCAAAACCGATGTTTGGTGAGCGAATGTGGCTCAAGCAGTTGAGCACCCACCTCCCACACAGGAGGTACCAGTGAACTATAACCCAAAGTAAAAAATAAATATACATGAGTTCATACTGATGTAAATAAATTATTAAATAAATAAATGGGAAGAGACAAATCTCCTTTGCAGAAGAATTCTTAATAATGTATATAGATACTCTGCCCTCAAGAAGGGGGATCATAAATCTCCACTTCTAAGTGTGGGCTTTGTAGAGTGACTTGCTTCCAAAGAACACAGTATTAAAAAAAAGAATAAAAGAGAAACTACATAAGATACAACAACCCTTTATACAGACAAGCACTACCTCAGCCACATAATCAAAGTCAATACGAACAGTGATAAATCATGTTGATTCTTTGTATCCTTGAAATGATGTGTGAAAATATCACTTTACTTCTGTGGTTTTTCTCCCCAAATCCCATCAGTCTAACCGTGAAAAAAAAAATCAGGCAAGTTCCAATAGTGTGGCATTCTATAAAAACCTGATCAGTATTCCTCTAAATTGTCAAGGTTATCAAAACAAGGAAAGTCTGAGATACTGTAATAGCCAAGAGGAGCATAAGAAAACATGAAATCTAACTTTAATGTGGCACCATGGGTGGGATCCTGGAAGAAAAAAGGACATTAGGTAAAAACTAAGGAAACATGCATAAAATATATACTTTAGTTAATAATATTTTATGAATGCTGGTTCCTTAATTTTGACAAATATATTATACTAATGTAAGATGTTAGTAATAGGAGAAATTGAAAGTGGGGTATATGAGAATTCTTATACCCCAGGACCAGTTTGGCTGAAGAAGAGTCCTATATAGTAAAAGTAAGCAGAAATGGACTTTTACCTGACTGTGTAAAACTTTGAGTGCCTAATTTAGAAGTTTGGTCATTTATCAAGAATTACAGTATTTATACTGCTGATCATTACTGTCTAATACAAACAGATCAATAAAGATTTTTGTTTTCAACTCAAATTTTGGACATCTATAAGAACGTTATTGAACATAGTTACACCCTGGATTAGACTAAGTAAATGACTTATATTTTATGGTGGACTAAAGGGCTTTCTTTTTCTTCCAAAGTTATAGAGGAAAAATGTTTCTTAAGTTTTGGAAATCAAATAGAATTTTGCAGATTGCTATAAAGTCAATATGTAGTGTGTTTGATTATTAATATTTCTTTTGTTTGTGTTATCTATACACTGTAATAAGCATATAATGTCTTTTTAATGAAACATCAGTGTAGCAAGGTATTATCCAGATTCCTCTTACTCAAAAAAATAAAAATAAAAATAAAATAAAATAAATAAAAAATAAAAAAGCAAACAATTTCCAAATGTTTACATATTATCTTTAAAAACAGTTACCGCATAAGTGACTGTATAATAACTCAAACATGACTTTGAAATGACATTTTGTTAAAGCATAACTTTGGAGTCAGATAGAGCTGAATTCTTTTTTCTTTTTAAAGATTTGTTTTATTTATTTATCTCCACCCCCCTGTCGTTTTGCACTCGCTGTCTGCTCTCTGTGTGTTCTTCTGTGTCTGTTTGTCTTCTCTTTAGGCAGCACCAGGAACCGATCCTGCGACCTTCCAGAGTGGGAGAGAGAGGCTCAATCTTTTTGCACCACCTCAGCTCCCTGGTCTGCTGCTTATTGTTTCTTCTCTGTGTCTCTTTTTGTTGCATCATCTTGCTTCACCAGCTTTTCCTGCATGGGCCAGCACTCTGTGTGGGCCAGCTCTCTGCATGGGCCAGCTTGCCTTTCACCAGGAGGCCCCAGGAATCGAACCCTGGACCTCCAAATGGTAGATGGGAGCCCAATCGCTTGAGCCACATCCATTTTCCCAGACCTGAGTTCTTAAACCTGGCTCTGCCATCTACTACCTATGCACTTTGAGTGAGTTACTTAACTTATTTGAACCCCTTTCTCTCTTCTGTAAATAGAGACCATAATTTTCCCCTTATTTTCTAATAAAATTTAAATGAGAAAATATATATTGAATACATCTCAATTTTTGTCAAATAGTAAACCTTCAATAATGTCAGGTATTATTTTAAAATAATAATTAGCACAGAACCTCATTAATGCTCTAAAGCAGTATTTATTACTTTTCACTATGCCCTTCCACATATGAGCATAACCTTCTTATAAAAGTCATTGGTGATGACACACCTACATTTTATAAGCTTCACTTGGCAAAGCTTTGCACATCTAAAGGCTTCAGCCAGCATTCTTGGATGGCCTCCTTTTCAGTTGGTATTTATGATAAATAAATGAACACAACATTATTTTCTCCCATCTCACCCTGAAACTAAGATGCTGCTGCTGCATCTGCCTTGCAGGATATTGTGTGGAGTGAAGTGCAATTAATTAAGGAAAGGTTAAGTGCACATTTGATTCCAAAAATATAAGGTGCTAATTCAAGCCCAAACTTGTTTTCAAAATGCAGCACCTCAAAAATAATTGAACCATGAGTAGTGTGAATGAAAGGAAATATCACACTAGATAATCCCCACAGTCTTTGCCATTTTTATGCCCAGGGAAAGATCAGGTTTCCAGAATCTAAGAACAAAACTGGATAATCAATAAGAGGAGCATTTATCCCAGCTATCCCCCCATTTTGAGCACTTGAAATTAAGATTCTTTTCATCAAACACTCAGGTGACATTTGCTCCTTATAAAACAATGACATACTGTGGGTTAGCATTACTGAAAATTAATGTTTTCCATTTTTACTTGCAGAATGTCAGCTCTACTTTAATCTTGTAAATGTATGGGAGAATGTCTATGTAGGTGACAGATGCAGAATACAAACATGGATTAAGAGGAAGCATAGACACAATAAAAGAAAAGAAAAAATTAAAAGGGATCTTATGTTAACTAAAGGACTGAGAGGAGAGTAGGAAAAAAATAGAGAAAAATAGAAATTTATGAGAGAATTAGCTTTGAAATGGTAATTAAAGAGATGCAACAAAAATAAGTATGTAACAAAAGACTTGACTTTGCCTGGGCATTTGATCACATATGTATTGTGAGACATAAAATACCAGATCGAGAAAAGAGGGTATTGTGAAAGGGTACTGCATTTTTTAAATTGAAGCAATAAATTATACCTGGAATCTCCCCAGAGGCCTATAAATAGGAACCTGAAAGCATTTCCTTCTATTTATTTTATAAGTATAATAAACTTTATCTGCCTTTAGTATTGGAAACTTGTGCAATATTTATAGGCTGCTTACTTTCAATGTTATTCAGGAGATAGTATCAGGAGGCTAATGAAAAAGAAAATTGGGGTGGGGTTAGGGGACATTTTTCCTCTTGTTCAACAATCAAGATTTATCACAAAGATTTATCATTTTGCCTCCTGGCCCATTCACCAGTACCAATATAAGGTTACCCTATCTGGCCTGTGATATAATTGGGTTGACCACAGGCACATAGCTTTCTTGCTCTATAGAAGGTCATTATAGATAATCTCTTTGCACCAACAGAAATAATGGCAGTGCTCTCAGCCTCCAAGGAGGAGAAATTAATAGAGGATAGAGGAAAGTAAGAGCAAAAAGTGACTTAAAGTAGCTCGTATGTAACATGTGGCCAGACCAATAAGGAAAGACTCTTCTAACAGAAGGCTTCAACCACTTGTCAATGGCAACAGTGCATGTGGTGCTCTTGACCTTAAGAGCAGGCAGGGTTTATACTTAGAAGTGGTAAACAGCAGCTCATCCAGGATTTAAATTTCTTTATATCATGCAAATCTCAAGATTTTGCATAAAGAACCATAAATTTAAAACCTAGGCACTCTCAAATAATGTTTACAAAATTCTTCCCAGTACACCCACATTTCTGGTTTATCAAAAATGTTCTTGCCAAATACTATGTATTTATATGGCTTTCATAGATTCCTCAACATTTCAGGGGCTACGTGAGTAGTGGCTGCTTCTACCCCTGAATCTTTATAGAAGCTCATACAGATTGGTCAGCTGTTTTCAGATTTTCATCCATTGAAGCCATCTTGCTATTGTCATTCCTATATCAAAATTGCTTTACACTGCTTTCAGTCTGCACTGACTGGTTTGTTGAGTTCCTTCAATTCCATCATTACCCTCCCCTATAGTATAGGATGGGGCTGGTGTTTCTTCAGCCTCTCTGGGCAACTGCAGACATTTTCAGCCTGCCCAGACTGGATACTTGGACACCTTGTAGCTCATCCCTGCCCCCAGTGGGATAGGAGGGGAGCTGTGTTTCCTCTGCCTTTGGGCAACTGCAGGCACTTTCAGCCCACACGGACTGGTTCACTGAGTGCTTGAGGCTCCACCCCACCCTGAGAGGACAAGAGGGGGACAATGTTTCTCCTGCCTGAACTGGACTGGGTGCCTGTGACTCCACTCCCATCCCCCAACTGCAGGTACTTTTGGCCTGCACAGACTTGTTTATTGGGCACCTGTGGTTCCATCCTCATCCCTTAAAAGGCAGAAGGGACAGTAGTCCCTCAGCTTCTCAGGGCAACTACAGATGCTTTCAGCCCACATGGATTACATTGTTGTATACTGCAAAGGATCTATCCCCACCCTTGGCAGGGTAGGAGGGTAGCTAGTGCTATGTCAATTCATGTGAGCAACTGTAGTCAGTTTTTATTCTCACAGCTTAGTTTGCTGTCTACAACTGCAGCTCCATTTCCACTGCAAGCAGGGGAGGAAGAGGTGTGAATTTTCATCAGTCTTTCTGGGAAACTACAGATGTTCTTGACCTGAATGGCTTGTATTACTATACATGGCTGCAACAGTGTCCCTACCATTGGCAGAGGAGAAAATTGGGAAAAACTTCATCAGTTCCTGGGGCAATGCAGGCAACGTAGGGTACCAACTACATCATCAGCTCCTACTACACAACCAGCAAGGAAGAAAGGGCAAGAAAGTTCTAAACTAAAGAAAGAAACTGTGCCCAGAATAAACAGATCTATTAAACAAAATGCCAAGTCACTAACAAAAAATTACAATCCATACCAAGGAAAAAGAAGATATGGCCCAGTCAAAGGAATAAGATAAGCCTCCAGATGACATAAAGGAATTGAGACAACTAATCATAGATATTCAAACAAATTTTGTTAATAAATTCAATGAGGTGGCTAAAGAGATTTAGGATATTAAGAAGACATTGGGGGAGCCGAAGATGGCGGTAGTGTAGGAGGACACACACTGCAAGCTCCCAGAGCAAGGCGGATTGTGGACGGGGTCCTGCCCCGGGGTCTGTGCTGTGCATGCGTGGAGTGAGAAGCTTGGGACATCTATCTGCGCGGATCAACGGCGCGGACAGAACGGTGGAGATTCGTGAGTTTTAAACGGTGGAGATAAGTGAGTTTTAAGGCTGCCGGTGGGGGTTGGCACAGGCGGCTGAGCCCCGCGGTTAGGGAGCGAGCAGGCGAGAAAGTTTTATTTTCTGGGGATCTGGCTGCCTGGCGCTCCTTGGATCTTGCGTGAACAGAACAAACGAGCTAATTGGCACCCAAGTGAACCAGGACGGGGACTCTGGTCAGGGGACGGAGCTGATTTCCGTAGCGACCCAGGGATAAGACCCGGGCCGCTGTGGAGCCAGGAAGAAGGGACACTTCCCAAAAGAGGGAGGGTTCTGTTGGAGGACAGGGAAGGGTATTTTTTATTTTAAGACATCGATCTGGCTGCCTGCACCGCCCCATAGCTTTGGGGAGCAGATAAACCGACCTGAAGCAGCATCAGGCTGAGAGCAGACGCAAATCTGCACTCAAACTGATTTACTTAGCAACCGGTGACCCTCGAGCTCCGTTTCAGAAGGGGCGGAATCGGCCATCTTTAGCTCTCCCCACTGACTAACATCAGAGCTACAGCTACCCTGGGGAATCCAGGAAGTGGGACGTCCTTGATTAATTTCCACGGGCCCAGCTAGGGTCCTTCCGTAAGGGGGTTGGTCTAGAGGAGGAATTATTTTGGGTCCTGTATTTCGCTAAAAAATTAAAATTAAAATTAAAAAAAAAAAAAAGTGAGAAGGTCACTTCAATAAATGAAAAATAAATTCTATTTAATTTAGTTTAATAGCTAAAAGCTGCTTCAGGACCTGCATATAGACCCCTGCGGGGAAATTGATTGATAAACACAAGTAGGCAGGAAGGATTCACGTGGACCCTAGGGAAATCATTGACCCCCCCTTAGCTCTGTTTGACTGCTTGCCTGTGTGGATCTTTGGTTTCTCTCAGGTGCTTTCTGGTCCCATGCTTTTCTTTCCTCTTTCCTACCCCCTTTCCTTTTTTCTTCCATTTTTTTAAAAATTAGGTGCTGCTAGCTTGTTGCTTCTTTGCTGTGCTTCTTTTTCAGTAATTTCTCACTCGCTGTATATATTGATTTTGTATTACAAACTATCGCTTACGCTTCCTGCATCTTTCTGCCTTCTGTTTTCTGTTGTGGCTCTTAGAGACAACATTTTTTTCATAAACCCATAACTCAAGGGTGTCAATTTCTATTCTATCTATTTTGTTTTCTTCTTCTTTTTTTATTAGTATTAACTTTTTCCTTTCAGACCCTTCTTTACTATTACTCTCCCTCCTCATAATTCTAGCCTTCTAAATCACTATATATATATTCCTCCATTTGTTTTCCCAGTCCATTGTAGGAACTCCATATTTTTTCCTAGTACTCTACACTGCCTACACAAGTTAAATATTCATCTCATTAAGTCTCATTTTGCCCCTCTTCTAACTTTTAGCAATATTACTATTATCCTTCTGCCTTCCTTACATCTTTTGATTCCTCTGGCACTAACCTTTTGCCTTCAAGGGAACATAGAAAGAAGCAAGGAAATAAAATAAGAAGAAAAACTGCCCAAGAGAAAACTTAACTCACACGCAGTACCAACAGCTAAATAAAATTCTAGAGCATAGAGAAAAGCTAATCAACTGAACAAACCCATCAAGATAATATGATGACCAGAGGGCAACAGAAAAATACAAATGACTCTGAGAAACTGGAAAACATGGACCAGTCCAATGCACAAAATAAAAACCAGGAAGCAATGCAGAACATCGAACAACTAATCAAAGCTATCCAAACAAATATCATGGACCAACTTAAAGAACTGAAGGAAGAGATTAAGGATATAAAGAAGAAACTGGGAGAATATACTGAAGAAATAGCTAACACGCCTAAAAAGGTAATGGATATGATGGTGAACAAAGGCACAAGCCAAGAAACGAAAAAGAAGCTGGACTCACATGACAGCAGATTTGAACAGGCAGAGGAAAGAATTAGTGATATGGAAAACAATACAGTTGAAATCAAAGAGATTGTAGAACAGATAGACAAAAAGATAGAAAAAATCCAGCATGGTCTCAGGGAATTAACTGGTAATACAAAACGCACAAACATACACATTATGGGCATCCCAGAAGGAGAAGAGAAGGAAAAGGGAACAGAAGGAGTGTTGAAGGAAATTATGGCTGAAAACTTCCCAACTCTATTGAGAGAGATGGATGTGCAGATCCAGGAAGCACAGCACACCCCAAATAGTATAAATCCCAACAGGCCAACTCCAAGACATATACTTGTCAAAATGTCCAATGCTCAAGACAAAGAGAAAATACTCAAGGGAGCAAGAGAAAAGAGAACCATCACATACAAGGGAAGCACAATAACATTAAGTGCTGCTTTCTCAGCTGAAACCATGGAGGCAAGAAGACAGTGGTATGACATAGTCAAAACACTAAAAGAAAAAAACTTCCAGCCACAAATTCTCTATCCGGCAAAATTGGCATTCAAAAATGATGGAGAGTTCAAAATATTCACAGATAAACAGCAATTAAGAGAGTATGTCAATAAGAAACCAGCACTTCAAGAAATACTAAAGGAATCTCTACAAGTTGAAAGGAAAAAACAAAGGAGAGAGAGTTGGAGGAGAGTTTAAAAACAACTGAAAAGTCAAAAAGAGAAACAAAACACCATATGACATACATTAACCCAAAGAAAAAATGGCTGAAGTAAGAAATTTGTTACGAGTAATAACACTGCATGTTAATGGATTAAATTAACCAATCAAAAGACACAGATTGGCAGAATGGATAAGAAAATATGATCCATCTATATGCTGTCTACAAGAAACCCACCTTCGACCCAGGGATTCAAGGAGGCTGAAAGTGAACGGCTGGAAAACCATTTTACAAGCTAACAATAGCCAAAAAAGGGCAGGAGTAGCTATTCTAATATCAGACAAAATAGACTTTAAATGCAAAACTATTGTAAGAGACAAAGATGGACACTACATATTAGTAAAAGGAGTAATCTCTCAAGAAGAGAGAACAATCATCAACATTTACACACCTAATCATGGTGCCTCAAAATACGTGTGGCAAACTCTGGAAAAACTAAGAGGAGAAATAAATTCCTCTACAATTATAGCAGGGGACTTCAACACACCACTATCATCATTAGACAGAACATCAGGGCAGAGAATCAATAAAGAAACTAAGGCACTCAACAATACAGTAGGAGACTTGGACTTAATAGACATATACAGAACACTACACACAAATACAGCGGGATTTACATTCTTCTCGAGTGCACATGGAACATACTCCAAAATAGACCACATGCTAGGCCACAAAACAACACTCAATGAATTCAGAAAGATTGAGATTATACAAAGTAATTTCTCTGACCACAACAGAATGAAGTTGGAAATCACTAAGGGCCAGAGAAACAGGTTAGGCACAAGGATATGGAAGTTAAACAACACACTCTTAGACAAACAGTGGGTCAAAGAGGAAATTTCAAAAGAAATCAGTAACTATCTTGAAACTAATGAAAACAACAACACAACATATCAAAACCTATGGGATGCAGCGAAAGCAGTCCTGAGAGGGAAGTTCATAGCCTTAAGTACATATATTAAAAAAGAAGCAAGAGCTAAAATTGAAGACCTAACTGCACACTTGGAGGAATTGGAAAAACAACAACAAACTAAACCTAAAGGAAGTAGAAAGAAGGAAATAACAAAGATTAGAGCAGAACAAAATGAAATAGAGAATAAGAAAGCACTGGAAACAATAAGCAAAACCAAAAGCTGGTTCTTCGAGAATATCAACAAAATTGACAAACCCTTAGCCAGACTAACAAAGAAAAAGAGAGAACAGATGCAAATACATAAAATAAGGAATGAGCAAGGTGATATCACTACTGACCCCACAGAAATAAAGAATACCATAAGAGGATACTTTGAAAAATTATATGCCAGCAAGAATGATAGTTTAGAGAAAATGGACAAGTTTCTAGAAACCCACAAACAGCTGACATTGATGAAAGAAGAAATAGATGAACTCAACAGTCCAATTACAAGTAAAGAGATAGATTCATTAAAAACCTCCCAACTAAGAAGAGTCCAGGACCAGATGGCTTCACAGCTGAATTCTACCAAACATTCCGGAAAGAGCTAACACCAATTCTACTTAAGCTCTTCCAAAAAATAGAAGTAGAAGGAATATTGCCTAACTCATTCTATGATGCCAACATTACCCTAATACCAAAACCAAATAAAGATACCACAAGAAAGGAAAATTACAGACCAATTTCTCTAATGAACCTAGATGCTAAAATCCTTAACAAAATACTTGCTAATCGCATTCAACAACTTATCAAAAGGATTATACACCATGACCAAGTGGGTTTCATCCCAGGTATGCAAGGATGGTTCAATATAAGAAAATCAATCAATGTAATACACCACATAAACAGATTGAAAGAAAAAAATCACATGATCATCTCTATAGATGCAGAAAAAGCATTCGACAAAATACAGCACTCTTTCCTCATAAAAACATACAAAAGATAGGAATAGACGGAAACTTTCTGAAAACAATAAAGGGTATATATGAAAAACCCAAAGCTAACATCATTTTCAATGGTGAAATCCTAAAAGCCTTCCCTCTGAGATCAGGAACAAGACAAGGATGCCCACTATCTCCACTCCTATTTAACATTGTCTTAGAAGTACTTGCACGAGCACTGAGACAAGAAAAGGACATAAAACATCCAGATTGGAAAAGAAGAAGTAAAAATTTCATTATTTGCAGATGACATGATCCTATACATAGAAAGCCCTGAGAAATCGACAACAAGGCTTCTAGAACTTATAAAGGAGTTCAGTAATGTTGCAGGCTATAAGATCAATGCTCAAAAATCAGTAGCATTTCTGTACACCAATAACGAACAAACTGAGGAGGAAATCAAGAAAAAAAAAATACCATTTACAATAGTGAATAAAAGAATCAAATACCTAGGAATAAATTTAACTAAAGATGTAGAGGACTTATATACAGAAAACTACACAACACTGTTAAAGGAAATCAAAGAAGACTTAAATAAATGGAAAAATATTCCCTGTTCATGGATGGGAAGATTAAACATCATCAAGATGTCTATCCTACCCAAACTAATCTACAGATTTAATGCAATCCCAATAAAAGTCAACACTATATTTTTTAAGGAACTGGAAAAACTAACCACAAAATATATTTGGAGAGGTAAGAGGCCCCGAATTGCCAAAGATATATTGAAAAAGAAAAATGAAGTTGGAGGTATCACGTTACCTGACTTTAAAACATACTACAAAGCTACAGTGATCAAAACTGCATGGTATTGGCACAAGGATAGACCTACTGACCAATGGAACTGAATTGAGAGTTCTGATATAGATCCTCGCATATACAGTCATCTGATATTTGACAAGGCCATGAAGCCCACTCAGTTGGGAGAGAATGGCCTCTTTAACAAGTGGTGCTTGGAGAACTGGATATCCATATCCAAAAGAATGAGAGAAGAATACCATCTCACACCTTATACAAAAATCAACTCAAGATGGATCAAAGATCTAAATATAAGAGCCAAAACCATAAAAACCTTGGAAGATAATGTAGGGAAGCATCTACAGGACCTTGTAATAGGAAATGGTTTCATGAACTCCACAGCCAAAGCACGAGCAGCAAGAGAAATAATAGATAAATGGGATCTCCTCAAAATTAAAAACTTCTGCACCTCAAAGGATGTTATTAAGAAAAAAAAAGACAGCCTACCCAATGGGAAAAAATATTCGGCAACCATATATCTGATAGGAGCCTAATATCCTGCATATATAAAAAAATCCTACACCTTGAAAATAAAAGGACAAACAACCCATTTAAAAAATGGGCAAGTGACCTGAAAAGACACTTCTCCAAGGAAGAAATACAAATGGCTAAAAAGCACATGAAAAACTGCTCAAAATCACTTGCTATCAGGGAAATGCAAATCAAAACTACAATGAGATATCATCTTATACCCATCAGAATGGCAGCTATTAAAAAAACAGGAGACACTAAACGTTGGAGAGGATGTGGAGGAATAGGAACCCTCATCCACTGCTGGTGGGACTGCGGTATGGTCCAGTCACTGTGGAGGACAGTTTGGCGGTTCCTCAGAAAACTAGCAATAGATCTTCCGTATGATCCAGCAATTCCACTGCTGGGTATATACCCAGAAGAACTGAAAGCAAAAACACAAACAGATATATGCACACCAATGTTCACAGCGGCATTGTTCACCATTGCAAAAAGTTGGAATCAGACCCGGTGCCCATCAACAGACGAATGGATAAGCAAAATGTGGTATATACATACAATGGAATATTACTCAGCTGTAAGAAGGAACAAAGTGCTAACACATGGAATAACGTGGATGAATCTTGAAGACCTTATGTTGAGTGAAGCAAGCCAGACACTGAAGGATGAACAGTATATGACCTCACTGACCTGAACTGAGGAAAGTGAGCAGTCTCTGAGAACAATTGTCTGAAAGATAGGTTAACAAAGGAGAGTAAGAGAAGAGCAGGATTTGAGCCATCACCCATATGGACATAATCTATGGTAAAGGGTTAGAGTGTGGTTGCATGTTGGGGGATGGGGCAGATGAGTGGTGGTGTTCCTGGGTTTTGTGGTACAGCACTGGGGGGTGGGTGGATTAGGAAGGGCAGGCTCAAATCCCCAGGGCATGTAACTGTGAATCTTGACATTCCATGGGTAGGGAGAAGGTGGTATCATGGGCCCTGGGGGGCTGGGGGGAAGGGAACTGTCAAGATCTAATGGGGTGTTTGGTGGTCATGGGGAAGGTTTTTCATTACCTTACAGTAATGGACAGGACATGGTAAATATCATCAAAACTATTAAACTGTGTCATCTAAATTGTAAACTATACTGTAAATCATTGACAATGTTTAGTTGCTATATTTTGCTATCTGTATAACAGTTATAACAATGCTAACATTCAAAAAAAAGGGGGGGGGTTAATATGGGGTGGAGAAGGGGTGGTGGTTTGGTATCTGGGAGTCTCCAGAACTCCGTATGTGACTTTGCTGTGACCTAAATCTTCTTTTTTAAAATCAAATGAAAAATTGGGAGACAATGGGGATTGAGAGGGGGAAGGTGTCACGGCACACCAGACATCCGATAACACAGTGATAAAAGGAAGGAAAGACAAAAAAAAAAAGAGAAAGGAAAAAAAAAATGAGTATATGTATATATATATTCATTTTTTTAAAAGGCATTTCCTTTGCCTTTTTGCCCATTTTTTGAATGTCCCAATCCGCTAATTATATTTTATATTATTTTGTTTTTTGTTTGATTATTTGTTTTTTTTTTCCTTTTCTTTTTTTTTTTCCTCCTGAGTTTCCTTATGTTTGTCTCTTGCATGTAAGCTTATCATACTTCTTTCTTTTTCCTAGTAAGTGTATTTGATTATTTTATGGGCTACATGTTCATGGAGGATTTGGATCACAGAAGGGTTACAATGGGTACTGCAGGGGATTATTGGTGGGGGGTGTCTGGGAGGGGGTTTCAGGGGAATTAGTTCATCCAAATATAAATGAAAGATATACAAAATCGTTCAAAAGATCAAAAGTTGGGGCATGGTCACGATGGATGGACAATCACACAATAAATGAGGGAATCTGAATTCCTAGCCTGGAGAGCTCTGCCACAGTCTCCAAGGGAGCAGCAATAGTCCTCTGAGTGTAGGGACAGTGTCTTTCAAAAGAGGATGACCCACTGATGTGTTCTTTTTATTGATGACTACCCTTTGAGTCTTTGCTCTTGTAACTAAGACTTAGCCTGCAGTTGTGGGGTGCCTAAGGGTTGCCATCTGGGACCCTCCTTGTTGCTCAAATTTGGCCTCTCTGTAAGCTAAACTCAGCATATGATTGCATTACCTTCCCCCCAACGTGGGACATGACTCCCGGGGATGAGCCTCCCTGGCAACGAGGGATTAATACCAAGTGCCAACTGGCAACACAACTGGAAAAAGACCTTGAATTAAAGGGGGAAAAGGTAAAGACAAATGAGTTCAAGTGGCTAAGAGACTTCAAAGAGAGTCGGGAGGTCATCCCAGGGGTAACTCTTATGCATACCTCAGTAGGAGCTCATAGAATATCTAAGTGCCTATCACCCCACATAGAGGGGCTCCTGAGAGCTCTGGGGACACTCAGGTCCTATATAAGTGGGGTTAGACCCAGAGACTGATGCCTTATCAGTGGGCTCTATTTTGGAATCTGTGCTCCTGAGAGTGACAGAATTGGACTCAAATAAGTCCTCCCTGCACATGGTTCATCAGTCCCTTCTATTCAAACCTATATGTGATACTGAAATTCTCAGGTATACTTCCAGAGACTGGAGCCTCTGGCCTACCTATGTGCCAGGTGTGCATGGAATATCGGTGTTGCTGCAACTCCTACCCTACAGCTCAATGGACTCATCCAAGTCACCTGGCGAGGAGACAACGATGGGCAATGGCCATCCCAGGGAATGGAGAGGGCCTGCATCTGCAGGCAGGATCATCCCACCCACCATATCCATGGGATATAAGCCCTCTCTCACTTGGAGGTGGAATGGACATCACCATCCCAGTCCCCTCAGGATTGGGGGAATAACTATGGACTAGAGTGGACTTGATGGTATTCTGTTGTTCACATATGGTGATTCTAGGAATGGAAGAAATTATAACAATGAGGTGGAGCCAATGGCTAGACACTTTTGGGGCAGGGAGGGGACGAGCAGTTGAAATACAGGGGCTTATTTGGGATTTGGAGGTTGTCCTGAATACCTTTGTGGCAACGGATGTAGGCCATTTTAAATCAGCACACACCACTCAGAACTGTGTGGGAGAGAGTGTTGTCTATGGTGTGAACTGTGGTCTATGTTTGGTGGCAAGGCCCCAGGATGTGTAAGTCCATTGAGGGTGGCGGGCCACACTTGTGGGAGATGTTTGTGTGGGATGTGGTGGGAGGTGTGGGAGGTGGGCAACATGGGAATCCCAGTGGGTTCCATGTAATATTTTGGGTATCTTAGCACCTCTTAAAATATATTTATATGTATACATATATAACATTTTTGTAAGCAAATGCACATAAATGCATATACATTAATATATCATTTTGCAAATGTTTCTATGTATTGTGAAAATTTTGATTTTTACCCACAATAAAAATAAATAAATAAAGAAATAAATTAAAAAGAATATTGGATAAATACAAAGAAGAATTTGAAAGCATACATAGAAAAATAGCAGATCTTATGAGAATGAAAGGCATAATAAACAAAATAAAAAATACACTGGAATCATATAATAGCAGATTTGAGGAGGCAGAGGGAGAGATTGGTAAGCTTGAAGAAATAGCCTCTGAAAGCAAACATACAAAAGAATAGATGAAGAAAAGAATGGAAAGAATTGAACGAGGACTCAGCAAACTAAATGTTAGCAAGAGATATGCAAACATATGTGTCATGGGTGTCCCAGAAGAAGAAGAGAAGGGGAAAGGGGCAAAAGGAATATTTGAAGAAATAATGTTAGAAAATTTCCCAACCCTATTGAAGGACATGGAGATCCATGTCCAAGAAGCACAGCATACTCCCATCTGAATAAATCCAAATAGACCTACTCTGAGATACATATTTATCAGAATGGCAAATGGCAAAGATAAAGAGAGAATTCTGAGAGCAGCAAGAGAAAAGTGATGCAACACATTCAAGGGATACCCAATGAGATTAAATGCCGATTTCTCACAAGAAGGTAGTTGTAGGATATATTTGATACTACAAGAGAAAATCTGCCAGCCAAGAATCTTATATCCAGGGGGCGAATGTGGCTCAAATGGTTGGGCATCCGTCTGCCATATGGAGGGACCTGGGTTCGATCCCTGGGACCTCCCGGTAAAATAAAAAATATATATATAGAAGGTGCATGGGCTGCCAGGCTCTGTGTGCCGCTGAGCCGTCGGGCCCCGGGAGCCATGCAGCAGGATGATGACGTAACAAGGGAGAGACAAGACGAGATGCTCAGAAAGCTCCAGAAACCAGGAGCTGAGGTGGTGCAGGCGGCAGAATACCTCTCTCCAACATCAGAGGTCTCCAGGATCGAATCCTGGTTAAGACTGAAGGAGGATGAGAAGAGATGGCAGGAAAGAGACACGGAGAATTGCCCAGCGAATGGACACAAAACAGCAAATGGGGAAGGGGGGGGGTTAAAATGGATAAAGTAAATAAATAGATCTTTAAAAAAAAAAAAAAAAAAGAATCTTATATCCAGCAAGATTGTCTTTCAAAAATGAGGGCAAGTTTAAAATATTCACAGATAAATAGAAACTGAGAGAGTTTGTAACCAAAAGACTGGCTTTGCAGCAAATACTAAAGGGAGTGCTACAGCCTAAAAATAAAAGACAGGAGAGAGATGCTTGGAAGAGAGTCTAGAAATGAAGATTGTATCAGTAAAAGTAACCAAAAGTGTAAAAAGAGTGGTGAAAATAAAAGATAACAGATAAAACCCAAAGGTCAAAATGGGTGAAGTAAGAGCTGCCTTTACAATAACAACATTAAATGTTAATGGATGAAACTTCCCAATCAAAACAGACTGGTGGAATGGATAAGATTATATGAGCCATCTATATGCTGTTTACAAGAGATTCACCTTAGACCCAAGGATACCAATAGATTGAATGTGAAAGATTGGAAAAAGATATTCCACACATGCAGTAACAAAAACCAAAACCAAAAACAACAACAACAACAAAAGCTGGAGTAGCTATACTTACATCAGAAGAAATAGACTTTAAAAGTAAAACTGTTATTAGAGGCAAGGAAGTATATATATATATATATATATATATATATATATATATATATATTAATAAAAGAAGGAATGCACTTGTAAGAAATAACAGTCATAAATGTATATTCACCTAACCAGAATGCCCCAAATTACATGAGACAAACATTGGCAAAACTGAAAGGAGAGGGACTTCCGGGAAGATGGCGGACTAGTAAGACACGGGAATCTCTTCTCCAGAAAAATAGCTAGAGGACAAGCTGAAACAGCCCCGAAAAAGATCTTCTAGGGTTTAGGTCACCAGGTGAAGGCTGCACACCACCCAGAAGAGAGAGGGACAGAAGAGGGAAATCGCGACTACCGAACTGTGAGTTGCAAGTAGCAGCTTCTGCTGCTGCCGACACCTTCCCCCACACTCTTCAGAATTCTCGGACCCCTGGGCCTGAGACCACAGAGAAAGGGGGCTTCAGGGATCTGCCACTCCCGGAAAGGGGAGAGAGAGGGACACAGCCTTAGGCTGATTCAGGTTCGGACCTGAAATTTGGGCTGCAGAGCCCCACGGACCCTTCCACACGGCGGGTTTGCCCTGGGAGCCCAGAAAGGACTGGAGAAATCTGATCCTCGCAACCTCCCTCTCTTCTAGCCTGGACTAATTGTTGAGGACACCACGGGAGAGGGGAGAGAAAGCCTGGGGCTGACCCTGCTTTGGACTCCCAGGTTTGGTCTGCCTGGTCCCGAGAGCCCTTCCAGGCTGGGTGGGGCTGCGCCATTGTTTGCCTTGGAGCCTGCAAGGGGCTAAAGATATACAAACCTCCCAATCTCATCCTCTACTAACAGGGACTGATTGTTGAGGAGTCAGAAGGGAGTGGAAATATTTCCTAGCTGGGAAAAGGGGGGCACTATGAGAGAAGTCTGGAGAACTGTCTCAGAAAGTTTGAATCACAGGGCTCCTAGCCCCCAGACAGGAAGCTCTATCACATTGATCTGGTCTGTGTCACAACAAATACGCTCCGACCAGGCATTGAATTGAGAGCAGCCAACAAGTGCCATCTCCTGGCAGACCAAGGAAGTACACATAAGAAAATTAATAAGTAAGAGAGTCTTTTCCGGGCTTCTATAGCCTCCCTGCCCAAGGCCCTAGGAAACGACTCTACAACCAATTACTGGGTCCAGTGCCCAGTTTTGAGCAACCAGCAGAACAATCCTAACAATCAAGGTTGAGCCAAAAATCAAAGAGCAGTGGTAACTCACAGCCACCTGCCACTAAAACCCCATAAAAGAGAAAGAGATAGAGCATCTAAGTAAAATACAAACTAACCAGATGCCTAAGCACCAACAAAAAATTACGGGCCATACTAAGAAAATAGAAGACATGGCCTAAGAAAAGGAATACAGCAAAGTCCCAGAAGAGATGCAGAATTTGAGAGAACTAATCAGTGAGATGAGCACACATTTCCAAAATCAAATTAATGAGATGAAAGAGAATATAGTTAAAGAGATCAATGACATCAAGAAGTCATTGCGCGAACGTAAAGAAGAATTTGAAATCATGAACAGAAAAGTAACGGAGTTCATGGGAATGAAAGATACAATAGGTGAAGTAAAAAATACATTTGAAGCATACAACAGCAGACTCGAAATGATAGAAGAAAGAATAAGTGATACCGAAGACAGAGCAGCTAAAATTGAAGAGAGAAAAGAACAGAGAGAGAAAAGAATGGAAAAAATTGAGCAGAGGCTCAGAGAGTTGAATGACAACACAAAACGCAAGAACATACGTGTCATTGGAGTTCCAGAAGGAGAAGAGAAAGGAAAAGGGGCAGAAAGAGTATTTGAGGAAATAATAGCTGAAAATTTCCCAACTCTCATGAAAGAAATGAACTTTCATGTCCAAGAAGCACACCGTACCCCAATAAGAATAAATCCAAATAGACCTACGCCAAGACACATATTATTCAGAATGTCAAATGTAAAAGATAAAGAGAAAATGCTCAGAGCAGCAAGAGAGAAGCAAACGATCATGTACAAAGGATGTCCAGTAAGATTTTGTGCAGATTTCTCTTCAGAAACCATGGAGGCGAGAAGACAGTGGTATGATACAATTAGGAAACTGAAAGAGAAAAACTGCCAGCCGAGAATTCTTTACTCAGCAAAACTGTCCTTCAAATATGAAGGTGAATATAAAGTATTCACAAACAAACAGAAACTAAGAGAGTTTGCAAAAAAGAATCCACCTTTGCAGGAAATATTAAAGGAAGCCTTAGAACCTGAAAGAAAAAGACAGGAGAGAGAGGCTTGGAGGAGAGTATAGAAGAAAGAAAAGCAGAAAGGATAACCAAAAGAGTAAAAAGAAAGACAAAAATAAGATGACATATGAAAACTAAAGAATAAAATGGAGGAAATAAATAGTGCATTTTCAGTAATATCATTGAATGTGAATGGATTAAATTCCCCAATCAAAAGATACAGGCTGACAGAATGGATAAAAAAACATGAGCCATCCATATGCTGCTTACAAGAAACTCATCTCAGACATAAGGATACAAGCCGGCTGAAAGTAAAAGGTTGGAAAAAGATACTCCATGCGAATAGTAAACAGAAAAGAGCAGGGGTAGCTATACTAATATCAGACAAAACAGACTTCAAATGCAAAAAAGTGATAAGAGATGCGGAAGGCCATTATATATTAATAAAAGGGACGATCCTCCAGGAAGATATAACAGTCATAAATATCTACACACCTAACCAGGGTGCCCCAAAATATATGAGACAAACTCTGGCAAAACTGAAGGGAGAAATAGACATTTCTACAATAATCGTCGGGGACTTCAACACCCCTCTCACATCATTAGGTAGAACAACTAGACAGAAGCTCAACAAGGAAACAGAGAACTTGAACAATATGATAAACAAGTTAGACCTAACAGACATATACAGAACACTGCATCCAAACTCAGAAGGTTATAAATTCTTCTCAAGTGCCCATGGATCTTTCTCCAGGATAGACCACATGTTAGGTCACAATACAGCGCTCAATAAATATAAAAAGATTGAAATTATACAAAGCACCTTCTCCGATCATAATGGAATGAAACTAGAAATCAATAACAGACAGGAAAAAAGGAAATTTGCAAATGTGTGGAGACTGAACAACACACTCCTAAATATTCAGTGGGTCAAAGAAGAAATTGCAAGTGAAATCAGTAAATATATTGAGACAAATGAAAATGAGAACACAACATATCAAAACTTATGGGATACAGCAAAGGCAGTCTTGAGAGGGAAATTTATAGCCCTAAATGCCTATATTAAGAAACAAGAAAGAGCTAAACTCAAAGATTTAACTGAACAACTTGAGAAACTAGAGAAAGAACAGCAAACCAATCCCAAAGCAAAAAGAAGGAAAGAAATAATAAAGATTAGAGAGGAAATAAATGAAAATGAGAACAAAAAAGCAATAGAGAAAATCAACAAAACCAAAAGCTGGTTCTTTGAGAAGATCAATAAAATTGACAAACCCCTCGCTAGACTAACAAAGAAAAAAAGAGAAAAGATGCAAATAAATACAATCAGAAATGAAAGGGGGGAAATTACAAATGACCTCACAGAAATAAAAAGAATCATAAGAGGATATTATGAGAAACTATATGCCAACAAACTAGACAACCTAGATGAAATGGACAAATTTCTAGAAATGCATAACCAACCTACACTGACACAACAAGAAATACAAGAACTTAACAAACCAATCACAATTAAGGAGATTGAATCCGTCATCAAAAATCTCCCAGCAAAGAAAAGTCCAGGACCAGATGGCTTCACAGGTGAGTTCTACCAAGCATTTCTAAAAGAATTAACACCAATCCTGTTTAAACTCTTCCAAAAAATTGAAGAGGATGGAAAATTACCCAACACATTTTATGAAGCCAGCATCACCCTAATACCAAAGCCAGATAAAGATTCCACAAGAAAAGAAAATTACAGACCAATCTCTCTCATGAACATAGATGCAAAAATTCTCAACAAAATACTTGCAAATCGAATCCAACAGCATATCAAAAGACATACATCTTGACCAAGTGGGATTTATTCCTGGTATGCAAGGCTGGTTCAACATAAGAAAATCAATCAATGTAATACACCACATTAACAAGTTGAAGGAAAAAAACCACATGATCATTTCAATAGATGCAGAAAAGGCATTCGACAAAATCCAACGTCCTTTTTTGATAAAAATACTTCAAAAGATAGGAATAAAAGGAAAATTCCTCAATATGATAAAAGGCATATATGAAAAACCCACAGCCAACTTCATACTCAATGGGGAAACGTCGAAAGCTTTCCCCCTAAGATCAGGAACAAGACAAGGATGCCCACTGTCACCATTGTTATTCAACATTGTACTAGAAGTTCTAGCTAGGGCAATTAGACAAGACAAAAAAATTAAAGGCGTCCAAATAGGAAAAGAGGAAGTAAAACTCTCACTGTTTGCGGATGACATGATCCTGTATTTAGAAAATCCTGAAGTATCCACAACAAAGCTACTTGAACTAATAAATGAGTTCAGCAAAGTGGCAGGATATAAGATCAACACACACAAAAATCAGTAATGTTTTTGTACACTAGTACTGAACAATCTGAGGAGGAAATCAGGAAGAAAATTCCATTTTCAATAGCAACAAAAAGACTCAAATACCTAGGAGTTAATTTAACCAAGGAAGTACAGGATCTATATGCAGAAAACTACAAAACAATGCTAAAAGAAATCAAAAAAGACCTAAACAAATGGAAAGACATTCTGTGTTCATGGATTGGAAGAATAAATATCGTGAAGATGTCAATCTTGCCCAAACTGATTTATAGATTCAATGCAATACCAATCAAAATCCCAACAGCTTACTTTACAGAATTAGAGAAGGTAATTACCAAATTCATCTGGAAGCGTTAAGTGCACCCGAATAGCCAAAAGTACTCTAAAAAAGAAGAGCAATGTGGGAGGAATTTCACTGCCTGACCTTGAAACATATTACAAAGTTACAGTGGTCAAAACAGCATGTACTGGCATAAAGATAGACATATCGATCAGTGGAATAGAATTGAGAATCCAGAAATAAACCCTCACCTATACGGTCAACTGGTTTTTGACAAACCTACCAAGCCCACGCTGATGGGAAAAAACAGTCTCTTCAACAAATGGTGTTGGGAGAACTGGATTTCTATAACCAAAAGAATGAAAGAGGACCCCTATCTCACCCCCTATACAAGAATCAACTCAAAATGGATCAAAGATCTAAATATAAAAGCCAGGACCATAAAACTACTAGAAGAAAATGTAGGGAAACATCTTCAAGACCTTGTAGTAGGTGGTGGTTTCTTGGACTTCACACCCAAAGCACGTGGAACAAAAGCAAAAGTAGATAAATGGGACCTCCTCAAAATTAAACACTTTTATACCTCACAGGACTTTGTCAAAGGGTGAAAAGGCAGCCGACTCAATGGGAAAAAATATTTGGAAATCACATATCTGATAAGGGTTTAATATCCAGGATATATAAATAGATGTTACAGCTCAACAATAAAAAGACAAATGACCCAATTAAAAAATGGGCCAAAGACTTGTATAGACATTTCTCTGAAGAAGAAATACAAATGGCAAAAAAAACACATGAAGAAATGCTCAACATCACTCATGATTAGGGAAATGCAAATCAAAACTACAATGAGATATCATTTCACACCTATCAGAATGGCCACTATTAAAAAGACAGAGAACTACAAGTGTTGGAGAGGATGTGGAGAGATAGGAACACTTCTTCACTGTTGGTGGGAATGCAGGCTGATGCAACCACTATGGAGGACTGTTTGGCAGTTCCTAAAGAAGTTGAATATAGACTTGCCACGTGACCCTGCAATACCACTACTGGGTATATACCCAGAAGAACTGAGAGCAGTGACAAGAACAGACATCTGCACACCAATGTTCATAGCCACATTATTCATCATTGCCAAAAGTTGGAAACAACCCAGGTGTCCATCAACAGAAGAATGGATAAACAAACTGTGGTCTATTCACACGATGGAATATTATGCAGCTGTAAGAAGAAATGAAGTCATAAAGCATATGGCAACATGGATGAATCTGGAGGACATTATGTTGAGTGAAGCAAGCCAGACACAAAAGGACAAATACTGTATGAATGCATTACTATGAACCAAATATATTGTGTAATATATTGTTTGATTCACACACACAAAAAAACAAACAAAAAACAAAACAACAAAAAATTTACATGTATCCATTACATTTAATCGAGAAATGTATATATTTATTCATCTGTGTTTACTTTTTAGTTTTTTATTGCTTATGTTTTCAATTATTAAATGTACAAAATAAAGTTAAAAAAAAAACTGAAAGGAGAAATAGATGTCTACAATAATAGTTGGAGATTTCAATACACCACTCTCAGCACTGGATAGAACATCTGAGCAGAGGATCAATAAAGAAAGGGAGAGCTTGAATAATAAAATAAATGAACTAAACCTACTAGACATATACAGAACATTGCACCCCAAAACAATAGGATATACATTCTTCTTAAGTGCTCATGTTTCTTTCTCCAAGATAGACCAAATGTTGGGTCACAAAGCATTTCTCAATAAATTCAACAAGATAATAATTATACAAAGCAATTTCTCAGGTTATAATGGAATAACACTGGAAATCAACAACAGGCAGAAAAAGGGAAAATTCACAAATGTATGGAGATTAAATAATACACTCTTAAATAATCAGTGATTCAAAGAAGAAATTGTAAGAGAAATCTAGAAATGAGATGAATGAAAAAGAGAATATAACATATGAGAACCTATAAGATGCAATGCAGTGCGGAGAGGGAAATTTATAGCCCTCAATGCTTACATTAAAAAAGAAGAAAGAGCTCAATTAATAACCTAACTACACAGCTGGAGGAACCAGAAAAGAAAACAGCAAACTAATTTCAAAGCAAGCAGAATGAATAAAATAACAAAGATCAGAGCAGAAATAAAGGAAATTGAGAACAGCAGCAACAACAAAAACATTAGAATTAACAAAGCCAAACTTTGGTTCTTCAAGAAGATTAACAAAATCTACAAACCTTTAGCTAGACTGACAAAGAAAAAAGAAAGAAGATGCAAATAAATAAAATAAAAAATGAAAATGGGGATATTACTACTGACCCCACAGAAATAAAAGAGATCATAGGAGGATACTATGAACAACTGCATGCCAACAAACTAGACAAGGTAGATGAAATAAACAGATTCCTAGGAACATATGAACAACCTACACTGACCCTAGAAGAAATAGAAGATTTCAACAAACCAATCACAAGCAAAGAGATTTAAATAGTCATCAAACAACTCCCCAAAATTAAAAGCCCAGAACCAGATGGTTTCCCAGATGAGTTCTATCAAGTATTCAAAGAAGATTTAATACTAAAAATTGAACAAGACAGAACACTACCAAACTCGTTCTATGAAGCCAATATCACCCTAATACCAAAGCCAGATAAAGTTATTATGAAAAAAGAAAATTACAGACCGATTCCCTAATAAATATGGATGCAAAAATCCTCAACAAAATAGTTGCTAATCGAATACAACAGCACATTAAAAACACATACAAAATTATTCATCATGATCAAGTGGGTTTTATACCAGGCATGCAAGGGTGGGTCAACACAAGAAAATCAATTGGTATAATACAACACATTAATAAATCAAAGAAGAAAAATCACATGATTGTATTGATTGATGCAGAAAAGGCATGTGATAAAATACAGCATCCTTTCTTGATAAAAATACTACAAAAGACAGGAATTGAAGAAAACTTTCTCAACATGATAAAATGCATATATGAAAAACCCATAGCTAACATTGTACTCGGTGAAAGAATGAAATCTCTCCTGTTGAGATCAGGAATAAGACACGGATGCCCACTGTCACCACTATTGTTCAATATAATGCTAGAAGTTCTAGCTACAGCAATCAGGCAAGGAAAAGAAATAAAAGGCATCCAAATTGGAAAGTAAGAAGTAAAACTTTTGCTAAATAGATATGATCCTATACCTAGAAAGTCCCAAAAACTCTACAAGGCTGCTAGAGCTAATAAATGATTTCAGCAGAGTGGCATGACACAAGATTAATACACAAAAATCAGTAGTGTTTCTATACACTAGTAATGTGCAATCTGAGGAGGAAGTCAGGAAAAAAATCCATTTACAATAGCAACTAAAATAATCAAATATTTAGGAATAAACTTAACCAAGGATGTAAAGCAGCTGTATTCAGAAAACTACAATGAATTGCTTAAAGAAATTTTAAAAAGACCTAAATAAATGGAAGAACAACATTCCATGCTCATGGATTGGAAGACTAAATATCATTAAGATGTCAGTTCTACCCAAATTGATATACAGATTCAATAAAATCCCAATAAAAATTCTACCAGCATTTTTTCAAAGTAATGGAAAACACAATTATCAAATTTATTTGAAAGAATAATGGGCCCCAAATAGCCAGAAGCATCTTAAAATGAAAAAGTGAAGTTGGAGGACTCTCACTTCCAGACTTTAATCATATTACCTAGCTACAGCGGTAAAAACAGCATGGCACTGCCATAAAGATAGATACATAGACCAATGGAACTGAACTGATGGTTCAGAAACAGACCCTCACATCTATGGTCAAGTGACTTTTGACAAGGCTGTCAAACCCACCTAGCTGGGCAAAACAGTCTATTCAACAACAAAAAAACCTGGATATCCATATCCAAAAGAAAGAAAGATGACCCTTATCTCACACTTTATACAAAAATTAACTCAGAAAGGATCAAAGACCTAAAAATAAAAGCCAGCATCATAAATACCCTAAAAGAAAACGTAAGGAAACATCTTCAAGACCTGGTGGTTTGTGATAGATTCTTAATCGTTACACTGAAAAGATAAGCAATGAAAGAAAACATGGATAAATGGGACCTCCTCAAACTTAAACACTTTTGTGATTCGAAGGACTTTGCCAAGAAGATGAAAAGGCAGACCACTCAACAGGAGAAAATATTTGGAAACCACATATCCCATAAGGGTTTGATTTCCATTCTATATAAAATGATCATACAACTCAACAATAAAAAAGCAAGCAATCCAATTTTAAAAATGGGCAAAGGATTTAAATAGACATTTCTCCAAAGAGGAAATACAAATGGACAAAAAGCACATGAAAAAAATGTTTAACATCACTCACTCGCTATTAAGGAAATGCAAATCAAAATGACGAGCTATCATCTCACATCACACAGAATGGCCATTATTAAACAAAACAAAACAAAAAAACCCAGAAAACAATAAGTGGAGAGGATGTGGAGAAATAGAAACACTCCTTCACTGTTGGTGGGAATGTAAAACGGTGCAGCCTCTGTGGAAGATAGTTTGACCTTTCCTCAGGAAGCTAAATATAGAATTGCCATATGATCCAGTAATTCCTCTACTAGGAATATACTCAGAAGAACTGAAAACTGTGACACAAACAGACATTTGCACACTGATGTTCATAGTGGCATTATTCACAATGCTAAAAGATAGAAACAACCCAAGTGCCCATCAACCAATAAATGGATAAACTCAAGTGCCCATCAACCAATGACTGGATAAACAAAATGCGATATATACATATGATGCAATATTATGCCACTGTAAAAAGAAATGAAACATGATAACATAGATGAACCTTGAAGACATTGCGTTAAGTGAAATAAGTCAGACTCAAAAGGCCAAATGGTGCATGGTCTCACTAATATGAACTAAATATGAAAAATAAATGCATGGAGTTAAAACCTAGAGTATATGTTATTAGGAGATAGGAGGGCTGAGAAGGGGTATTAATGCTTAATGTATGTAGAAGTTTTAAAATTAACTTTACTGTAAAAGTGTGGAAATAGAGTTGGTGGTAACACATTATAGTGAGTAGAACTAATGCAGCTTGTTTATAAATGGGATTGTGGCTGAAAAGGGTAGTCTAGTTTTGTAAATGTCAATTGAAAGAAAGCTAGAGAATAATCTAGGGACCGAATAATATAGCGAACCCAGAGGTGGATGAGAATTGTGGTTAATAGTACAAATACAAGAATGTCTTTCTATGAACAAATGTACATCACTATTGCAAGGTGAGAAGAATGTGAAGCATGGGAAAAATATAGTCAATGTAATCTATGGACTAGAGTTAACAGGAATACTGCATCAATGCCAAAGATGTACTGTGTTAATTATAGGGGGGTATGGGAAAAATATGCCAAATGTATGCTATACACCATACTTTGTGGTAATAGTCTGACGATATTATCTCATAATCTGTAACAAATGCTCCACAACAATGCAGTGTTTTGTTGGAAGGGTGTTATATGGGAATTCCACATATGTGCTTGATTGTTTTGTAAGTCCACAATTCTCTAATAAAAATATGTTTTTAAAAATTGCTTTACAATTTTTTTCTCAAGCTTTTTCTAAATCTCTCTCAAAATACAAAATCTCAAATTTTAATAAAGATGACTATTTTAATAGACTTCAGAAATTCAGAACAATAAATGTTTGATTCAACTTTTTAAATAACTCAAGGAATTTATTTTAAAAATTCAAAACAACACTTTAAAATCAAATCTCATGATTAATGTACAACATTGTGACTATACTAAAAGCCATTGATTATACACTTTGGATAGAACAGCCAGAAACAGTAGCTTTGTAGAGTAAGGGAAGCATAGAGAGATTGAAGAGTGAAGAATTTTCTTGTTTGTCTTTTATTATTATTATTATTGAAATAATGAAAATGCTCTAATAATGATTGAAGTGAGGAACACACATATAGGTGATTATACCAAATAAAATTGATTGCACACTTTGGATGAATTATGTGTTTTATTAACATGTATCAATAAAATTGGTTTGTTTAAAAACATCAAATTTCAAATCTGTTGATAGTCTGCTTTGCAGAGAATTAAAATTAAGCATAAAAGTAAAGAAAAGAGACTCCTTGTAACAGCATAAGTAATGAATATGTTCTATGAATCCAACCAGGAAACACTTGCAGAAGGAAGTCAAGACAGATGCCTGACGATGTTATTCTGCAAAACATCTGGCAAGGGCATCAAGTACCAAACACCTATAGCCAATGGCCAACCACGGGCCAGTTAATCTGTATAGGGACAAAGATTGTACGTGGTAGTTGCATAAGTAACTGTCTTTCATACCCAAATCTTTTTATAGTTTCCTAAGTCTCACGACCTGCAGGAGAGTCACGCTGTGCTGTTGGCAAAAGTAATCCCTAAAATCCTAGAATGTAAGGACCAAGTATGTAAAATACTCTTGTACTGCCTCTAGAATTGCAATGAGAGATATATTTAATGAGGCTTGCCTTGATCTTGATTTTGCTTTTTGTTGTCTTTTTATTTTTGATAAACCATTGTCCCTCTTATCCCACAGGGTGCACGTAACTAAAACAACTTGAGTAGTAGTGAGAGTAGGAGACTATGTTGTGTTGCCTAATCTTACAGGCCCATTGCAAGAACTGATGCCAAATCTCTGGCCCTTTGCGGAGTATTCACAACTCCCAGATATTAGGATCTGAATTGGAATTTGAATCAGCTGTTTTGCAGATCACTGAATTTGGGGGAAGACCTTTTCATGCTTCTGCAGATTCCAGTCAGTTCTGGGAGATGCATGGAGTCAGGTTTCGTTTAAATTCCCACTAACAGGAATGACCCAGGACGCCAGGGATGTTTATGCTCTGTTCAGTGCTGTATGCCCAGTGCCTTGTGCTCAATAAATGTTTTCTGAATAAACCCGAATAAACCCTACAAACTTTCTAGGAGTTTATTAGAAGATTTAATTATGTCTCAGGTTTTCTGGGAATCGTCAGAAAGCCCCAAGGCCGCGGGGATGACAGGGTTGGGTAGGGAGTGTCAGGGGGTGCAGCACTATATGACTGGGTCAGCTGCAGGCTTTATTAAGGATACTGTAACAATATTACAGGTCCCTGGGAAGTAACAAACTGTATATATTTAATGTAATATTAAATTTTGATCCAGATTACATTTGGTTCTCTTTTGGCTTTTGGCTAGGCAATAGAATACAGAGGGTAAAATTTAGCAGGCAATAAGGAATAAATAACAAGGCATATAAAAACCAGTTCAAAGTTTTTTTTTTTAATTGACAAGTATTAGATCTAAGCAGTAGAGATGGTTTTAATGAAGCATCTTTTTGATGCATGCCCAACTTTCCCTGTAAAGTTTTTCGTTTTGATTTTTTTCAATTTTATTGATACTTAATAAAAAAGCATAGATCCGTCCAAAGAGTACAATCAATGTTATTCGGTATAATCACATGTTTGTGCATTCATCACACCAATCATTCCCAGAGCACTTTCATTATTACAATAATAAGAATAAACAGTAAAGAAAGAAACAAACAAAACTCATCACCTCTCAATCTCTCTATGTCTCACCTGCCATCATAGTTATTAATTTTTTTTTAACATTGTCAATGACCACTGTTACTAAGATTACAACAAGCTGGGTCAAATTCAAACAAAGTGAATTCAATCAAATGTCACCAACACAGATTATACAGCTGTGTAACTGAACAGAGAAAAGTGTTTCTTGTTTGGGGCTGATATTCCAAATGTAGCCATTAGTATAAAGCCTTTAGCCATTTCATCTCTCTGAAAGACATTTCTATTGAGATGGCAACTATTAGCTGAATACTTCTTAGTGGTACCTAGTGGTTCTTCTTAGCCTAAAGGTTGTCATGTTTTTCTTTTCATCTTGAAACAGAAGCACTATTCCAATGAGATTCTTTGATCATCCATAAACCCATGTGGAAAACATCAAAGCACTCCCAAAACAACCTTTGTGACCTGAGATATACCAGCCCATCGTATTCTAGCTGAGTTTCACTGATAAATTCAGTGAAAAAGTTAAATACTTCGATGCCGTGGATAAGAAAGAAAGAATAAGACAAAAAGAAGAGAGATGGGATCAGGGGACTCTCCGTCCGATATGGATAGAAGATTTTTTCAAAAGTCAATCTCTCTACATATATTTGGTCATATATATGTGGGTATAAGACTTTTTAAGTCTACAGAGTTTAGATTATAAGTACAGTCAATATCCACAATAAAAAAAAAAAAAAAAGAAAGATAAGCCCCAGTGTAAAAAGTGTTTAATTAGAAGGAGGCTAAATTAATAAAACTGATAAATTCAGTGAAAAAGTTAAATACTTCAATGCCAAAGAGCAATTTAAAAGCAACTAGGCATTTTTCTATTTTTTTTCCTAATAACTTAAATTTTTCATCTAGTAATCTAAACATTTGGTTTTCTACTTGCATATTAGTATTTTAATAACCATGGCTAACCTTATATGGAAGTAGTCTAAGCAAGAGTGAAGACTCCAAAATGATCAGAACTTTGAGACCAACAAGAAGTCGGGAGGAAAGTGATCAGCAGGGAGGGGGTTTAGGGTTCTCTACTCGGTATCCTGCCTGCCCCATAGAACCTTGGTGTGGTTTCTCCAGAGTTCCCAAGCCACATGTGGTTCTTTGCCCTGAAGCATACAGCATTCTCCTTTCCACCTCAGGACCTTATAATGAGGAGATCCTATCAAGGACTGGGGAGTCGGGGGCTGTTTGGCTGAGAGAAATTACAAATGCAGTTATTTTTGAAACTATCGTTATTTCATTTTCTTATTAATTTTATTTGGTTATTTTGTTGGTTTCATTTTTTAAGAAGTTTTGGATCACCCAAGTTACATTTTGGAAGGGCTATGCCCCAGAGCCAAATGTGTATGTCTCAATCCATTTTATTAAGCAAAATTTCCCTTTCATTTATAGTTGATTAAATAAGAATCCAAACTGCTGAACCCTTCTTTGGCCCAAATAAGGTCCCATATTTCTTTATACTCAACTTCTACAGTCCCAGGAAATCACTTCACCTAATCATCAGAGTTCTATCTACTCTCACTCAGCCTTTTTAAAGTGTTTATTAGAACTGCCAAACTAACTTTCTCAATTACTCTAAGAAGTATTTGCCATATTCCTAAGAAGAAGAAATAAAAGATGTGTTTTAGAAGCCAGTGAGTGTATCAAAAAGACTCAGGCAGCCATCACCATTTTTAATTTATTATTTGGGAAAGAACTACTTAGTGTAGAGACAGGTTCAAAAAAAGGCATAAATCTTAGTAAAGAAGCTAATGACCTATGTCAGACAGACTGAGCAATTTAGCCATAAAATACTTCTGTAGAAAGGAGGATCTTAAAGCTCAGGTTGGTGTGGTGCCTTGAATTCTTTTCAGTTTGGAAGGGATAGTGGAGGAAAAACTTTAATGATATAGAATCAATGTGGATTTTCACCAAGAAAATGAGGAACTGAGTTATCTAGAAAGACTGGTACTCCTTTATGAATTTATGCATGTATTTGATTCACAAAATTTATCACATTTTTCTTGGTGATATTGTGATTATATTATATCTCCCTACCTTGCTCCAGGGTACACACATTATATGTTGATCTTCTTAAAGGCAGGGGCAAGGTTTTATTTTTGTCAGAGTATATGGTACACAGTATGTGCTCAGTAAATGCTTGTTGAATGAGACCTTAGCTCTTTCTAGGAAAATACATACTCAGAGAAACATTGTTAGTTCTGAACAATTAAAAAAAAGTTGGTAAGGGGACAAGCTTAAGCAGGCAGGGTTAGATTATCCTATGGAGAGAAAACTTGGAAGGAGAACACCAGCAAGGCACAAGGTGAGGATGTGTTGTTCTGTGCCTTAAAAATGTAATTTCTCATGCCATATTTTGAAGGGATTTCAACAAAAATCTCTAAATTGCTTTTCAATAATTAAGTTGACACTGACTTAGAGTGTCCTTATAAAGTTGGAAATGAACATGAATCAGTCCTGTTTTATTTGGGTCATACATATGCAAATTAATTTTCATTCCACAATGTTTCTTATTCTAAAGATTATGTGAAGATATCTGTATAGCTACAGAAATGATTCCCCATTTCATGATTCAGGAAGAATAAGACTGTATATGGTTCACTCCTAGGCAGATTATGAGCAATAGGAACCAGATTGGAGATGGGTGGGAAGAAGAGTTATCAGGAGACAGGAGTAGGTATTAAAAAGGAAAATGAGACTAAAACAGAAACAAAATTTTCTATCTTCTCAGTGGTTCTCTATACTTCCTATGCATGTAGAAATTGAGAGTGAGGAGCTAAGCCATATATCTAAGTTGTACATTTAGCTTCTCTGTGATGTACTAACACATCTAGATCCCTGTGTACAAATTGAATGCAAACATTAGTCATACTTCATTTGTTTTCTGGGGTGAACTTACAAATTAGGCTCTAGAGGTATGTGTGTTGGTACTTTTATTCCTACCCCCAGAATAGACCAGAAAGTATAAGCAGCTTAAGGTATCCACAGCCTGACTGGGTATAAAGATGAGGGCATAATGATGACTACAGCAAAAGAGTCCCCGTGGTAGAAAGCAAAGTAAAATTGGATTGATTTCACTGAGACCTCACTACTGGGGAAACATTAGTAACCCATATTGTCTGTTTCCTACAATCCCATTTTTCAGAACTCTGGATTTTGAAACCTAAACCTGTCTTCCAAGCCACTGCTCCAACTAATTTGCTGAGTGAGATGAGAAGCTGATTTGTGAAAATCCATCTGTATTTTAATAGTATGTCAATGGAATCTTGACTTACTCGGATACCAAATTCAGGTTTCTCCTCAACAGGATTCTGACTAGAAATAACACCGTAACCATAGAAACATCTATTCAATGAATGGTCATGGGAGAAACGACATCACAATACCATTCAAAAAAGAAAAAAGCAGAGAATTCCCTGCCAAATTTGATATAGAGAAGGATTTATTCAACACAAAAGCACTCAGTGAAGTGCTTAAACAGGAGAATGTGGATTTTTTTTCTGACTCTCACAGCTAGACATCTTTCTACCTTTCATTCACTCAAGAAATATTTTTTGAATGCCAACTACATCCCAGGCATGTTCTAGGCACTATAGTAAGTAAACACAGTATTCCAAGTCTCCATTGTCTAATGAGGAGATACAGACAATAAATAAACACTTAATATGTAAGAAAGGGATAGATGCAGAGAAAATAAAATAGTATAAAGCAATAGAGTATTATGATGTTTCAAGGGGATGCTATTTATAAGGGGCAAAGTGGAAAGCCCTCTGAAAAGGTGATATTTAAGCTATCTGAAGGAAGTGGGGAAGCAAATCAAGCAGATTTCTAAGAGAAGGCACTCTAAGAAGAGGGAGCAGCATGTGCAAAGGCCCTGCAGTGGGTTTTGGAGCAGTAGCGAGGGACCTGTAGTACTGGAGTAGAGTAAATGAGGGAGAGAATTGACAGGCCATAAAAAAGACTCAGATTTTTACTTTGAGTTATAAAGAAATCCTTTGGAGATATTAACCAGAATTGTAATATGATCCATCTTGAGTTTTAGAAAGATTACACCAGATACTATGCAGAGAATAAATTGTAATGGGGATAAAATGAGAAGCAAGGAGACCAGTTAGGGAGGCTGTTTTAAGAATCTAGGTAAGAGAAGACAGTGACTTGGGGCAGGATGGTAACAGTAAACAAAGTGAGGAGTAGTAGGATTCTCAGTATATTTTGAAGTCAGAGCTACCAAGATTTGCTGATGAAGTGAATGAGGCTGTGAGAAAAAGAAGGGAGTCAAAGATGACCTCAAGGTTTTGACCTGAGCCACCGGAAGTATAGAAGTGCTGTTTACTAAGACTGGAGAAGATCGAATTACTTGCTGAGAAGAGTAAAGAATTAAGAGTTTGGTTTAGACTATTACATTTAATATGTGTATTAAATATCCAAATGGAGAGAGAGAGTAAGTAGTTGGATATACAAGGCTGGAATTTAAGTGAAAGGCTAGAGTTGGAGATTGAAATTCAGGAGTCATCAGCCTATGGGTGATCCTTAAAGCCCTGGGCCTAGATAAGATCACGTAGGGAAAGCATGTTTAAGTCACATTTAAGAAGCACTAACACTTAGGCGGACAACACCAAAAGGATATCTTACTAAAACTTTTCATGTTATTTGCAATCAGAAGACCATAGTTGATGGTCAAATTCTATCATTTACTATCAGTGCATTTGTGAACTTGAGTTTTGATTTGCTTGCCTGTAAAGCAGACTAATAATAGCAATACCTTATTATGTCACAGTATTGATTCAAGAATTGAATGATATTATTTATGTTATTCATCTCCTACCTCCAAGGGATAACCCCCGGATGCCCTGATTAACTGGGAAAGCCTAATAGCTGGAGCCTTGTAACAATTCAGTGCATTTCATGATCTTAAACATGCATATATACATGCATTTAAATTAAGTTGCATTTTATTTATTCATGGTCTTTAATTTATTTTTCCTTCCCCTATAGCCGGTGGGAAAGAGGTTCTATTCCTCCTTCCTTAAATCACATTAATCTCTA
The DNA here is from genome assembly GCA_026826555.1 of Tolypeutes matacus. Taxonomy (NCBI): domain Eukaryota; kingdom Metazoa; phylum Chordata; class Mammalia; order Cingulata; family Chlamyphoridae; genus Tolypeutes; species Tolypeutes matacus. The sequence continues at coordinate 19,314,151 of JAKSZT010053887.1, read as the reverse complement.
ATAGTGAAAATTCAGGCCATGTAGAAAGTATTGGAGACATTATATTGAAGACTTTCCATTTCTTCCTCAAATCAGGCCCCAAATATTATCCGTCAATGAATGAAAAGCACCTTTAGATTTGGTGATGCTAAGTAGGACCATCCAGGACCCACTGGAAGCACAGTACCATATAATGTTCTTTTACTTAGGGTATATATTGCAGCCTAAAAGATGGCACCTCATTCTTATAGGGCATCATCTGTTGGCTGGCACCTCAGCTCTATTTTCAAAAGTCAATACAATCATCTTTCAGACCAGCACTTCCAGGTGTGTGGTATGTAAGATGCACAGTGGAAGCATTGGCATGTTCCTACTGCTGCAACATCTTTTTTTGACTTGAAGCTATGTCATATAGTATACAGTGTGGGTAGTTCAAATGCTCTAACATTTTAATGGGTATGCTAGCTGAGGCTCTGCATGAAGGAAAGGAAAATTTATGCTAGAATATGTGACTTTTCCAGTCTAGTTGAATCACTGTTGTTTCTAGGATAGAATGGTTCCAGTGTAACCAACTTGGTAATGGTAATCAACTTGCCACCACATAACTGTTGGTCTCCTTGAGGATGGTGCTATATCAGAGGCTCAGCCTTGGTCTCTGTTGTTGGAAGGTTGGACAGGTAGAAGTGGCAGTAGCTAGATCAGCCTTGGTGAATGAGGACCAATGCAATTAAGCCCATGCATAACTTCAGTCCCTCCATAATGACTAGTCCATTCATTCATCCATTAAGCCAGCACTGGTGTGGTTGATAACAGAGGTTAGATGACATCAACTGGCTGAGTTATTTTGTCTATCTGACTGTTTATTAACTTTTCCTTGGTGAATGCTCTCTACTGGGCATTATCATGAAATATCAACATTTTCAGACATACAGGTCCATGCATGTGCCATTTCCCAGATCTCATTTTACCTGATTTTCAATCTTTCACCTTCCAAGCCCCCAACCAACCAGTCAAACAATAGGTCACTTCTCATAAGTCTCTTTGTATTTTTAACCTCTAACCATTTTTTTCCCAAAAAAAAAGTGGAAAAAGAACTGTGATTGTATGGAGCTCTGATCACTGGGAGGATTTCCCCTCATTGCTATTTCTCAGGGACATCCCTAAATGGACCACCCCTGAGTGGGGCAGCAGCAGTGCATTTTCAGCGTAAATCCAATAAGAGTGTATTTGTCAGCGTTCTCCAGGAAAAGAGAACCAAGAATCAACAGGAGACATATATTATAAGATTTATTATAGAAATTGGCTCATGCAACTGTGGGGATGGGCAAGTCCAAATTCCATAGGACAAGCTACAAGCTGGGAACTCAGATGAAAGTTTTTGTTGAATTCCCCAGGGGAGAAACTGGTTGTCTTGAAGCAGAGATGGAAATTCTTCCTTCTGACTTATGAAATCATCACTTCTCCTCTTAAGGCCTTCAACTGATTGGATAAGACTTCTCTCATTGTTGGAAAGCAATCTCATTAGCTGATGGTAAATATAATCAGTCATAGATGCAATCAAGTTACTGATTATTTAAATCCACAAAATATCCTCACAGTAACAGTCAGGCCAGTGCTTATATGACAAAACAACTGGACACCATAACCTAGCCAAGGTGACACATAAACAACTATCACATAGAGCCAACCCATCCATGAACTAGGCTCGTCCTTTTCCTTTTTTATTAGTTGGTTCAAAGGGACAACTGTGTGACCATTTTTGTGTGCTGAAGTATAACAGTGGTAGATGACATGTAGGTCTATACAGCCTGCCACTTGTACTTTCTGGCTCTGTTCTTTTCCAATTCCAGTTATATCACTTCCATCTTACAGTGGATTGCTATTGGTTAAGTTTGATCTTATGACTTGGTGGGCCTGAAAGATTTCAGTTCATAACGGGCAGTTCTGGCTGCATGGTCAGTTAATGTCTCATGTCAGATTTTTTTTTCTTTACCATAGTCCAGTAGCATGGTTAAGAATTATTTTGCAGATATATAGTTATCTGCTGCAGATGGCATGGACTTGCTTTAGAACCTTAGGAATCCATATTGCTAATTTTCCTATTAAAGTTTGCCACAAATTTCAAACATCTTTTCCCATCACAGATACCTCTACCATTAGGTCTGCAGGATCATATATCCCACTCAGTAGGATTGTTTGTACATTCTAGACCTACTGCAGAAGGCTTTCCTGCTCTGGGACTTACTCAAAAGCTGATAGACTTGTATCACTTGGTGAATGGGTTGGACCAGTATGAAATACTATGTTCCAAATATGAAACATACTGTTTTCAGAACCCAAAGAGGTTGAATTGTCTCTTAGGCATGGAAGATAAGAGATTGACTGATCTGTCATTTTCTTTGGAAGGGATGCACTTTGGAAGGGATACCAGATGACTATACTCCTAAAGGCAGATGTGTCAGAACCCTGCATTTTCAGAGGTTTTATTACTTATCTAACGTACTTACCAATTTTGCCTCATCTAGTTCAATTGACGTACCGTCATTGATACAGTGGACCAAGGTGATGTTCTGCACAATAGATAGTCAAGGTGCTTTTGGATTATATTATGACAGAGGCCAGGAGAGTTAACATAAGCCTGGGCAAGATTACAATATATTTCTGTCAAAGGCAAGATGACGTTGGTTTAGGAAGACACTCACTGACTTGCTCTCTGAGGACGGCTGATTGGGGACAGGGTCCTGTCTGGGGATCGGTGCTGTGGGCGCATGGAGCGAGAACCTTGGAGACATCTGTCCGGAGGCAGCTCGATGCCGTGCATTGCTAGGTAGATATTCGTGAGTTTTAACCCTACCTGTGGTGGTTAACACAGAAGGCTGAGCCCCACCCTCAGAGAAAAAGGCTGGTTTGAGCTGCGACTCCCGCCAGCAACCTGGAGGGAGCATTCTCCGAGACTGGGAGGGTTTTGGTGAAGGGTTGAGAGGGGTTTCCTTTGTGTGGATTTTGCTGCCTGGAACCTCTTGCAGCTTTGGGGAACAAAATTGTTTGCTTGAATCAGTACCAGGCAGAGGGGAGTGGTGAATCTGCTGAGGAAGTTGATTTACCTAGACGCCCAGGGATATGCCCCAACTCCTGCCGGCAACCTGGTGAGAGGGAGCATTCTCTGAGAGTGGGAGGGTTCTGACAGAAGGTGGAAAGGGTTTTTTTTTTCTGTGGATTTGGCTGTCTGGACACCCTCATAGCTTTGGGGAGCAGATAAGCTGGCTTGAAGCAGCGCCAGGCTGAGGAGAGAGGTGAATCTACTGAGGAAGCCTGATTTACCCAGAAGCCTGGTGACACTGAGGCTTGGCTCCAGAGGGGCTGGAGTCAGCCAATTTTATCATTCTGCACTGACAAGCATCAGAGCTTCAGCTCCCCGGGGGAGGCCAGGAAGTGGGAAGTGCTTGATTAGTTTCCACGAGCCTAGTTAGGATCCCCTCAGTGAAGGAGGTGGTCTAGAAGAGGACTTTTTTTGGGTCCCTTATTTCTCCAGGAAAAAAAAAAAAAAAAAAGACAGTCACTTTAAAAAATAAAAAATGAATTTTTCTTTTTAATTTAGTTTAATAGCTAAAATCTGCCTCAAAACCTGCGTATAGAACCTTGCAGGGCAATTGATTGATAAACACAAGCAGGATGAGAGGTTTCACAAGGGCCCAAGAAGGAACACTGTTCTTCCTTAGCTATGTTTGACTGCTTGCTTGTGTGGTTGGTTGGTTTTTCTCTGTTTATTTGTTGTCTCTTGCTTTTCTTTCCTGTTCCCCCCCCCACCTTCTTTTTTCTTTCTTTCTTTTTTTTTAATTAGGTGCTGCTAGCTTGTCTCTTCTTTGCTGTGCTTCTTCTTCAGTGATTTTCCATTCTCTGTCTATATTGATTTTGTCTCCCAAGCTATCTCTTATCCTTCCTTCATCTTTCTGCCTTCTGCTTTCTGTTGTGGTTCTTACATACCATGTTTTTTCATTAGCCCACACTTACGGGTGTCAATTTCTATTCTATCTATTTTGTTTTCTTCTTTTTTTATTAATATAACTTATTCCTTTCAGCCCTTTCTTTACTCTTTCTCTCCCTCCTAATCATTCTAGCTTTCTAAATCATTATATATATATATATTCCTCTATTTGGTTTCCCAGTCCATTGTAGGTACTCCACTTTTTTTCCTATTACTCTACACTGCCTAAATGAGTTAAATATTCATTTCACTAAGTCTTATATCTTATATGGCCCCTCTTCTAACTTGTATCAATATTACTATTATCCTTCTTCCTTTCTCACATCTTTCGATTCCCCTGGCCCTAATCTTTTGCCTTCAAGGGAACATAGAAAGAGGCAAGGAAATAAAATAAAAAGAAAAGGTGTCAAAGAGAAAACTAAACTCCAAACAGAACCACCAGCTAAATAAAACTCTAGAGCAGAGAGAGAAGCTAATCAACAGAATAAACCCTTCAAGATAAAATGATGACTAGAGGGCAAGAAAAAATTATAAACCACACTGAGAAACAGGAAGACATGGACGGACCAGTCCAATGAACAAACTAAAAACCGGGACAAGATGCAGAACATCAAACAACTAATCGAAGCTTTCCAAACAAATATCATGGGCCAACTTAATGAAGTGAAGGAAGAGATTAAGGATATTAAGAAGACGTTGGGAGGGGTGGATATGGTTCAACTGGTTGGGCGTCCGTCTCCCATATGGAGGGACCTGGGTTTGATCCCCGGGACCTTCCAGTAAAATTAAAAAAAAAAAAAAAAAAAGAAGACGCTGGGAAAACATACTGAAGAAATTGTAAACATACATAAAAAGATAATGGATATGATGGTGATCAATGGCACAATCCAAGAAATAAAAAAGACATTGGATTCACATAACAGCAGATTTGAACAGGCAGAAGAAAGAATTAGTGATGTGGAAGACAATACATCTGAAATCAAGTAGACAGACAAAAAGATAGAAAAAATCCAGCAGGGACTCAGGGATTTAACCGACAACACAAAGCACACAAACATACGCATTATGGGCATCCCAGAAGAAGAGAAGTGAAAGGAGTGTTGAAGGAATAATGGCTGAAAACTTACCAGCCCTACTGAGACAGATGGATGTGCAGATCCAGAAAGCACAGCGCACCCCAAACAGTATAAATCCCAAGAGGCCAACTCCGAGACATATACTTGTCAAAATGTCCAATACTCAAGACAAAGAGAAGATACTCAAGGCAGCAAGAGAAAAGAGAACCATCACATACAAGGGAAGCACAATAAGATTAAGTGCTGATTTCTCATCTGAAACCATGGAGGCAAGAAGACAGCAGTATGACATAGTCAACGTACTAAAAGAAAAAAACTTCCAGCCATGAATTCTCTATCCAGCAAAACTGGCATTCAAAAATGATGGAGAGCTCAAAATATTTACAGATAAACAGAAATTAAGAGAGTATACCAATAAGAAACCTGCACTTCAAGAAATAGTAAAGGAAGTCCTATGAGTTGAAAGGAAAAAACAAGGGAGAGAGAGTAAGGTGAGTGTTTAAAAACAACTAAAAAGACAAAAACAGAAACAAAACAATACATGACATACATTAACCCAAAGAAAATATGGCTGAAGTAAGAAATTCATTGCGAGTAAATACACTGAATGTTAATGGATTAAATTCATCACTCAAGAGACACAGACTGGCAGAATGGATAAGAAAATATGATCCATCTATATGCTGTCTACAAGAAGCCCACCTTTAACCCAGGGATTCAAGGAAGCTGAAAGTGAATGGCTGGAAAACTATTTTACAAGCTAACAACAGCAAAAAAGGGCAGGAGTAGCTATTCTAATATCAGACAAAATAGACTTTAAATGCAAAACTATTGTAAGAGACAAAGATAGACACTATATATTAGTAAAAGGGGTAATCTCTCAAGAAGAGAGAACAATCATAAACATTTATGCACCTAATCAGGGTGCCTCAAAATACATGCGGCAAACTCTGGAAAAAATAAGTGGAGAAATAAATGCCTCTACAATTACAGTGGGGGAACTTTAATACACAATTATCATCATTAGACAGAACGTCTAGACAGAGAATCAATAAAGAAACAAAGACTCTGAACAATACATTAGAGAACCTGGACTTAATAGACATATACAGAATACTACACCCAAATACAGCAGGATTTACATTCTTCTCAAGTGCACATGGATCATACTCCAAGATAGACCACATGCCAGGCCACAGAACAACTCTCAATGAATTCAGAAAGAATGAGATTATACAAAATAATTTCTCTGACCACAATGGAATGAAATTGGAAATCACTAAGTGTCAGAGAAACAGATTAGGCACAAAAATATGGAAGTTAAACAACACACTCTTAGACAAACAGTGGGTCAAGGAGGAAATCTCAAAAGAAATCAATAACTACATTGAAACTAATGAAAATGACAACACAACATATCAAAACCCATGGGATGCAGCGAAAGCTGTCCTGAGAGGGAAGTTCATAGCCTTAAGTACATATATTAAAAAAGAAGAAAGAGCTAAAATTGAAGACCTAACTGCACACTTGGAGGAATTGGAAAAACAACAACAAACTAAACCTAAAGGAAGTAGAAAGAAAGAAATAACAAAGATTAGAGCAGAACTAAATGAAATAGAGAATAAGAAAGCACTGGAAAAAATAAACAAAACCAAAAGCTGGTTCTTCAAGAAGATCAATAAAATTGACAGACCCTTAGCCAGACTAACAAAGAAAAAGAGAGAACAGATGCAAATACGCAAAAAAAGGAATGAGCAAGCAGATATCACTACTGACCCCACAGAAATAAAGAATACCATAAGAGGATACTTTGAAAAATTATATGCCTACAAGAATGATGATTTAGAGGAAATGGACAAGTTTCTAGAAACCCACAAACAACCTACATTGATGAAAGAAGAAATTGATGAACTCAACAGTCCAATTACAAGTAAAGAGATAGACTCAGTCATCAAAAACCTCCCAATTAAGAAGAGCCCAGGGCCAGATGGTTTCACAGCTTAATTCTACTAAACATTCTGGAAAGAGCTAACACCAATTCTGCTTAAGCTCTTCCAAAAAATAGAAGTAGAAGGAATATTGCCTAACTCATTCTATGATGCCAACATTACCCTAATACCAAAACCAAACAAAGATACCACAAGAAAGGAAAATTACAGACCAATTTCTCTAATGAACCTAGATGCTAAAATCATCAGCAAATTAGTTGCTAATCGCATTCAACAACATATCAAAAGGATTATACACCATGACCAAGGGGGTTTCATGCCGGGTATGCAAGGATGGTTCAATATAAGAAAATCAATCAATGTAATACACCACATAAACAGATGGAAAGAAAAAAAATCACATGATCATCTCCATAGATGCAGAAAAAGCGTTCGACAAAATACAGCACTCTTTCCACATAAAAACACTGCAAAAGATAGGAATAAAAGGAACCTTTCTGAATATGATAAATGGTATATATGAAAAACCCAAAGCTAACATCATCTTCAATGGTGAAATCCTAAAAGCCTTCCCTCTGAGATTGGGAACAAGACAAGGATGCCCACTATCACCACTCCTATTTATTATTTTTTTTATTTTTATTTTTTTTTTATTATGGGTAAAAATCAAAATTCTCACAATACATACAAACATTTGCAAAATGATATATAAATATATATGCATATATGTATATTTGCTTACAAAAATGTTATTTATATATATATATATATATACATATATTTTAAGAGGTGCTTAGATTACCCAAAATATTACACGGAACCCACTGGGATTCCCATGTTGCCCACCTCCCACATCTCCCACCACATCCCACACAAACATCTCCCACGGTGTGGCCCACCACCCTCAATGAACTTACACATCCTGGAGCCTTGCCACCAACCATAGACCACAGTTCACACTGTAGACCACACTCTCTCCCACTCAGTTCTGAGTGGTGTGTGCTGATTTAAAATGGCCTACATCCATTGCCACAACAGTACTCAGGACAACCTCCAACTCCCAAAGAAGCCCCTGTATTTCAAATGCTCGTCCCCTCCCTACCCAAAAAATGTCAAGTGGCCATTGGCTCCACCTCATTGCTATAATTTCTTGCATTGCTAGAATCACCATATGTGAGCAAGAGAATACCATCAAGTCCGCTCTAGTCCATAGTTCTTCCCCCAATCCAGAGGCGACTGGGATGGTGATGTCCACTCCAACTCCAAGTGAGAGAGGGCTTATATCCCATGGATATGGTGGGTGGGATGATCCTGCCTGCAGATGCAGGCCCTCTCCATTCCCTGGGATGGCCATTTCCCATCGTTGTCTCCTCACCAGGTGACTGGGATGAGTCCATTGAGCTGTAGGGTAGGAGTTGCAGCTCCACCTAGATTTCATGCACACCTGGCACATAGGTAGGCGGGAGGCTCCAGTCTCTGGAAGTATACCTAAGAAACTCCAGCATCACATGTAGGTTTGAATAGAAGGGACTGGTGAACCATGTGCAGGGAGGACTTATTTGAGTCTAATTCTGTCACTCTCAGGAGCACAGATTCCAAAATAGAACCCACTGATAAGGCATCAGTCTCTGGGACTATCCCCCCTTATATAGGACCAGGGTGTCTCCGGAGCTCTCAGGAACCCCACTGAGTGGGGTGATAGGCACTTAGATGTTCTATGAGCTCCTACTGAGGTGTGCGTAAGAGTTACCCCTGGGATGACCTCCCGACTCTCTTTGAAGTCTCTTAGCCACTTGAACTCATTTGTCTTTACCATTTCCCCTTTTATTCAAGGTCTTTTTCCAGTTGTGTTGCCAGTTGGCACTTGGGAAAAGTTTTCAATGAGCAATAAACGTGCCTCGGATAAACCTCATTGGCTACGATACTGCCACTGCACAAAGCTGCCAGTTGGTACTTGGTATTAATCCCTCGTTGCCAGGGAGGCACATCCCCGGGAGTCATGTCCCACGTTGGGGGGAAGGTAATGCAATCATATGCTGAGTTTGGCTTAGAGAGAGGCCACATTTGGCCTCACCACTCCTATTTAAAATTGTCTTAGAAGTACTTGCTCAAGCACTGAGAAAAGAAAAAGATATAAAAGGCATCCAGATTGGTAAAGAAGAAGTAAAAATCTCATTATTTGCAGACGACATGATCCTATATGTAGAAAGCCCTGAGAAATCTACAATAAAGCTTCTAGAACTTATAAAGGAGTTCAGTAATATTGCAGGCTATAAGATCAATGTTCAAAAATCAGTAGCATTTCTGTACACCAATAACGAGCAATCTGAGGAGGATATCAAGAAAAAAATACCATTTACAATAGTAACTAAAAGAATCAAATACCTAGGAATAAATTTAACTAAAGATGTAAAGGTCTTATATACAGAAAACTACACAACACTGTTAAAGGAAATCAAAGAAGACTTAAATAAATGGAAGAATATTCCCTGTTCATGGATAGGAAGACTAAACATCATCAAGATGTCTATCCTACCCAAACTAATCTACAGATGTAATGCAATCCCAATAAAAATCATAACTGCATTTTTTAAGGAACTAGAAAAACTAACTACAAAATATATTTGGAAAGGTAAGAGGCCCCGAATTGCCAAAGACATATTGAAAAAGAAAACTGAAGTTGGAGGTATCACATTACCTGACTTTAAAACATACTACAAAGCTACAGTGCTCAAAACTGCATGGTAATGGTACAAGGATAGACATACTGACCAATGGAACCGAATTGAGAGTTCTGATATAGATCCTCGCATATACAGTCATCTGATATTTGACAAGGCCACCAAGCCCACTCAGTTGGGAGAGAATGGCCTCTTTAACAAGTGGTGCTTGGAGAACTTGATATCCATATCCAAAAGAATGAGAGAGGAATATCATCTCACACCTTACACAAAAATCAACTCAAGATGGATCAAAGACCTAAATATAAGAGCCCAAACCATAAAGACCTTGGAAGATAATGTAGAGAAGCATCTACAGGACCTTGTAATAGGAAATGGTTTCATGAACTTCACAGCCAAAGCACGAGCAGCAATACAAAAAATAGATAAATGGGATCTCCTCAAAATTAAAAACTTCTACACCTCAAAGGACATTATTAAGAAAATAAAAAGGCAGCCTACCCAATGGGAGAAAATATTTGGCAACTATATATCTGATAGGAGCCTAATATCCTGCACATATAATGAAATCCTACACCTCGAAAATAAAAAGACAAACAACCCATTTTAAAAAATGGGTAAGTGACCTGAAAAGACACTTCTCCAAGGAAGAAATAACAAATGGCTAAAAAGCACATGAAAAAATGCTTGACATCGTTAGCTATTAGGGAAATGCAAATCAAAACTACAATGAGATACTATCTTACATCCATCAGAATGGCAGCTATTAAAAAAACAGCAGACTATTAAGTGTTGGAGAGGATGTGGAGGAATAGGAACACTCATCCACTGCTGGTGGGATTGTGGGATGCTCCAGCCACTGTGGAGGACAGTTTGGCGGTTCCTCAAAAAACTAACAATAGATCTTCCATATTATCCAGCAATTCCACTGCTGGGTATATACCCAGAAGAACTGAAAGCAAAAACACCAACAGATATATGCACATCAATGTTCATAGCAGCATTGTTCACAATTACCAAAAGTTGGAATCAGCCCCGGTGCCCATCAACAGATGAATGGATAAACAAAATATGGTACATACATAAAATGGAATATTACTCAGCTGTAAGAAGGAATAAAGTGCTAACACACGGAATAACATGGATGAATCTTGAAGACCTTATGTTGAGTGAAGCAAGCCAGGCATTGAAGGATGAACAGTATATGACCTCACTGATTTGAATTGAGGAAAGTGAGCAGTCTCTGAGAACCATTGTCTGAAAGATAGGTTAACAAGGGAGAGAAAGAGAAGAGAAGGTTGTGAGTCATCACCCATATGGACATAATCTATGGTAAAGTGATAGAATATAGTTGCATATTGAAGGACAGGACAGGTGGGTAGTGATATTACTGGGTTTGGTGGTGCAGGGTTGACAGGTGGGTAGATTAGGAAGGGTGAGTTAGAAACCCAGGATACTGGGGGGAGGGATGGGAGGGGGACTAGGTGAACATGGGATTTATGGGTATGATGTTGAAAGTGCAGGAGTGGGAATGCTCTTATGGCAATATGACAGGGTAGTGTCATTGGTTTAGGGTGTAGTTTGGGGGGGGGCATTCAGGACAGGGTGCATCTGGAGCAGGTTTCTGGGGAGTGTGTGAATGTTCATCCTGTCATAATGTGTTGGTTGGGGAGTGGAGACCCACACGGTGAGTGGAAAGGAGATGGACCCCCATCTTTGGGAGGACCGATTCATCCAGAAACAGACAGGTGGGTGTCTCTTAGGAGCAAGGGTGTATCCTAATAGAGGAGGATAATCAGAGTGTCAAGACCTCTTGTTGCATGTAACTATGAATCTTGTCATCCAATGAGTCAAGACAGGGAAGTGTCATGTCCCCCAGGGGGATGGGGAGGAAGGAACAGAAAAGATCAAACAGTGGGTATTTAGTGGTCATGGGAAATGTTTTTCATTACCTTACAATAATGGACACAGGACATGGTAAATATCATAAAACATTATTAAACTGTACCATCTAAATTGTAAACTATACTGTAAACCATTGGCAATATTTAGTAGCTATGTTTCTCTATCTGTATAACAGTTATAACAATGCTACCATCCACATAAAAAAGGTTTTAATGTGGGGTGAGGAAAGGGGAAGGAGGTTGGGTATATGAGAGTCTTTAGTATTCTGTGTGTGACTTTGCTGTGACCTAAAACTTCTTTGAAAATTAAATGAAAATTTGGGAGACACTGGGAAGTGAGAGGAGGAAGGTGCCATGGTACAGACTGGATACCCAATAATGCAGTGATAAAAGGAAAAAAAAATACATTTTTATATATTTTTTATTTTTATTTATTTATTTTTTTGTTTTTTCCCATTTTTTGAATGTACCAATCCTTTAATTTAATTTTAGTTTTAGTTTTTTTTCCCTGAGTTTCCTTGTATTTTATCTCTTACATTTAAGCTTATCATTATTATTTCATTTTCCTATTAATTGTATTTAGCTATTATATGGGCTTCACAGAAGGGTTACAATGGGGGCAGCAGAGGATCATTGGTGCAGGGTGTCTGGGATGGGGGTTTCATGGGAGGAAGTTCACCTGAATATATATGAAAGATATATAAATTTGTTCAAATGATCAAGGGGTGGGGCATGGTCACAGTGGGTAGACAATCACTCAATAAATGAGGGAATACTGAATTCACAGCCTGGGGAGCTCTGTCATATCCTCCAAGGGAGCAGCAACAGTCCCCCGAGTGCCTGGGCAGTGTCTGGCAAAGGAGGATGATCCACTGATGGGTTCTTTTTATTGATGACTAGCCTTACGAGTCTTTGCTCTTGTAATTGAAACTTAGCCTACTGTTATGGGGTGCCTAAGGGTTGCCACCTGAGAACCTCCTTGTTGCTCAAATGTGGCCTCTCTTTAAGCCAAACTCAGCATATGAATGCATTACCTTCCCCCCAATGTAGGATATGAGTCCCAGGGATAAGCCTCCCTGGCAATGAGGGATTAATACCAAGTGCCAACTGGCAATACGACTGGAAAAATACCTTGAATAAAAGGGGGAAAAGGTAAAGACAAATGAGTTCATGTGGCTAAGAGACTTCAAAGAGAGTCAGGAGGTCATCCCAAAGGTAACGCTTACGCACACCTCAGTAGGATCTCATAGAACACCAAAGTGGCTATCACCTCACACAGATGGGCTCCTGGGGGGGTTCTGGAGACACCTAGGTCCTGTATAGGGGGGGATGGCTTCAGAGATTGATGCCTTGTCAGTGGCCTCTACTTTGGAGTCTGTGCTCCTGAGAGTGAGTGACAGAGTTGGACTCAGACGAGTCCCCCTGCAAATGGTCCATCAGTCCCTTCTATTCAAACCTATATGTGGTGCTGGAGTTTGTAGATGTACTTCCAGAGACTGGAGCCTCTGACCTGCCCATGTGCCAGCTGTGCCTGGAGTCTTGGTGGAGCTGCAACTCCTACTCTACAGCTCAATGGACTCACCCAAGTCACCTAGTGAGAAGACGATGATGGACAGCTGCCATATCAGGGAATGGAGAGAGCCTGTAGCTGCAGGCAGGATAATCCCATCCACCATATCCATGGGATATAAGCCCCCTCTCACTTGGAGGTGGAGTGGACATCACCATCCCAAACTCCTCAGGACTGGGGGAAGAGCTATGGACTAGTGTGGACTTAATGGTATTCTGTTGTAGACATATTGTGTTTCAAGCAATGGAAGAAATTACAAGAGTGAGGTGGAGCCAGTGGCCATTGGACATTTTCGGGGCAGGGAAGGGAAAAGCAGTTGTAATACAGGGGCTTTTCAGGACTTGGGAATTATCCTGAGAGACATTACAATGACAGATATAGGCCATTTTACATCAGCATATAACATGCAAAACTGTGTGGGAGAGAGTGTGGTCTACAATGTGAACTATGGTCCATGTTTAGTGGCAAAGGCCCATGATGTGTATATCCATTGCAGGTGATGTGCCACACTAATGAAAGATGTTTATGTGGGATGTTTGGGAAGTGTGGGAGGTGGGGAACCTGGGAATACTTGTAATTTTTGAGTAACATTTATGTAATCTAAGCATCTTTTAAAATATTAAAAATAAAGGAATCTGAATATAGAGGTGAAAGATATGTGAAGGTTGACAATAATTGGAATTGTGTCCAGAAATTGCACATAAAGTGTTTTTTTTGTTTGTTTGTTTTACTTCAATAATATTTTATTTTTAAAAAACGTTGAGTACATATTGCCACAGGACGGAAAGACTATAGTGTTTCCTTTTTTTCCCCTATGTCTTTTTAAATAAATCTTATATACATAGTTATAATCATCCTTTATATACTATTTAACTTTTATTACTTTGCCTAATAAAAATATTTTTGCATGTTAAAAAAAAAGAAGGATATAGTGAGCACTGAAAAACCAGGAAATAAGATGGCGCAGGCCGTAGGATGCCTCTCTCCCACATTGAAGTTTCTAAGGATCGAATCCCAATGAAGAGAGGAGAAGGATGAGGAGAGAAGGCAGGAAATGGACACAGAGAGTTGCCCAACAAATGGACACAAAAACAGCAAAAACAAGGGGGGGGGAGCGTAAAAATGGATAAAAGAAAAATGTAAAAGTCCTTAAAAAATGTATAGGGGAGTAAGATACAGACTATAGGTAGCAGTAATACTTTGATGATGCTCTTTCATAATTTGATAACAAATGTTTCACAACAATGCAAAGTATTTGTGGGGTGATGTGTGGGAGCCCTGTATGCTGTTATGCGTGTTTGTTTTGTATGTTCACAATGTTTACTGAAAACTTATAGTTTATGTATGTTCATGTATGAATGATATCCTTCAATAAATTGTTTAAATATATACTGCTGTCCATTCCACATGAATGCAAAATTCTTCTGATCCTTAATATAACTGGAAAAGATTGCATTTGCCAGATCAATGACCACATATTATGAACCCGAGGGTGTGTTAATCTGCTCTAGCAAAGATAACATACAAAGCAGTTGTAATTTAGGGCCACTACTTTATTGAGTTTGTAGTAGTCCACTGTCATCTGCAAAGATCTACATGCTTTTTGTAGAAGCCAGACTTGTGATTTAATGGGGATTATGATGGGGAGCATCACCCATGCACCCATTAGGTTGTCCCCTGGATATGATGGCATTCTTGGACCGTTGAGAAGGGGTGTGCCAGTCCAAAGGCCAAGTAACCAATATAACAGTTCCGCCAGCTACCAACTATGCCCATTCCAACTTTACATTTGAGTACTAGGGAAATAATCACTGAATGAGTCCATGGACCTAGTGTACTCACTGTGTAATGGAACTGGGTCAGATTTCCATTTATTTGTTGGTCCTGTGTGCTCCCAATTTAATTGAGGCCACAATGATCATTCAGGTCCCTGGATATCAATGTAAACTTACACCCTGTGTCCAACACTACTCAAAATAACTGGATGTAGCAGTTTGGCATTATTTATGAATTTCAAAAATAGATATTGGATTATGTTTGTAAACTAGTCTGTTCCTCTGGGCATGATTAAATTATGATTAGGGCTTTGATTGGGCCATGTCAGTAGGACATTGAGTCCCTGCCCTCTTGGTGGGTGGGAACACACAGAGAAAACTACATGGCAGAGAAGAGAGAGTTTTTGAGCTGGAGCCCGGGAAGTGAACACATAGGAGAAGAACACAGAGAAATAGAGACAGCTACTTAGATGCAGCAGAAGCCCTGTGGAGAGAGACAGAGCTGTTCACCTGATAGTCTACAGTTGGCCTTGTGGAGAGAGCACAGCAGCTGAGCCCAGAGAGAAACAGAGCCCCAGGAAGAGAGGAACCCAAGAAGCCTGAACCTTGGCAGACGTTGGTAGCCATCTTGCCCCAACACGTGGCAGTAGACTTTGGTGCTTTATGGCCTGGTAACTATAAGCTTCTACCCCAAATAAATACCCTTTATAAAAACCAACAGAGTTCTGATATTTTGTATCACTAAAACACTGGGTATTCCCATTTTCCCAGGATATTTGTTCCCAGGAACAAATAGACATATGTTCCTTGAGGAAGGACTACATACAATTGTCATGGTGTTGCAGAATTCTTCCTCTTGGAGAACTGAACTCTTCTTTAAACTGCTGAATCTGGGACTTGGAACTGGCTCAGTTTCCAGAAACTGGACAAGGGATTTTGACTTTTTATTGGAGCAAGTATCCTCAGCCTCCTGAGCATCCATTTTTTATTCTTTTGATTGTGTGCATTGAGCAATATCTGTGTTGACTGCCCATGGACACACTGTGTTAAATTAACCATCTCCATGTGCCTCTGTGGGTCAGACTTTCCTGGCTGTTATTCTAACTAGCCATTTATTATGGTAATTGTGAACACTAGGCTTCTGATAGTTAAATGCCACCTAGCCTCTATTATTTTGGAATCTTCTTCATTGCTAGAAGATCTGGGATCGCAGATCTTAACAGTATCTTCTGCTCTCAGTCCTGGCCTACAGAGTACAGCCACCATTAAGCTTCTTATTTATACTGGTGTCCTCTCATTAGCACAGTCTTTACTATTGGTATAAAGGTAAATGGAATGTTTTTTGGATCCTTAAGTGAAGCATGGCTAGCAGATGGGTTTTCTGCTTTACCATTATATACACTCTAGCATCCCCACTCCTCTGAACCTTCTGATTCCTTCTTTCACCATTTGTCATGGAAGTTCTGGCATTTTTAGTTTACTTAGCATGGGCCATAGCTTTTTCCAAGCTACCAAGGGTCATTATAGAGAACGGTAGTTCTGTCTCCTGGATTCTTGACAGGGTGTTAAATCCTGCATCAATGAAGGGAGTTCCTATATCAATAAAATCTCTTTTTTTCTAGATTCATATTTTCCCCTGACCAGTCTTGATCCAGAATCTCAGGATCAAGTCCCATATATTCTCTCCTAGTTCCAGCAGATACATTTTGGCCAGTCATGCAGCTCTTTGGGTGTATGGGTCCTTTTCCCCCTTAGTAGATAGACCCAATATTTCCCCCACCCATTTATGTCGTGACTTGGCCATAGTTATTGATCTAGAAGCAGGGACGGAAGGTGAGTATAGGTAGACAGAGATAAGAGGGAAATGGGAATGCATTTTGTCTTGTGATCTTGTAAACAAAATGGAAATGATGGTTTTTAGCAGGAAGGAACAAGGCACTTCTGTGCATTCAGAGGACTTTGAGGATTCAAGATTTTCAAATGCAATAACTCAGATCTACCTATTGCAAGTCTTAGAGCCTCACTCCTTTCCAATTATAGCCCTGACCTTGGTGAAGCAGATCTACCAGGGCTGACAAATCAAACTTCTCAAGAACTCTTCCACACTTAAAGAAGTCCTGGTTTGCATTTCAGCTTTTCTCTACCTTGAGGCTGTAGGAAAAAAGTCTCTACATGCTTCTAAGGAGGCTTTCTTGCTTTCACACTTTGCCTTAAATTTGAGATTAATCACTCTCAGTCTTTCAATGTCTTTCTTTAATGCCTTGATAGCATCCAGTAAAAGTCATCTGATTCATAGTCTTTATAATTACTACTTCTTTAAATTTCTGGCCAGAGACATTGCACTCACCAGTGCATTTCCTTTCAGTATTCAACCCCAGTTCACTATGTCTGAAAGATTTAACATTTGCATTCTACAAAATTCCAGGGCTATCAAAATGCCACCCACTATCAGTAATGGCGTCCTTACTGCCAGCCAGCCAGAGGGTAATATAGCTCCAAAATCTCACTTTAGTGCTGCTTCCTAGGTCCACTCTGGTACCAACTATCTTAAGTTTGTCTTCCCAGGAAACAGACTCTGAGGCAGAGCTTTGAATTTAGGTTTATTGGAGAGGCCTCATGGAAAGAAAAACACTCATAAAGGAGTAAGGAAAGTAGGAATATAAGATTAAGCAAAGGGAGAAGTTGAACTGCAATGTAGTTCCAACAGAGGCCTCAGTCAATCCTATGGGGAAACTCTGAAGCTGAATGGCCTTGAGAATTATCCACTTTGAGACAACGGGACTAGGCCTTATATCCCTGCCCTGATCAGTCAATGTATGCAAGTTGCTTGTGTGAAGGAAGCATAAGTTTATGCAAGGCACCACACTTTGATGGAGGGCAATTCCCTGAGAGTGTCTCTGTTGTAAGCAGGCAACAGCCAATATTCCTGGCAGGTGGGGAAATGTATGCCTCAATCCCAAACTACTACATATGCTGAACTACAGCATATGTTTTTGTGGAACTTTAAGTAGTTCAACAGGGTTAAAGGAAGGAAAATGGAATAGAGGTCTGGAAAAAGAATTGAAGGAAAACTAGAGACCAGATTCTTCCCCTGGGTTTCTAATGCTTTTTAATATTTTTCTTAGTACAGATATTTCCAATATTTTTTGGTTATACTGTATGTACTGTTTTGTACTTTTTTTGACCTCATACATCACTAATATCTTTCTATGTTATTATAATGTATTGGTAGTCATCACATGCTTAGTACTCAACTGATCTAAAAACTAAAAACTTTCCAGATTACCCTTTATCACACTCCCTTTGTTTGCTTTCTATCTCATTGACTAAACTATGAGCCCGTTGAAGGCAGAAATTGTCTGGTTTGTTTCTCTCAAGCACCTATTAAAATGTATTCCAACAAATATATAATCAGTGAAAGAATGAATGAATCAGTTAAACCAACATCACAAGAATATCATATGACTACAATTAGATGATATACATATATAGTATTATTATTATTATGAAAAGAGTTTCGCAACCCTGTGCATTGTGATTATGACCCCTTTCTTCTTCAAAGAAAAATGTTCCTCTTAAGTATATTGCTATAATGCAGGTATCACAGCTCAATTAACAGTTGTCTGACAAACAATAGAAACTTATAGAAAAAGTAAACTGACAGATGCAGAGCTGGAAAACAATATATATTATCTATTTGAATTGGCAGTGGCATGGCATTAGGAGAAAAGTAATTCAATTGAGAGGTGGATTCCTATGAAGGTGGACCAGAGGCTAGGAAACCTAGAAAATACAGTATCTAGCATATTCCAGGAAAAGCTGTCAAAGGAAGCAGGTTTGGCAGATGAAAATAAGAGTTTTAACAAGAAGTCAAGAAACCTAAGCCTGAAACCAACCAAGGACAATCTACTGGTGACTCAGCACTGTGATCCCAACTCCTGCTACACGCCTGCTACAGAACCCAGAACACAGTGAGTGCTACATGATTATTCATTGCTTCAGCAAATGAACTTATGTATATTATTCAAATGATTTTAAGTTCCATGATTCAGGGACCAAGTCCACCTTTCTCAGTGCAGGATCCCAGTGCTTTGCATGGCACCTGACCAACTAATAGGTGCTCCATATAACTGGTGGAATAAACAAAACAATAAAGGTAAAGAGAGAGAAAGAGAAGGAAGAAGAAAAGAAAGGAAGGAGAGAGAGAGAGAGAGAGGTTTTGGATTAAGCCATGACACCCTAGATTAAAAATTTAAGATAAGGACCTATAATTCAACTAGTTATATCTTATTTACTTTTTTTTTTTTTTTTTGAATTGGTGAAGTTGTAGGTTTATAGAAAAATCATGTAGAAACTACAGTATTTCCATATATTTCCCCTCATTATTAACCCTTTGCATTAGTGTGGTACCTTTGTTACAACAGAATATTATAATTGTACTATTAACTATAGTCCATAGTTTTATATCAGGTGTACTTTTTTCCCCATTTACCACCTGTGACAGGAGGTGGGTGGATCCCAGAAAATCCTATTCTTAAAGCTAATCCATTCCTGTGCATGGAAATCTATTGTAGATAGGACCTTTTGATTAGATTCAGTTAAGTGACCTTCCCTTTGATTAGATCACTTCAGTAGGGCATGGTCCAGGATGAGTTTTAATCCTTTTGCTGGAGTTCTTTATAAATGAAGGAATAAAATCTGCAGACACAGAAAAAAGCTGCAGTGACAGAGAGACACCCCAGAGAGACAGTGGGAGAGAGAAAAGCCACAGATGTTAGCAGCCTGAAGCAGAACTAGCAACAAGGCCTGCAGAAGAGGGAGAGAAAAGCTGATGACTCCATTATGCCCTGCCATGTGCCTCATGGACCACAGCTCATCTCAGAGAGAAAGTGAGCCTGGAGGAGAAGGCAGAGACTGGCAGAGCCACTATTGTGCCTTGCCACAGGAGTCCAGGATTGCCAGCAGCTGACCTTTAGGGAGGGAGCTTCGCCTTCTGCCTTGATTCGGACATTTTTTCCCAGCCTCAGCGCTGTATGTTTATAAGTTAATTAATCCTGTTGTAGAAGCCAACTCTTTTCCGGCATATTGCAATGGTAGCCTTTAGCAAACTAAAACACCACCCTATTAATAACTCCTTGCGTTATTATGGTACATTTGTTATAATTCATGAAAGAACATTTTTATAATTGTACTATTAACCATATATCCTGTTTTTACCATAGATTATCTCACACTGTGGTGGAGTAACTTGCACTGTACAGAGCTGCATGTGTGTGGGGGGTGATCTGATCTAAGGAAGCATGGTACAGGAGATTAGCTGCACAAGGCCAAACTCGTGCAGTCTGAACACGGTCAAGTTGATCATTATGTAAGGTGATTACTATGTGGGCCAATATTCTTTTATTTGCCATTCTGTCTGGCTTTGGTTAAACCCACAGTTGCCCAACTGTGTGGTAAGGTGCTATAGTGACTCCACAGCAAACTTACATTGGCACTGAGGGATATTTTTTAATTTTGAGGAAAACAGCAATATTTGACATCTGTCAGACACCAGGAGAAGTACCAGCTCTATAGCTTTAGATAGTTCACAGCTGCAAAATTAGATTTTGCTATGTGACTTTCAACACTATCAGAGCTTTGCAAAGCTGGGTGACAAAGAGCAAGTACCATGGGAAAATCAATGTGGAACAGGAAATGAGGATGGCAATGGCCAATCTGAATGCAAGGATTGTGAAGCTGTACAGAGCCCAACTAGAACACACATCCCATTGGTATGTAATTGTGGTTATTTAAGAATTAAATAAAAACATCATTTTCTTTTTCTATGTATTGCTTTTTCAAACAGCCAGTAAGTTGTTAGGTCATAAATACTTAAATTGTTTGGCCCTAACTACTTAATAAATCAAATGGTTAGATGTTTCCTATGGCCAAGGGCACTATGGAAATCATACTGTAACACAAGAGAATTTGGAAAACCCTGGGTAAAGTTCTTTCTCTGGCACCATATTCAAGTCAGGGCTCCTCAGTGAAGGAGAAATGTGCAGAAACCTTGAAAGGATGTCAATGGTGTGATTCCTTGATGATTAAGGTATCTGGCAAAAAAAAAAAAAAAAAAAAAAAAAAACGAAAGGAAAAAGAATTTTTCATTCTACCCCCTTACATCCAAAGAGAGGAATTAATCATTTCCTCTTGGCATATTCCATCTTTCCCTTTCTTGTAATTTCCTGCTATATATTTTAACTATTTAGGTGTCAATATTGTTATTCCTGCAGGTAGAGTTTGGGCTTTATTCACCTGGGTATTCTCTTGGCACCCAACACTTAGTGCATGCTTAGGGAATGGAAAAAAGCTGAAGGATAACCTAATAATTGCCTCAGGGCTATATGATGGACGCTTATACCAAGAAACGTGACCAACTGTTCATTTATTGTGAAGGCAGGCCAAAAAGAATGATGTAAAGGGGTTGCTTAAAGGATTTGGTTCAGATAAAACAATTTCCTAACCACCAGAATTGTTTAATAGGGAAGATTTTATAAAGTGTTTTAAAAACAACATGGATTCTCAACTGTGCTGGATGGTTTCAGTATGGTACCACCTTATTCTTTTGGAAAGACCACGTGCAAGATAAAAGCACTCTGAAATCTGAATTCTTTAAATTTCTATATGGTATACTTTATTTTCTGCCATTGTTTTCAAGCCAACCAAAGGATTAATCCAGAACTGACCAAATTTCTACCCCTATTTATCCTTTATAAAGATCCAGGAAATAAGTGTGTGTGATGGGAGGGAGCTATTATCATATTTGTATTTGTCTTTCACAGTTGGAAAATCAAAGGCTGAACTCTTAAGCAACTTGGCTGAGATTCTTCAGCAGGATGGAGCCATGACACACAAATCATCTTTAAACTCTTCATGCTGCTGGGCTCTGTAGCCATCAAGCTTATAGTCCGCTGGAAAAAAAAAAAAAGGACACTGATATGAAACGATAATCCTGTAACATGAAAGGAACTTCAAAGTCATCTTTCTGAGATTATTGTTCAGGGACCAGGTCCCAGGGGTTGAGAAGAACAGTCATTACAAGCTTTATTTAGAAGAATGCAACGGGGACACATTATCAGGTGACAAGGTGATGAGGTGGAGGAGAGGACCTGCACCTCAGCTCTGGGGTCAGCCTCAGGTTGAAGGGAGGCAATGTGTTTGACTCTGTGGTGGGGATGAAGAATCTTCAGTTACTTCTCTACAGAGTGAGGAGATTAGAGCTAATGAGCTTCCAGTCTAAGGCAGCAACCTCTCTCCTGGACCTAAAGGATTCTACAAGTTTTCCTGTCTTCTCATGGCCTCTTTTTAAGTAATTGTCATTTCAGGAAGGGAAGGTGGAGAAGCTGCCCTAGAAATCCCAGCTTTGTTAGTCACGCTCCAGATAAAACATAGATGGGAAGAGTGGGCATCCACCTAGTGTTGTGGGAGAAGGGATAAATGCACTGAAATAAGATGGATTGGCTGGAGGGACAAGGCAAAGGAAGAAGGAGGGGTGTGACTGGCAGCAACTATCAAACAGAAAGATTTATCTGTTTGCTGAGAACTGAGAAAAGAGGCAAGGTGAAAGCAAAGCTTGGTAAATATAAATGTCAGCTGCAAACTTGAACATAGAATAGTGAAAATAATCCTTAATAAAATAAAAAATAGTCACCAAGCCCTTTTATTGCCAGCAAGTTTTTTTTTTTGTTGTTTGTTTTTTTTTGTTGTTGTTGTTTTTGTTTTTTTAATTCTCCTAATCTCTCCATTTGGAGTGGAGGAGGAGAAATTGGCAAATGCTATAAATCAGAGTTCCCCTCTCCCCCTCCAAGAACCAAATGTTAAACATTTAGGCGCACACCACTAATAAGAATCATCTGTAGAGTTAGTTGCATTTTCAGACTCCTAGATCCATCTACAAGGATTCCAACCCAATAGGTCTGGAATGGGATGCAGAACTATGCAATTTTAGCAAACTCCCTAGGTGATGCTGATGTGAATGGTCCAGGGATCATATTATGTAAAACACTATTCTACATAGCTAGTGTCCAGCCCAACCTTAACCTGTCAATCAGGGGTATCTAGAGCAAATAAATAATGTTTCCTTGGCTGGTCCAAATAAGAAACCAAGATAACAAGAGCAGTATCAGTATAGGCACTTCTCCTTTTATCTTTTTTTTTTTTTTTAAAGATTTTATTTATTCATTTATCCCCCCCTTGCTGCTTGTGCTTGCTGGGTCAGCTAACCACGCCGTGCGGGCGGGCTTTGCCTTCACCAGGAGGCCCTGGGAACCGAACCCGGGGCCTCCCATATGGTAAACGGGAGCCCTATTGATTGAGCCACAGCCGCTTCCCACTCCTTTTATCTTGAGGGGTTGTTCCAACCCAGGAATCTACACAGGATGGCAGAGGATTTGTTTTAGTTTCCTTGGCTGCTCAAGCTAATGCCATGCAATGGGTTGTCTTAAACAATGTTAATTTATTAGCAAATAGGAATTTATATTAGCTCACAGTTTGGGAGTTAAGTAAAGTTCAAATCAAGCCATCATCAAAGCGATGCTTTCTTCCCAAAGGCTGACATTCTGGGGCTGGCTGCTGGTAATCCTTGGTTCTGGGCTCCTCTGTCATATCACAATGCACATGGCAGCTTCTCCTGGCCTCTCCCTTCTCTTCCAGATTCCATTGACTTTCAGCTTCTTTCTTCCCATACCTTTTTCTCTGTCTGAATTTCATTCTGCTTGAAAGAAGCATAGTAATAAGTTCCTAATTAAGACCCATCCTGATAGAATTAGCCACACCTTAACTGAAGTGACCTCATCAAAAAGCTCTACTTACAGTGGGTTCACACCCATAATAATGGATTAACTTTAAAAACATGTTTTCTTAACTCCAAACTATCACAGGAGACTTAAAGAAATATTCCACATTGTGGAATTAACAAGATGCAATGTACTGACTGTTGACTTAAGTATAATGTCAATTATAAATATTATGTGGTAAAACTACAATATAGCTCATATGCTCAGTACCCATATCCCATTCATTAAGAATTCTTGAACCTTTAGCAAGAGGTGGTTGAGGCAAGGTCCTGGTATGGAATCTTTTTAAGTTTTATTGTTTTTCTTGATTACAGGTCCTGTCTCTGACTTTGCTGTTAAAGTTTGAGGCAATATGGTATAGGGGAAAGAGGAGATGGAAGACTGAATTCTGCCTCACCACTAAATAACTGTGTAGCTTTGGGAAAACTACTTAACATCTTTAATGAGCCTTAGTTTTCTCTTATAATGGGGCAATTTTTCCAGAGTTGATCTGAAGATAATAAGTATTGAGTATCTGGCCCTTGCTATAAGCACTCAATAAGTGGGAGTTGTTTTTCCACCACCACATAGCAGAGCTGATAGACTTTCTACAGGGACCTTATGGTCTATCTAGGTGCAGTTTCTCAAAATTGAGTCCTTGATGTACACATTGTCCACCTCAAGTATACAGAGAAAAGTAATCTTTTCTATTGCACTTGCTATTTCCATTTCTATTTTTTATGCCTCTGGCACAAATCAAAGCAACATAGAAACTTCAAGACCCCTATGGATGTCTATTCCATGCTGTGGTGAGAGGGGTTTTAAGTAGAAAAGAATATCTTAGGAGCTAACTGCTTCCTGGAAGACAAACACCTACTACTCTAAAGACTTTCTTTCTCTGAGTACCTCTGTCTATAGTTTTCCCCCTACAAAGGACCTGTCTGCATTAGGGACTGAATTTAGCCTAACTGAAGATATTCTATCTCAATGTTTTAATATGTATTTATGGGTTTGTGTGGGTTATCAAAAAACTCCACAAGAGCTTCTGACACCATCTGCAAATACATCAGTAATTTAATCAGTTTAATTCAGACTAAATGCTGTAATTAGGCCAGACTACATAGGTTATTGGCAATCTTCTATAAGATTGCCCTTCAAGCACCAGTCACAACTTCACTTCTGACCAAGCAGCTACAAATTTAGGGGTTCCCACTACCCCCTCAATTCAGTAATTCACGAGAATGACTCACAGAACCCACTGAAAGGACTATATTTATGATTATAGTTTTATAGTAGTAAAAGCATACAAATAAGAAAAAGGACAAGGTCTGTGAGGGTCTCAAAGGTAAGCTTCAGGGTCCTCTGCAGGCACAGCAGTGATGTATTTTTTCAATCATGGAAGCTCATGAGTACGTAAAGTGTCCAGAGTTTATATGGGGTCTCATTATGTAGGCCTGATTGATGGAATCAATGTGATCGGTGGCCTCTTTCACCTCCCAGAGGTTGGGGAGGTGGGACTGATATAATGTGGCTCAAAGCCCAGCCTCCAAATCACCTGGTCAGTCTTTCTGGTGAGGCTAGTCTCAACCCTAAAACTCCAGGTATGGTTGGCATGTCCATATTATCTCAATAGTAAATGAATGATCATCTATGGTTGTGGGCCCACCAAGAAGAACAAAAGACACTCCTATCACAGGAAATTCCAAGGATTCAGAGGTTCCTTCCACAGGAACTGAGGACAAGGACCAGCCAAGTGTTTCCTTATACTATAAGGTTACAATCCCTTTTTCCATAGCCAGGTGTAGTTATTTATTTTAACAAAACTGTATTGAGCACCTATTGTGTGTAAAAAGTTTACTGTCTGCTTAGGGAGACTAACATGAAGAGCACTAATATAAAGCAGTGAATCAAATTAGAAGACTGGGAGAGATGTAGGCTGAGAATGGAAGAATTTGGCATAAAGTCAACTAGTCTCTTACCTGAATTATTGCAAAAAACGACCTAACTGATCTCCCAAATTTTCCCTTATCTCTTATGCCTACTTTCCACTTCAGCCAGAGTGATCCTTTTAAAATGTAAGTTGGGTTATCTCACTGCAGCTGAAAGCACTCTGGGAGTTTTTCATCTTATTCATAGAAACACCCAAAGTCCTTGTCATGGCCCACAAGGCTCTTTGCCTCACCAAACTTCTTTCTAACCAGACTCCCCCTCACTGACCCTGCTCTTATCCTAATGGCCTCCTTACTGTTCCTCAAACACAATGACCATACTCCTACTTCTGAGTCTTAGCAATCGTTGCTCACTTTGCCTGGAACACGCTCCATTAGCTATCCACATGGCTTGCTCCCTCATTTCCTTCATATCTCTACTTAAAAGTCACCTTTTCAGGGAGCGGGTGTAGCTCAGTGGCTGAGCACCTGCCTCCCATGTCTGAGGTCCGGTATCAGTCCCTGGTTCCTCCTAAAAAAAAAAAAGTAAAAGTCACCTTTTCAAAGAGGCCAGTTACACCCCCAATTAATTTCTAGCCCCTTGCCCTCCTTTATTTTTTTTCATAGTATTTGTCTCATAGAATGTGCCATCTGATAAGGAAATCTAATATGGGAAGGCATGCGAAAAATGAATTAGTGGATAAATAAATAAATAAGCAATTAAATAATGACAAACAAGGTAGTGATAAGGAACTTAGCCAATTTTATAAATTCCCAGGGCATGTCTGGAACATAGTTGTACTAAGTGAATGTTTTTTAAAATAAGTAAATGAATAGTGACTACCTTCTAACCCTGCCTCATTATGCTTTTTCCCATAACACAGTTGAGATCAGGCTGTAATTGTTGACAAGACTTAACTGAAGGCCTGGGGATAATGGAGAGGGAGTGCACTTGCTACAGTAGAGGCCACTCCACTACTGTGGAGCCCATGTGCCCAACCTGCTCTCTGGGTCCCTTCTGCCCAGCTCCTGGCTAATCTCTATGTGACATGGTCCAGTTGAACACCTCCCCAATGTACTTCCATCTCCTGAATTTGTGGGCAACTGATCTTGTCCATCACCAATCATGAAATCTCCTCCCCAAATCTTCATTCTAGCTGCATATTAGCTTTTCCCCCAGGATGACTGAAAATGTACATATCTATTTTCTTTTAGGGTAAAGCCTTCTTCTAACCTTAGGGATAAAGTCCAACTCCATTATCCCCAAAAGAAAAAAGTCTCAATAATCAGACACTATATATTTTGTCTGGGTCATTCAGTCTCAGATAAAATCATATCTGAGGTGCTCATATTTACAGTTCAGATTTTATGTGCCAAGCACAGTACAGTTGGTTTTCACAGTGTTTCATGTGGAGTGAAGTGACAGATACTCAGGACAGTATAGCCCTCTTGTCCTCCTTATCTTCCAAGCAACTGTTCAAAGAACAATGCATACAATTCCATAAGAATATGTAATAATGTATAGGCACAGGAAAGTCTAAACTTAGATTTAGAAAACCATTTTAAAACATTTCTCTAGGGTAAATATTCTGCAGTGGTGAGTTCCACTAAAGGATGCCATCAACAAAATTCTTACCATTTGAGTCTGAAGCATCAGCATTCAGAATTTCCTCAGTGACAAAATGTTTCACATTTGCATAAACAAAAAGCCATGCTAAATGGCTTTTTTAAGAACAAAAGGATAGTCTGATTCAAACTTAATTCCTGTTTCTACCCTGGAAAGCAGAAACTGCTGATAAGTTCTCAAATAGGTTTTTTTTAATTCACGTTAAAAAAAAAATTAAAACTTACTCCAAACCCTGTTAGAGATACAATCCCAGCTCCAAGCCCCAGTTGACACATGAACCTATCACAGTGGTCTGGGTTATGCCTAGGCTCAGCAACATGGACTTCTCCTCACCAAGGCCAACTTGGCTACATCCACTACTGAGCACCCAGTCTGCCAGCAGCAGTGACCAACACTCACTCCCCAATATGGGACCATTCAAAGTGGCCTGGAGGCAGGTTGATTATATTGGATCACTTCCATCATGGAAGGGGCAGTGATTTGTTCTAACTGGAATAGATACCTACTCCAGATATGGATTTGCCTTCCTTGCAAGCAATGTTTCTGCCAAAACTACCATCAGTGGACATATAGGATGCCTTATCCACCATCACGGTATTCCACATAGCATTGCTTGTGATCAAGAAACCCACTTCACAGCAAATAATGTGTGGGAAGGGGCACATGCTCATGGAATTCACTGGTCTTACCATGTTGCCCATCATCCTGAAGCAGCTGCATTGACAGAATGGTGGAGTGGCCTCTTGTAGACTCATTTATGGTGGCAATACTGTTCAGGCTGGGGCAATGTTCTCCAGGAGGCTGTGTATGCTCTAAATCAGCATCCACTCTATGGTTCTGTTCTCCCATTGCCAGGATTCATGGGTCCAAGAATCAGGGGGTGAAAACGGGAGTGGTGTCACTCACTATTACCCCTAGTGTTCCACTAGGAAACTTTTTGCTTCCTGTCCCTGCAACCTTAAGCTCTGCTGGTCTACAGGTCTTAGTTCCAAAAGGAAGAGTTACAACAATGATTATATTGAACTTGAAATTAAGACTGCCACCTGGTATTTTGGACACCACCTGACTCTGAATCAACAGGCGAAGAAGGGATTGCTGTACTATCTGGGGTGATTGATATTATCAGGGGGAAAATGGGACTGCAACTATACAGTGGAGGAGAAAAGTTTGCCTGGAATACAGGAGATCCCCTAGGGCATCTCCTAGCACTACCATGCCCTGGATTAAAGTCAACAACCAAATCCAAGCAGGACAGTCAATGGTCCAGAAATTTTGGTAATGAAGGTTTAGGTCACCCCACCAAGCAAAAAACAAGATGAGCTGAGGTGCTTGCATAGGATAAAGGGAACATGGAATGGGTAGTGGAAGAAGGTAGTGATAAATATGATCCATGACCACATGACCTATTACAGAAATGAGGACTGTATTTGTTATAATATTTCTTCTTTGTTTTGAGTATGTGTACATAAAGCAAATATCTTTGTTTTTTTCCATATCTTATCCCTTTGTCATATTATGTAAAGTTCATGTTGTAGCTTTTAAGTTATAGGATATCAAATTTAAAAGTGAATATTGCCCAAGGACTTGTACCCTATTCTGGAGAGATTTAAGTTGTTTCTGGTTGTATATAGTACATTTGAGTATTGTTTGTCAAAAATTATGACTGTTATTGCTTTTTATTTAGAGATAAAGTACAATTTAAAGTCATGTGTATGGCTGCCAAGTTGGCAAGGGATGGACTGTGACAATTAAGTTCATGTGTCAACTTGGCCAGGTGATGGTGTCCAGCTGTTTGGTTAAGGAAGCACAGCTTGATTGTCACTTTGAGGACATTTCATGGACTTACATCATCAGTAAGTTGATTGCATATATGGCTGATTACATGTACAATCAACCGAGGAGATTGCCTTCAACAATGATAGACATCTCATCCAATCAGTTGAAGGCTTTAAAAGGAGAATGAGGATTTCAGCAGTAAGAAGAAAGAATTTCCATCTCTACTTCAGCCATCCAGCTTCCTTAGGGGAATTCATAGAAAACCTTCATTGGAGTTCCCAGCTTGCAGCGTGCCCTTTGAAATTTGGACTTGTGTATCCCCAAAGTCATGTGAGATAATTTTTATAAAATCTCATAATGTTTACAGATATCTCCTATTGCTTCTGTTTCCCTGAGAACAACTGACTAATACAACCACTTCCTTCATTTCCCAAAAGTACCTGATATTTGCCATGTCCCTAAATAAAAAGGGTGAACCTGTTTAGCCCAAAATAATGGGAAATGAAAGGATAAAATGAAGAGGATTGCTTCAACAGGATTATTGGTTTTTGTCATTATTGTTGTTTTTCTATTTGATTTATTTTCTCTTAAAATAATATTAGGATATATTTAATTTCTATCTTTTAAAAATAATCATACAGGAAATCTCTTTCTACTTTCATTTGGTGACTAACATTAGTGTTACATTAGTAGGTAGATAAGGAAAGCCTGATACAGAGTTGAACTTTTTAAAACCTGGAGTTGTAAGTTAGGCAAGAACTATCAAAATATAACCAGCTACTGGAGCACACTATTGATCTGGAATCTCAGGGTGATAAAGAGATTCTCTCCTAACTATCTTTCTGCATCCAAATGCTTCAAATTTAAGATAGGCATTGGAAGGCTCATGTGAGAGCTATGTATTTATTCTTCAACTCAGTCCAGTAATTTCCAACTAACCACTTCTTTGAACCTCCTCTTACTAAGATTATATCCCATGATTACATCTCTGTACACATCTAACTTGACCTCTCAGCAACATTCAATATAGTTTACTGTTGCCTTTTCTGATTGTTTGATACAATACTCTCCTCTAACTTTAGGGATTTTCCTTATCAGAATCTTTGCTGCTGTCTCCTCCTCTGCTTGACCTCCTTTAAATGTGGGAATACTTTTGTGCTCTGCACTCTTCTACCTACATGTCATCTAGTCCTATAATTTATTCCCAATAAATCCGAAATTTGCATCTCCAGCTCTGACCCCTTCCCTGTATTACAACCTAATGTATTCAACTTCTTACTTAAATATAATATATGCAAATGAAACTCTTGATGCTCCCAAATATTGTATTTCCATGTCTTTCCTCAGTAAATGATATCTCTACTCACCCAGTCACTCAATCCCCAAACCTAGTTGTTATCCTTGATTATCTTCCCTTTCCTTATTGCCCATATCCAACCTATTAACATCTCTCTAATTCCCCTACCTCCACCCTAATGCAAGCTACCAGCCCGTCTCACACTGCTACATAGCTTCTTACCTGATACTTCGCTGCTACATTTGTCCCCTACAGTCCCTTTGCTGCACAGCATCAGAATGGTTATTTTTAAAACAGGTGTCAGATCATGTCCTTTGCTTGGTTTGCACTGGCTTCCAAGCTCCTCCTTGTGGTCTTCAAGGCCTGATGTGATTTTGTCCTTCCTTTGCTCCCTCTCATTCCCTTGTCCCAGCCATACTGGAATATTTTTATTTTTTCCAAAACCCCAAGCTCATTCCCACCTTAGAGTTTTCAACCTTTGTTTCCTTTGTCTAAAATCTTCCTGTCTCTTCCTGTGATCGGCTCCTTCTTATCATTTAGATCTTGGTCCTGTTGACACTTCCTCAAGAGGATTTCCCTGGCCTCTCTAGCTAAGGTGGTCCTCGGCCATCCCCAACACCCTCTGCCATATCACCATGTTTTATCTTCTTTGCATCTAGCACAACCCAAATTGTTGTTAATTTGTTTATTATCTATCTATTCTGTCCCACTAGATTGTAAACTTGATGAAGGCAGTGCTATTATATCTCCAGGTTTAGGACAGTGTCTGAAAGATAATAGGGACATAGAAAATATTAGTGACATTAATGAATTTTAGGATGATTATACAAAACATGTATTAGAATCAAAACAAAAGAGTTGTTAGAGATGAATAATATGCACAGGCCATGATGTACCCTATAACACTTCAAGTGTCTAAAGATTTGGGAGCCCTGGTAAAGAATGCTCTGGGCAGAAAACCAGAGTTTTCATTTCTTTGCTCTGCTTCTTTAGTATTAGCTCTTCTCTTGAGCTACCAAGCTCATAAAATGACAGTAGCAGAACCAGACTATTCCTGCTCTCTCATTCACATCATATGAGAAGAGAGTGCTGGTAACCCTAAGAAAACTTTTCAGTCTATGTCATCAGCTTTGACTCTGTCTTAGGCCCTTGATCCAATCACCATGATCAGAGAGGAGGTGCTGTGATAACTAGCTGAGACCTGGGTGTTACACCCCTTGAGGTCAAGGCTGGAACACCACCTAAAGTAAGGTTGGGGACAGTGAGGCAACTGTGGCCCAGAAAGTTGAAGTTTTTTTGTTTGTTTGTTTTTTTCACTTTTTCATCAGCATTTATGGAAAAGCAGCCATGTGCCCGGCATTTTTCTCTCTGCTGGAGATACTGTGGTAAACAAAGCACAGAGAATCCCTTAAATTGTAGCAAAATGCCCAAGATTACAAAGCCATATGATGACTCTACAGTTCTATTTTGGTTAACCTACCCATTTTCTGGAAGTAGGGGATGTGGCACGGGTGACTTTTCCATACCACGGTAGGGAAAAGCTATTCAGCAGAGCTATCAGATCTCCTCATTCTCATTCACATGTCTTGCACGATATGACACCCTGCTGTAAAAGGCTATAGTCACCCCAAGTAACATAACCTTTTCCCTGAACTCAGAGGGTGTCAGCTGCTGAAACCGTTTGCCTTTGCCCAATTTCTATTCATATGCATGGTTGGAAAGGAGACTGTGAGGGCAGAAGCATGGATGATAAGGTCATGGCTTCCTCTAGACACCAGAGAAACTTAGCCTGTGCTCTCCTGACAGAGCAGCATTCAATGCATTTTAATATAATGCTACTCTCGGCAGATATTTCACTTTCAGGGCACAGTAGAACAGTGAGACATCGGGAAAAAAGAACATTGATGGGATGAGGGGTGGTTGAGTAAGTTAAGGAAAGAGAGCTAATAAACATTTCCTTTTCAAGGCAATGTGAAAACACTCATATACAGAATAAGTAGCTTACTTGAGAAAACTCAAAGTCAAAATGAAATATGAATTATTGATTTTCAGTGAGCCAGGAACTAACATTCTATTTTATCCCATCTCATGCTCTCTAATTTTGACAGTAATTCAACAGTCTTTTTAATGTCCGGAAGTCTACTCCCTCAAAGACAACTCAATATTTTCATTTTATTTTTCTCATTATTTTTTCTCATTCTCTTTCATCTTGTCTTACTCCTCCCATTCTCTTTCTCTCATTTTCATGCTCCTCCCCTTTTCCCTCATTTTTTCCTTAGGCTGTATCCTAGCAACAGCTATTTCTATTAAAAGAGGATGGGAAGGGCCACCAATGTTTCCAAGGTTACCAGTATTTCCTGCTGCTGCTGGAGGAAGTAACCTGTGAATCAATCATAATGGAAACAGAAGCTAAAACACATACCGTGGCTACTCTGCCTCAACATCCAGATATAATGAATGAGTCTTCCACACAAAAAAGTTTTACCAAACTGTCTTGCAATGCCATAGGTTTTAGTATTTAGAGAGACTCTATCATATAGCCCAGATATTTATAGACAATTTTAACGAACTATGATAATGATCATATGTGTGTGTGTGTGTGTGTGTATAGATAGATATATATATATATATTTTTAAGTAGGGGCCAGGGATTGAATCCGGGACCTCATATGTGGGAAGCTGGCACTCAACTGCTGAGCCACATCGGCTCCCCTGAGTTGGTTTTTTCGTTTGCTTGCTTGTTTTTTTGTTTGTTTGTTTTTTTTATGAGGTACCAGGGCCTGAACCAGGATGTTCCATGTGGGAAGCAGGCGCTCAACTGCTTGAGACACATCCACTCCCCAACAATGATCAGATTTTGACATTTCAGAGGGAAGTGATTCTGTTCACTTGATATAGTGTCAGATTTCCAATAACAATTGATAATAGTAAAATTGTTGGCCAACACAGCCCTACTATAATAAGGACTCAATATCAGATACTTTTGCCTTTAAAAGTATACCATAGCAATTTGTATATATATGACATCACTTAGATGTTATACCTAATTTAACAAAAGAAAAAATTTTGTTAATTTCTCCAAATTAATATTACCATTATAAAAAGTAAAAAATTTCATTCAGCAGGATCTTTTTTGTTCATTATTAAAAGAAAGCATTTGTGTATTTCAAAGACAGCCTTCCCTAGGGCCCAGGGCACAAGCATGGGGCCCAGACCACCCAAGATCAATCTCCATGCATGACTCCAGTTCTGAACTCACATTCCCAGACCAGTCAGGTTAAAGAATTTACAATTTTCCTAATTTTCTAACACCTTGCACTAGCAAACCATCTTACAAAACCCTTATACTTTATTTCCTTCCCACAGTAGCTCTGTAAGAATGTACTTTTCTTATTTTATAGATGATAAAAATGAAAATAAGGGAGTGTGAGTGACTTGAATGGTAGAGGACCAGGCACCAGGTCTTCTGACTCCTATTTATTGCTAGCTCATTGCACAGCATTTATCTTCCACCAGATGGGAGACGAAATGGTATCCAAGCATAACTTCTTCTCCTTCTCTTCTCTCCCTGTTCCCTTACCAGTTTCTCCTGGGAGCACTTCCTTAATAAATCACTTGCACATGAATCTTCCTCTCAGGGTCTACTTCTGGAGAACATGGCCTAAAAAATCTCTTATCAGGATG
The DNA here is from genome assembly GCA_026826555.1 of Tolypeutes matacus. NCBI lineage: Eukaryota > Metazoa > Chordata > Mammalia > Cingulata > Chlamyphoridae > Tolypeutes > Tolypeutes matacus. Next base: position 19,280,107 of record JAKSZT010053887.1, on the reverse strand, counting down.
CTCTTTCTCTATGGATCCAGCTCCTATTATTTCTTCCCCTCAACTTTTCAGGCCCCAGGGTTGGTAAAATACTCATTGATGCTAATCTCTGGGTACTTTAACAGCCTTGGTGGTTCCTTTAAATCTGTTCATACTCATATTTGTAAGTAGCTCTTTCAGTAGAGTCTCCTGAAATTCCTTAGTTGGTTTCTGTTTCATACAGATAATGTAGCTGATAAAATGTCCTAACTGATCTTGCCACTTTCATACTTGTGTCCCTTTAATCCATTCTCCATACAGGGGCTAAGAACAGATCTTTAAAATATCTTACTTAGATTATATGACTACCTGCTTTAAAACCATCAATGGATCCCATTATGCACAGAGAATGTCCAAGTTACCTGTCATGATATAGGAGGTTGTTCATGCTCCAGCTGGTATTGTCACCCTCAACTCTGATCACTTCCTTCCTAAGATGCTTATTCTGCAGCAATATCAAATATCATGTAATTCTCAATACAAACCAGGCTGCTTCTCACTTCTGTGCATTGACTCAACTCATACTGCTACCAAAGCATAGCATGCACTCTGCTCCTCCAGACACCAAATGTCACTAACTGATTCCCACAGTTTAAGCCAAGGGTCATTTCTCCTGGAAGCCTGGGAGTTCCTGGAGAATGGGGATTATTATTAATTTTCATACCCTCAGTTTCAGCCTGACACAAAGCAAAGTTTGTTGAATGCATGGCATTTTAAGGAGAAAGATAGCTGCTACTGTGAACACCTTGACAAACTCTCAATTATTATTGGAGATATCTTTGAAAAGTGGCCCACTAATGTTAATAATTGTCATTTATTTGTGTCAACCATGTATCAGGTATGTATTAGGTATCATTATTTCATCTTTACAAAAAGTACACAGTGTTATTCTTCTTTTTTTTTTTTTTTATTTTTTAAGATTTTATTTATTTATTCATTTATCCCCCCCTTGCTGCTTGTGCTCGCTGGGTCAGCTAACCACGCCGTGTGGGCAGGCTTGCCTTCACCAGGAGGCCCCGGGAACCAAACCCAGGGCCTCCCATATGGTAAACGGGAGCCCTACTGATTGAGCCACAGCCGCTTCCCTATTATTCTCTTTTAAAGATGAGAAACATGAGGCTCAGAAAGATAAGAAATGCTCCTTAGGTCACAGATAATAGGAGGTGAATTCTGGGATTTGAAACCTGCCATGCCTGTCTTGAGTCCAAAGCCCGTATTCTCTCCCTTATGGAGAAGCTGTGCCATAATGTCAATCAGAATACCACCTGTGATCTCATGGGCGTAAGGCCTACTCAATCTCAATTCCCAGGTTCCTGGTCAATATGAAGAAAGGGGATATTTATTGGTTTCATATATCCATGTTTATATTACAGTCACACAAATTCAGCTGCATAATCAATGCTTTATATGCGTTTCTATTAGCAGCTATTTACAGAAGAAAACATTTTGTTTTAGAGCATTTCACTGAAGAGGTGGTAAAACTGGAGACATATTTATAGAGGACAAATACATCCTTATTCTATCCTAATACAATAAAATACTCATGGAACATTACTTCCCTGTAAGAACTAGTACTCCCGCTTGCATTCCTGTGAATATGCTTCTCTTTAGGACTCAGAAAGTCCCTGATCACATGCTGATCACACACCGAGAGCCAGATTCAGACAATTAAAGTCATGATTTGTTTTTGCAACCATCAGAAACTTGATAACTAAACTATAACAGTAGTTAATGTGGCATTTTATAAGCAACAGTGAATTACCCATGGTTAGTGACTAATAATAAATTAGCATGGTTATACTCATCACATACACCCACAAAACATCTACAAATGGGAGATCATGTCGCAAGCATGAAAAAGACAAAATTTGAATCAGATTATGCAAAATCACAAAATGAACAACTCAGGAAGACTGAACTGCCTCCTTAAGATTTTTTTTTTTTTTTTTTTTCCGAGCTCCTTAAGATTTTTGCCTAGCTCCAGGATCACCTTCACTACCACACAATGTGGCCTCCATCTCATCAGTGCTGCTTGTCTCTGGACTCTCCCACCTCAATTAGAGTAACCAACTCATCCCAGTGTTGCCCACAATTTTCCTGGTTTGAATACAGAAAGTCCCCATTCCAGGCCTCCAGTTATGATAACTGTGGTGGGAAGAATAATGACCTCCCCCAAAAGGTCCACATCCTAATTCCCAGAACCTGAAAATATGTTACCTTACATGGCAAAAGGGACTTTACAGATGTGATTAAATTGAGGACCTTGAGATGGAAAGGTTGTCCTGGGTTATCTGAGTGAGACCTATCTAGTCACAGGGGTCCTTAAAATTGGAGAACCTTTCTTTCCTGTAGTCAGAGAAAGATGTCATGTGATTGTGGAAGAATGGTCAGAGAGATGAAGCATTGTTGGCTTTGAAGAGGAGGGAAGGGGTTCACAAACCAAGGAATTGTAGGCAGCCTCTAGAAACTTGAAAAGACAAGGAAACCTCCCCTAGATCTTCCAGAAAGAAACAAAGCCCTGCCAATCCCTAGATTTTAGCTCAGTGAGAACCATGTCTAGCTTCTGACTTACAGAACTGTAAGATAATAAATTTGCATTGCTTGAAGCTACTAACTTTATAACAATTTATACAGCAGCAATAGAAAACTAACACAGTAATGAACTCATCCCAGTTTGCCCAGGACTGTTCTGTTTTAAAACTGTAAGTTTCCCATCATGGGAGCCCCTCCAGTCCCAGAGAAACCAGGACAATTGGTTATCCCCTTGATTTGGCAGAATTCCCCATTGGTATGTAGGTACCCATCAGCTAAAACTACTTGGCATCCCAAAAGATGCCCTAAAACAGTGGTTCTCAAAGATAAGCATGCATCAGTATCACCTGAAGGACTTGCTAAAATTCAGATTATGCTTCTAATTCAGAAGGTCAGGAGTAGAGCCTGAGAATTTGCATTTCAAACTCTTCCCAGGTTACTAGTCTAGGGACTGTATATATATTTTATGTATAAGTACCTTGTTATTTATTTCTACAAAAACTTTAATAATAGGGAATATAGAAAAATGGAAACATTTTATGTTAAAATAAAATAATGCAAAATTGTATGTGTACCATAATTATAATATAAAATATATTTATGCACAGGGAGTATACTTTTAAACCACTATCCTAAAAACCAAAAACTTCTAGGACAACTTCAAATAGAATTTCCTCTGTTCATCTACATGCCATTTCATTTGAGATATGAGTAACTGAGGGTGAGTCACTGCAAACAGAGGAAAAGTTAGTGTAAACTAAGACATGAATGAGCTTGGTAGATGTAAAAAGGAGCCAAGGAAAGGTCAATGGGTCTGGATTCTAGATAGCAATGGGGAGAACCATGAGAAAGGATTCTGTGATTCTATGAAGTTGTTTATCTTGGGATGGCTCTGATTAGGTCCCAGCAAGAAACCTTATAAAAGCAGAAATTACCCAATTTTAAGGTATATTTCTTACAGCTATTTGTTATTCTGATGGCTAATCTGATTTCTGATGGTAGTAGATATTTGTTGTTATTGTCAGTCTGACAAGAACTTTTTCTGTCATTCGAGAAGAAACAGTTCTCTTCCAATCCCCACCATCTGTTTCATAGTGAGGTGAGGTTCTAACTAAGAGTATCCTCATAGCCACAGGAAAGGGTAAATAATATAAACAAAACCAATCAGAAACTTCTCCTGGGATTTTTCTAGCTGAAATGTATAGGGAATGGGTCTTTTTCCTTGTAAATAATGAAGATATTAGAAGGCAGCTTATAGCCATGATTTCAGCCTCATGGGGAAGATTGGTCCAAAGAGTGAAAAGAAAGAAGCAGAAATGAGAGATGAGGAGACAGAGAGAGACAGAAAGGTACTGAGGCCTTCCCTGGTTTGAGGTCACTCTTCACACTATTTGGTTATCTGGGCCAAAATAGTCCCCTGTGATTTAAGATATCTTGAGTTGGGTTTCTGTCATTTGCAACCAAGAACCTTGACTGATACATAATCCATGGCTTCACCCTAACCTGTGTTATCGATTGAATTGCTTCTTTCCAAGATATATGTTGAAGTACTTCACAATGTAACATTCCTTGAAAATAATGTCATTACAGATGGAATTAGGCAAGTTAAAACTAGGTCACACTGGAGTATTATGGGCCCTTAATCCAATATGACTAGGTCCATATAAGAGGAAATTTGGACACAGACAGACAGACATAGAAGAGAATGTCATATGATGACTGAGGCAGGGAGAAAATACCATGGGATGATGGCAAACCACCGCCAGAAGCCAGGAGAAAGACATGAAACAGATTCTCCCCTATCGGTTTAAAAGGAAATATGACCCTACCCACATTTTGATTTCAGATTTCCAGCATGCAGGACTCTTGAGACAATAAATTACTATTGTTTTAGTTGATGGTACTTTGTTATGGCAGCCCTAGTAAATTAAGGCAATCTGAGTGTTTTCTTATTCCTGTCTTACTTTCTAGTACTAGTTTGTAGCCTCCCCAGACATTCAGCTTCTATCTCCATGCAGCTTCTCTTGGTTCTCCCAATCTTGGGAAAGGGAAATGCATAGTCTAAAGACCTAAGTTTTAACAAACAGATTTGAGTTTGAACTCTGGCTTATTACAGACAACGCCAGGTTCCTTAACCAATCCTAGTCCCAGATGCTTAACCTAAAAGGGAAGGGAAATAATTATAGTGCTTACCCCAGAGTACAGCCCTCCTAAGCTGGTAGAGACCTTAAACGAAATAAAGAGTAAAGCATTTAGCTCCCTGCCTGCCTCCAGTCAGACTTCCATAAACGGGAGACTTCATTCTAATTTGGTATCCCATTGCTACCAGTGCCACCTAACTTCACTTTGGGTTTTGCCTTTGGCTGCTGGCCAAATAGAATAAAATTGCTTCATTCTCCTCTTCTCCTTCTTCTCCTTCTCCTTCTCCTTCCTCTCCTATTTCCACAAGGCTAGCTGTAGATTATCAGGTGAATGGCTCGTCTCTTTTCCCAGGGCTTTCTCTCCTGCCTCACGACCAAGCTCCTCTGTGTACTTATTTCCCAAGGCCCCAGCTCAAAACTCAGTATCAGAACTCCAACATCAAAATTCCAACTAACTCCTCTGTTCTGCTGTGTAGTTTTATCTGTGAGTCCCTGCCCACCAAGGGCGTGGAGACTCAACGTCCTACTGATGTGGCCCACAAAGCCCTAATCATAATTTAATCTCACCCAGGTACAGACCAGTTTACAAACATAATCCATTATCTATTTTTGGAATTCACAAACCATATCAAACTGCTACACTTTTCTTTGACAATTTTAAAAAATGTAATTCTTGCTTGCTATATACTCTTAATTTTTTTGAATTAGAGCAGTTATAGTTTTAAAGAAAAATCATGCAGAAAGTACAGAGATCCCATATTACTCTCACTCCACCCCACCCCAGCTATACACAGTTTTCCCTATTATTTGCATTTGTGTGATATGTTGAAATATTTTAACTATATACCACAGTTTATGTTAGGGTTCACTCAGAGTATTGACTATGAATTTCCATATTCTAATTATACCATGTAAGTGAGATCATACAATAATTGTCCTTTTGTGCCTGGCTTATTTTACTCAAAATGATGTCTTCAAAGTTTATCCATGTTTAACATATATCAGACCTTCACTTCTTTTTCTGGCTGAATAATATTCAATTGTGTATATATACCACATTTTATTAATCCATTTATCTGTTGGTGGATACTTCGGTTGCCTCTAATTTTGGCAATTGTGAATAATCCTCGTATGAACATTGGTGTGCAAATATCTCTTTGAGTCCAGCTTTCAGTTCTTTGGGGTATATACCTAGAAAGTAGGATTGCCCCATCATATGGTAATTCCATATCTAACTTTCTCAGGAACCACCAAATTGTTTTCCACAGTGGCTTTCCCATTAATAATTTACGAGAGTTCCTGTTTTTCCAAATCCTAACCAGCCCTTATTTTCCATTTTTTAAAATAATAGCCATTCTAGTGGGTGTGAAATGGTATCTCATTGTGGTCTTTTGGCACTTTTTGCATTTGGCTTTATATTGCAATTATTTCCCCTACCAGACTATAAGCTCCTTGAGAACAGAAACTCTGCCTGTTATATCCTTCATAATCAGTGGCAAATAGAAGGTTTTTGGAAATGTTGGTTAAATGAATGGTAAATGAATAATTGGAATACATTTTTTTGTGGAATTACGAATAAACAAGAAAGGAGGCATGTGGCATTGTAGGAAGAGAACAAGCTCTGGGTTTACATCCAAGCTCTTTCATTGACCAGTTTAATGAACTTGAGTCACTACTTGATATCTCTGATCATTTATTTTTCAACTAAAAAATGGGAACCTCAGTGCCCACTTGATACTGTTGTGATGGGGATTAAATATGACAATTCCTGGCACTGCTCCATAAATAAGCATATAGTAGACTCCTACAGATAACCCAATTATGTCCCAGGTAGTTCTGCCTGTTTCTTCCTGTGGATCAGGATACCTCCCCGAACTGCCTTGGTCAAATGCTCCCTTAAAATCTCTTGTTACCTTCATGTATAAATGGAGAGTATTGCTTCTTAAAGCATTTTCTTTCCTTCTTTTAAATGCAGTTAAATCAACTTTCTAGGCCAAGAAAGAAAAAAAGACTTCACATGTACTGTACTACAACTGGGCATATCTCCTCCTTTGGTCAGGCATTCCAGATGGCTGCTGCTTTCCTTTAGCTGTTTCTTTACTTATGAGGCCTTTCTGGAATTGATTATGTTCTTAAGAGGCACTAAAGACCATTAATGAAACATGGCAGGTGTTCTTTAAATTTATCTTAGTGAAAAAATGCATAGGAGGCAAATAAATCTGTTTGTGACTCCAACGCAGGAAGAAACAGGAGTGAAAACACAGATAATTCACCCACAAATCATGAGCTAGGCCCAGCAGACACCAAACCATCCAGGCATATTTGCTTTGCTTTAAAGAGGGGAGCAAGGAGATGACAACCCACCTCCTCATAATGTATATTCCACAAAACCATTGCAGACTTCATCAAATCTTTCTTTGTTCTTTATTTCAAGCCACTTTCAGAGAATTGTCAAAGACAATTCTAGATAGAAACTTCAAGGCTTTGGGAATATAGGTGTGTGAGGGATGGAGAGCTTTCAGCAGTCTAGACTCAGTGTACAATTTATTAAAAACAAATGAAGTCAAGTATCAGTAGAAAGTCAGCCTTTCCAGCATAATGTCTTTTCTGCACCTTGTTATTGCAAAAAGGAAGTCACTACCTTCACCTTTGAGTTATCATACAGATTGCCCCCAATTTGTAATTTTAATGCCCCAAATACTAGGCTAAAGGGGAGGAGGGAATCTGACTGCTCTGACAACAAAACACATAAAAACAGAATTGATCTGGATGAGATGGGAAAGGGGACCCTGGAATCTGTCCAAATCAATTCTCCGAAAGTCAATTGGCCAAATGACCAGCTAAAAGAATATACTTGCTGCGTGGTTTTCATTTAGTCTTCATGCCAATGCTTTAAGAAATATTCAATTTGTCTCTGACCCAGCTCCCTGCTGTTTCAGCTGGGGATGGACAGGCAGAGATGGATTATTTGGAAGCCTTTGTAAACTGCAACAGTGATGAAGGGCCTTTCCTATAACTGGGAGTTTTGTGCCTGAGGTCATCACAGACCCAGGCACGGCCATCATGGATACAACTGGCATGATCTTAGTCACCTGTTTCCAGATATCTGTGGGCACTGCCCCATTTCACCTTAGTCACCTCCCCTTGCTGGGCTCCCAGGGCTTTCCCACTATCCTTTGGCTGCTCAGGAATCTCAACAAATGGTGTCCATCTGGATTCTCCCTTCCTGCCATAACTGCACATTTCCTTGGGCTACTTCCCCCCGGTATCCTTCACTCTGTCTGAAATTTTTGGAACCTCACTATCTGTTTTCCAAGGTTAAAAGTAGTTAAACTGATAAACCAAGTATATTACTCCCTCTGGGAGGCATATTTATATTTTAGTGAGTGGTTTATGGAGAAACAGCCTAAGAATACTAAAATAGTAAATAGTCTCTGCTTATGTACATGTAATACACCCTATGTCCCAAGAGGCAATTTGCATGCACTATTTCTATGCCATACTACAACCATATAAGGAACATATTTTATTCACCATTTTATAGAATAAAAGAATTGAAGAACTTTGCTTGAGGTCATAAAGCCAGTAACTGGCAAAGCTAGAATTTTATACTGGGTCTATCTGGTTTGATCTGATTGAGTGACTCTAATGCAAGACTTTAGGCCCTAAAGATAATAAACAATAATCATGGAGCACTTTCAATGTCATAATTGGAGTGTTATTTTGGGGGTAAATAGGGCTGTCGATGATCTTTACATTACACCTCATTTTAACTTCACTTCTCCACCTATACATATAAACATGCCTGCTCTACTGAAAAACCCTCATCCAAACTAAACATTTTACTGGTCATCCATCCCATCCCAAGGCAAACAGATCTAAAGGGTGTCTTAATCTCAATTAGTTGCAAGTCTTGGACACAGAGCCTTTCTGTTTTCTCCAGTTCAGAAATGGGATCTCACAGAAGGCTTGTTTTCATATCTTCCAGTGACACATGTGAAGAAAGAAGAGTTTTCAAAAGATTAAGCATTCAGTTGGGAGACAGAGTTCCACTGAAGCTGAAGACCAAGCCTGCTAAGCCAAAGGAGGAACTCTCTGTAGCTGTGGTAATGGCCAGGAAACCAAAAAAAAAAGCCCAGCTTAGTCTATGAAGGGAAGCAGGATGAGATTGTGGGAAGAATGTGCACTTGGTACATAATCAGGAGGAAAGGTGTGGGCCGAGAAATGGTTAGTCTTTAAACAATCTCCAAAGACAGAAAAAGTTGGAGGTTCTTTTGGTATGAATGTAGATTTCCAAATCCCTGGTAATGCAAAGTTTATTGGACCCCCCCAAAACAAGCAAGAGAATATATCTGTTGACAATGTACTACAGAAAAATTACAAGGAAAAGAAGAGGTTTGTTCCCCAAAGGCAGAGCTATAAAGGAGTCCAAAGACCATAGGTTGTGGTGGTCAAGGAAGGAGCACATCCCCACATCCCCACACTGTCCACATCTTTGTAACCTACACACATAGGCACACACACACTCACTCCCTTTCCCCATCCCACTCTTGTCAACTGGAATTTACTGAGTACCTTTTCCACATAAGGCCCTGTGCTTTGTAACTGTGAAGGCTACAAAGATGCATGAAGCCATGTCTTGCCTCTTAAGAAGCTTACACTTTGGTGGTATCCTAGACCCATAGATTCATCGGGCAGAGAGTAATGGCCTTTCAGTTGAATTGCATTTGAGTCACTTTGGATTCTTGCAAGTTTTTCAAAGTCAAACGTTCTTTTTCAAGGCTCCCACTGCAAAGTCTATGCACTGAAAAGTAGCAGTCACTAACATTCAGGTACCATGTACCCTGCTGACCTCTTTGCGTTCAATCTTTATTTCAACCCTCACAATGACTCTCTAAGAGAGGTCATTATTGTTGATTTACATAGGGGGAAACTGTGGCCTAAAAATAATCAGTAGTAGGGCTGGGATATGTACAGAAGTCTGACTCCAAAGCTCATGCTACTACCCACTCCACTCTGCTGCCTCTCAATTGCTTTACACCAGAATCTGAGATCATCTTTATGATTCTGGTGCAGAGCATGCATGCTAGACTTCCCTAAGGTGTATTATACTGAAATCAAAGAAGGATAGGCATGGCAACCTCCCTTATATTCAAGTAGGGCAAATTTTTACCTTTTATCTAATAAATCTAATGAGATGATAACAACCAAGGGTATGCCAAGAATTTGAAAGCGAATGGGGACATATTTTCTATAGGCAATAGCAAAAGAGATGCCTGAAGCAGGTAAGATTGTCATGTGGAATATGATATGGAATAGCTCATTTTGGGAGAGCTGTCACAACACAGTGGAAGCCACCTTTTCCTGAGTGTGAATTTGGACAAATCACAGCCTCTCAGAGTCTCAGTCTCTCCATCTGTGAAATAGCCATTGCAATGCCTACCTCAAGGCCTGCTGAGAATTCAATAGAATAATAGAGCTCAATAGAATAAATGTATTTCTATATATCAGAAAAAGGAAACTGCTCTTGCAAAATAGACTATTTTAAGTTTTAAATTATTTCTTATTTCATGGTGATTCCCTTTAAATAAATTTATATAACTCTGTTCTATCTGCCTGCCTCTTATTGTGTCGTTCTCTCAGAAAGACAGTTTTCAATGTTCAAAGATGGAATGTAACTTCTTTGTAATAAATCATTCAAACAAGTGGGTAAAAAAGTTTCACGAAAAAGAGTCCGGGATGCTTAAGTCGACAGCTAGTACCATCTATGACAGATACTCTTAGCAGCACCTTCTCACTATTTGCGCTTGGACTCCTGAGCTGGGATGGTTGGCTAATCCTGCTGTTTCCTCCGGGTTTTCATCCCTGCAGGCTGGCGTTCAGGGAAAGAAAACTAGACTTGTGCCTGGGGGCGTACGAGCACAACTGCCTAATTACTATGCTTCTGATTTCCCTCTGGAAGGTTGGCACCAGGGCCTGAACTCCGCTATCCCCAAGGTCTCCAGAGACACGTGCTCCTGGAAAGCGTCAGCCAACGCTCCTCCCCCCCACAGCCTGCAGACAATGGCTATAAGCACCAACCCTGCCACACCCAACCCACCACCCTGAGACCAGATGGAGGCAGACAGGAAAGCAGAGGCATGACAGCAGGTGACATGGCGAGGCACTGGTCTGCACAGAACAGCGTGTGGGGCTTGGTCCAGGCCTGTTTTAAATATTCCATCATATATATTTTCTACCACTGCACTGACAAGTTTTCTCTGGTGAGCAGGTCCCGATTTTCATATTTCTTCTGACTGCTTTTAGTGAGCTTGACATGAAAAAACCACCCCTCCCCCACCGGAGAACATTCCTGACTAATGCTCTTTCCAGCCTCCATTCCCTGCCCCCTCCTTTGATTGCCTTGAGAAACTAGATAGTGAAATCTCAGAAAAAGCAATTTGGCTGTTTTAGCAGGGAAATCACTTCAAAAGCATCTGTTTCCACCCACCCCCTCCCCCAGCCTGCGAAACCAGGAAATGAAGTCATATTCTGCAGGGCAGACACCTTCCAGGAGTAAATCAATACTCCAGAGACTGCTGCCAGGGGCACTCTGTTGCATAAACACCCAGCCACAGCCCATTAAATGGAGCTGGTTTAATCGTATCACCATGGCATTCCTCTGGGCTTCTGTTCCTCAGGGCTTCATTTACTCTGGGTGCCTGTCCAGAGTATCTTTCCCTTTGGTACCTGCAGATTCCATCCACATGGTTTCCTCTCTTCTTTCACAAAATATTGACCCTGCTCAATAGGAAGCAGCTCCAAACCACTGTGATGGCACCTGCTACAAGCATCACATCAGTCTACAGCTTTGTTGGTTCTGACCACATACTACATTGCCCATTTGTTTTTATTTTTTCTTTCCTTATCTTTTCTTCCCTTTCTTTGCCATGCTCCCTCCTTCCTCTCTTCTTAGAAAGTGTAGAAGTTAAGAAGAGATGAGAAAACTGTAACTGCAGTGAAATTATGACTCATTTCTTTAAGATTGTTGGCTCCAATTAGCCTTTCAAAGTAAGGCCAGTCTTAGGCTCTCTTTGTGAAAGATTGTGGGTTTCTGTCACTGGGAGAGAAGGAAGCTATGGACCCTGAGTCAGCAGCACCAGTATCATCTGGGTGCTTGCTTGAAATGAAGAATCTCAGGCCCAACCCCAGACCTACTGAATCAGACTCTGCATTTTAGCAAGAAGTCCACTGATTCAATCTGAGTTCAAGTTTGAGAAACACTGCTCTGTGGGAGGGTGAGCCATCACATTGTCCTGCCAGGACTTTTTCTTTTCCTATAAATCTACACTAATCACAGGGAACAACCTCTCTTGCTTTGTGTAAAACTGCCAAGTTCAGGGGGTCCACTAATGGTGTATAAATATACAGGATTATGCACAGGCACCAAGAGCTGCAGAGTGCTGAAATATAGACAGAACTGAAACACAGGAAAGGGGGCCATAGGATATCTGCCTCTGGAAATCAGTGCTGCTCAATAGCTCAACCTCAGTTGGGAAAAGACTCTCTAGGAAGACAGGATGCCCCAAATCCAGATTTTATCAGCTGATTGATATCATGGGTCTCTGGCATAAACAACCCAGGACCAGAAATCAGCAGATCTGGTTGGAAAGTGTTCCTCCAGTCTCATCCTGGTTACATGACTTTGGCCAAATTACAAGACTGATCCTCAAGTTTCTCATCTCTACAGTAGGGATATTAATACCAGCTTAGCCTTCTACATAAGCTAGTTATGAGAATCAAATAACATATTTATAAATACTGTGTAAGCCACAGAACAGCATTTAGTTGTTATTTATTAATGTTAATTGGTATAGAATCATAGAACAGGCTAACTTCAAATTAGAAAGAAATTAATAGACCCAATCTCCTTCCTTAAACAGGAATCCCTTCTTGCCAGTAAGAGAAATCACCATGAGTCCTAGAACCTCTGAAAAGGAAAAGAGGGTAACACAAGGATGGATGAATGGATGGATGGTTAGGTGGAAGTATGGATGGATGAAGAAACAAATGACCATTTATTGAGCACAGACACTGTGTTAGGTGTTTTCACCTATAATATACTGATGCTCCGTAGAGTGTGAGAGCACACAGACATCCTGTGATGGATGCATGTTGCACCACACAGACCTCCCTTCAAGAATAAGGGCTTATTCTTCTAGCTTCCGGGAGTGCTTCAGGCAGAAATCCCTCTACTGACAGCCCATTTGGGGATTTTTTCAGCTAAAGAGAGTCACTTCATCCCAATGAATGGTATGACTGATCAACAGAAAGGTATCAAGACCCAATCCTCTCACCCAACTCATGGCAGCTCTGAAGTGTCAACCCATCCCTGTTTTCCATTGAGACTACAGCAGAGTTCCACTTCTCCCTCCTTCCCTTCCCTTCCTTAGGGATCCATACCAAGAACACTCCCAATTAAGCCACTTGCTCACTAATCTCCAACTCAAAGTCTGCTTCCCAGGGAACCTAACCTGTGACACATCCCCCATACTAATTTCTTATGATCTGAGTCCACCTTGCAAACCACATATGCTCACTGAACACCTTTGAGGTGACTCAAGGGAGATCAGAAACCATCAGTGCTGGAAGGAAAGCTATGGATCATTCCATCCAACCGCTTTATTTAACAGAAAAGATTCTGAGTTTAAGTGGTTTGGCCAAAGTCACTGCACTAGTTAATAGCAGAGCTGAAACTAAACCCCAGGTCTCCTGATTGATGATCCAGGATTCCTTCTGTTAGAATAATAATATTGTCTTAGAAAATGAATAGGTATAGGTTCACACCTGAGGAAGAATGTAGCACTTCTACACTACTCACAATGTTGAAGGTCAGCAAAGCATTCAATAACAAACTCATACCACAGTTTTCGACTTGTTTCCAAAAGTAGACACATCTAACATTTTAAAATATTACTGGTTTCCTAAGATAAGTGAACAGATATCTCAGTTTGCCTAGATGAACCTCATTTTTGATGACATATTGGTGTTGGAAGATGTGTTTAGAAGATTCTCAGCCTCTATTCTTGGATACTAGGGCCTGCTATAACTGAACACAAACTTTAAGGTACCTTAAAATATTTCTGTGAATTATCATATTTAGCCTAAACAAAATTATCATAATTCAGAGCATGAGTTAAGACACATAGCAGGTCTAGAGGAAAAACAATGAAGGCCCAGTGAAATGAGACAAATTAGAGACAGCTCATTGTTCTTCTTGGTTTGTAAATAGGACATGACAACTTATCTTTCTGCCATAAATCTAACAGTTCCTCCTCTGTACACCCATGATATCCTGTGTGGACCTTGATTTTGTACTGATCATGTTGGATTATGGTTACGCTTTAGGTTTCTGCCTCCCCCACTAAACTTGAAGTCAGACACTCTGCTTTCTCACTTGAGTGCCTGGCATATGATTAGCAGTAAGTGGATGTTTACTAAGTGCAGGAATAACTGAATGATTGACCCAATAAATGAATGAATGGCCAGAGTTGTGATCTCTTCTTCATTCTTTCCTCAAAATAATTTGCCCATAGAAGCCTTAGGACTCAAGGATCTCATGGGAGTCTGGGACAGAGAGGAACCTTAAGAATTATTTAGTGTTAATTTTTTTACTTACTAGGAAAAAAGTCAGCAAAGGAAGGATTGTGACCTTATGCTGTCAAAACGATCATGTCTCGGTTGGGGTTGGTGCTTAAAAGGAGTACAATCTAAAGATTTATGTCACTCATTCTGTGACCTCCCCTAGGTAAGGGTTCTCAGCTCTTTCCTCTTATGTTTTAAAGCCCCCCATTTAAACCTGCAGATATTTTTTTTCTGGATCTGAACCTCATCATAAAACTGGGAAAACAGAACCCAAAGTTACATACACAGGCCCCACTCTACAGAACAAAGGCCTTCAGCCATTGATCCTTCTACTCCTGTAAATCAGGATGAAGCGCAGCTGGGATGTCTGCCCCAAGTCTTATTAAACAGGAAGTTAATCTGATCAGAGGCCTGGCTTAACTGAGGCTGACTACATTTCCTCAAGGTTTTTGTAGTCTCTGAGGAGGAGGGGAGTCAGGATGCAGATCAGAAATATAAGTGCTTTCACTGAGGCATGCCTAGATTTGCAATTCAATTCAGCAAGGAAAAAAAAGATGGAATGGCTTCTGGGCTGGGGTTGAAGGCCAGGGAGTCACTGGGTTCCTTAGAAGTGGTGACTATTCCAAGGGATAAGGGGAAGTGGATCTAGGGCAGCATAAAAGGCATCAAATAAATTCTTGGTCACTCTGGAGTGAGAGGTACCTCCTGGGAAATGGGAAGATTGCATCACCAATTTGGTGAGCAGAAGGAAGTGGGGCTAGGACTAGCTGGGGTAATCCTATGCACTATGTCTTTCTAAACACCTCCACCTCCTACTATTGTTTCTACTATTGCTGCTTAACAAATGGGCTCTTAAACCAAAGCCAGGAGGGACTAGATAATCATAGAAGTATCATAAACCTTGTTATTATTTTCATTTTTGTAATGCTACCAAGTTCCAGAAATGGTCTCTCCATATAATCTTTTTTATTGTTAAGATTAAGAACACACCTCTGAGGAGCTCAAAGGTGTATGAGCATAGAATTAGCAGTTGGTCTCTGAAGGTCAAGTTCAGAGGACAGGTAGGCTTATTTATTTTAAAGCAGAGGTCAGGCATATCAGGGAAGTGTGAGCGCACAGCATTAGAAACAGAGGAAATAAGAAACTGAAAGATGGGAAGGGAATAAGCAGAGAAGCATCAAGACTCCTACTTCTGGTGTCAATTAATCTGGGAAGAAATTAGGGGAAATTAATCTAATGAGCCCTGATGGAAAGTGGGGGAGGAAATGGTATGTAAAGAAAGAAGAATATATTTGATATACAGGAGAGAGGGGCAAGTATAAAGACTTTTCTAGGCAGAATTTGAGCACTCCCTCATCCTACAATGGGATAACTAGGACTCCCTTTACTTCTAGGTCATCATTCTACAAAAGCCCTAGCAGTTCAACATGCAAATGCACAAAAATGATTTTTAAAATTGAAATTTAGGAGGCCTAGATTTAGGATTAATTTAATCTGAGAAACAAGTTAAGGATGATTTTTTTAAAATCCAAATTGTCATTTGATAAAAAGTTTAGTGGCAACAACTAGATTACCTGATTATTAAATCCAAGAGATGAAACATTTTCTACACTAAACAAAATGTATATCATAAAACTGGAGGTACCAGTAATAAAATCCCTCAGCCAGAGGTATCTTAAAGCTGTAAAGTACCCCTTGACTGTATCCAACCAATGGAGCCAAAATGGCATAAGGTACAATAATCTCAGCTTTACTTAGGCAGGATGTAATATCAGAAATATCCAGAATATTCATCTAAATATCACAATGCAAATATAATAAAGATAATTATGCCTAACATGTGAGTGACCCTTTACATTCTTCCAAGTGCTTTCATTGGCCTCTTGGCTTCATGGAATTCCCATTTGAGACAAACATGGCAGTATTATTATGTCTGTTTGTCCATTTTATATCTTTTCCCTTATCATCACATTAACAGTGGGAAAAGTCCAATAGGCAAATGTAGGATCCAGATTTGCTAACTTGTTCTGTGGCATTGGCTCCATTGTAATAGAAAGTCCAGAATTCCATTTTACACATGTGCTTTTGGTGTTCAAACTATGTTTTATTCATAGAGAAAAGAGGATACACTATGACAGTTCATCCTGAGAAATGAAGATTCTTGGCACATCTGCCTCTGTCACCACTGATCAGTTCAGGCAGATCACTGCAAATAAAGACAGCTTAGGAGCCAAAGAGGACCATTAGTGTGCCAGCACAGGAATGCTGATGTAACCACTAACACTCTATCCTTCATCAGTGGGTGTTCATATAACGACACCCATCATGCAAATGACAGGCCCTGAAGCAAAGATAGGGAGGCACAAAGGAGAGAAACAAAGCTTGCCTCACATGTTCTCTATTTCAAGTGCCACCACATAGAACCAGATTTCTAGAAGATTCAATTTAAACATCCAACAACCTCTCAACCACCCAATATGATATCTATTGCCTTTAGAAAGATCTTGGAAATTCTTCAGTATGAGAATTTTCCTTAGATCTTTATCACGAGGAAAAACCCCTTAAAAGAACCCGAAGTTAGTGCCATATATTTAATATTATCTATTTCTAGAAAGTAGAAATTTGGGGACACTTTTCCTTTCTATAAATTACATGGTTCATAATATTTCCATTTTTGAAGATTATGTGTTAATATTGTAATCAGAAAAATATCAACAAAGATTTAAGAGAGTGAGAAAATATAGATTCTAGTCCAATGCTATCATTTTAGAACTAATGCTCAAAGTCGGAAAGATAATTTGATTTGTGAGAAGTTACATGGCTAGTTTTTAGCAAAACTAAGTTATCTGATTGACTATATATTTTGAAGCTTTTCTTCAGGGTCCATGATTTTAGAGACTGGTGGACAACTCTAAATATATTTGCTATGCCCATGTTTCTTGGAAGGTATTTTGGAAATCATTGTTTTCAGTATGGTGGTCAATTGTTTATTGCCCAAAATAGAATACATTTGTGAATGACAGGGGTGTGTTATTGATAAATTTTTCCTGGACATCAGGATAAACCAACCCCCCTGGGCATACCGAGTTATACAGCAAGCCTATCCTTGATAGACGATCTGTTTCTAGACCCTCACTGAGATTTCAAACCTTCTAACTATATATCCAGCTGCCAAAATTGCTGAGACACAAAAGGAAATAAACTTAAACCTGTTGTATCTTTAGTTTTTTCAACATTTTTGGAAGTGAATGAAATAGAGGAACAAAATTTAAGCAATTTTCAATCATTCTGTTAAATGACTAGTTGAGGCTAGAATCAGTAAAACATTAAATGAGCTCTAGAATATAATAAAATGCAGTATGGTTTGAAGAAGCAAAAACAGTGGTAGGGAAAATTATGGGTGGAAGAGAAAGGAATAAAGGAGAACTGATCTATGATTGGTGAGCTGTCTAGTCACATTTATTTATATTATTTATATTTACATTTTATATAATATGAAATATTTAAATTAACAAAATCACAAAAATAATAGCTCAGGCAACAGAGCAAGTAGATGACACTGGTAAAATATTTTCAAAGTAAACAGTCTTCCTTGTAGCAAGAAAAGTGTGCTAAATTTAAGGACGCTATATAGATATCACTCCAATATTTCGTAGTTTGCAGGCTGTTAAATTTCTAGCCATGATAATGCATATCAATGGGAGGTTGGAAGTTAAATAAATATAATTTGAGCAAGCCAATTTTCTGTTGAATGTTCTGTAATGGATAAAAATGAACTGAAATGATTGTCATTGTAGAAACAAGGCATTGATCACATAATAATAATAAGGCATAGCTTCTAAACATTACTTATACATCAAGAAGCATTATACAAAAGCAATAAAAGATATCAGATCATTAGGTGCTGTTAGTAGCCCCAAGAGGCAGGTATTATTTTACTGTCCCAATTTTACAAGTGAGATGACATTGGCCCAGAGTGATTAAACTATTTGCTTATTGTTTTACTATTACTGGAAAATTTGAAACTAGAACCCAGTTTTCTTAATCCCCCAACCCCCTCTTAATCCAGCATTCTTTTTCCTTGAATGCCTAAAAAATAATTGACCTCAAGAAGGCTGTGGGTTTCACGGCTTCTGAACATCCATTTTGGCCAAAGTCCATCTCTTTTTTTTTTTTCATATCCCCCTGGGGATAATCTGTCTCACTCAGCCCTTGCCCTATTCACCATCTGACCTGCCATGCTCTCTGAAAATTGCAACTGTGTTTTACCTTTGGTGTAACCAAATTCAATTATAGTTTCTGCCTTTGTGTTTTCTCAGCCTTTTTTCCTGCACAAATTGATGGTGACAGCAGCGATACCAATTCAATTACATACTATCTTCTGGTTCCCAGTAATGATTCTGAGTAGGTAAACAGGGACCAGCTAGGAACAAGAATGACCCTGAATTAAAAGGAAAGAATAAGGAGCAAAAGCCTGAATTAGAAACCCATTTTCACTTATTGGGAAAGCTTAAGTCAACTTCTCTCATAGAATAAATTGTGGGAAGAGAAAGGAAAAGAGTAAATTGGTCAATTTATGAAAGAGGATTTCTAGAAAGGATTAGAGAGCTTTATAATTATATTGCCAGGTGAGCAGAGTCTTATAGGCACAAAATAAAATAACATCCCCATCAAATAATTGGGTTTTGATGGGATAGAAGAATGGATTATTTTTGACATTTTAGTATTTATGCATTGAGCTCTTACCATGAAGCAGGCTGTTCTAGATTAGAATGGGGATACGACAGAGAAGAAAATAACAAAAAACCCTGTCCCTAGGGTAGTTAAATTCCAGTGAAGAAGACAGATGAATATTTTCAGTGTTGTGAAGAAAATACAGGAGGCTAAAGGGATGGATAGTAATATGGAGGGGTCATGCTATATAGATGGGGAGGGGGTCAAGGAGAAGGGCTTCTCTGAGAGGTGGCATTTGGAAAATGAATAAAATTGAAGCACAGCCATTTAACAAATGCTACCAAATTCACTGATGGCCAAGCAGTAATTCTATTTAATTTAATTTTTTACTAGCAAAGACTTTAAAGGTTACTATTTTTATAACTGTCACCTACCCTGGAAATGACTATAAGATGCCAAACAAATAATTGTGGTCTCTGTAATGTTAAAATGAATCTTATACAAAATGGAGCCAGTTTTTCCTTCCATAACAATCCTTAGAAAGTCAAATCCTCAATAATTTTCCTCTCCCTCTTGCTTACATGTTATCTGACTGTCTACTCTTGGATAGCCACTTATCTTTTCATGTGATACAAACTGTTCTTGTGGATTTCTATGTTGTTTTACACAGAAAAGGCTAAACAATGAGTAATTTGTTCTGTCTTTTTTTTTTTTTTTTTGGATTAATAAATCAGTTTTACTACAGATTTAAGTCAATTCAACAAATATTTGTGGTATAAATACTATAGCAATGGGAAGCAGCTGTGGCTCAATCAGTAGGGCTCCTGTTTACCATATGGGAGTCCCCGGGTTCGGTTCCCGGGGCCTCCTGGTGAAGGCAAGCCCGCCCGCACGGCGTGGTTAGCTGACCCAGCGAGCACAAGCAGCAAGGGGGGGATAAATGAATAAATAAATAAAATCTTTAATAAATAAATAAATAAATAAATAAATACTATAGCAAGATAATGTGTTAAGCTCAAATGGGAAAAAAGATGAGTAAAACACCATCCTTGCTCTTAGACAAATACAGTGTTGTTCAGTAGATGAAGTACACAACCATAATTCGAGGAAGAATTGGATTTCTCTATCAAAGGAAAGAGCAATATCTTAAAGTTGAGAGAAATATAGATGATGAACATAAATTATTTCAGGGAGGAGATAGGATTTGAGATGAGCCTTTAAAAGCAGGGTAGAATTTTAAAAAAAGAAAAAGAGAACCAGAAGACATTTCAGACCAAAGGAGCATTATAAATATATTAAAAAGGCAAAAAGAGACGGGGAATGTTCAGAGAAATGCAAATACCCAGTTTGGTTGAAATGCAGATCATTATGAGTAAAGCAGTGTTTCTCAAACTTTAATGGACACACTCATCACCTGCGGATTTGTTAAAAATGCAGATTGTGAGGAGGCTCTTAAGATTTTTCATTTCTTACAAGTTCCTAAGCCATTACCCTACTGCTGATCTGCAGACCAAACTCAGATTAGCAAGGTTCTAGACCAGTGGTTCTCAAAAATTAGTGGAGACCCATCAGGATGACCTGGAGGACATCTCAAAACAGATTTCTGTAGCCTAGTGTTGGACAGGGCCTAAGAGTTGCTTCCTGAGAGCCTTCTTGTTGCTCAAATGTGGCCTCTCTCTAAGCCAAACTCAGCATATAAATGCATTATAACCATAACATGACTCCCGGGGATGACCCTCCCTGGCACTGAGGGATTACTACCAAGCACTTGCTGGTGATACAACTGGAAAAAGACCTTGAATTAAAGGGGGAAAAGGTAAAGACAAATGAGTGTATATGTCTAAGAGACTTCAAAGTGAGTTGGGAGGTCATCAGAGTGGTAATGCTTATGCATGTCTCAGCAGGATCTCATAGACAGCCAAGGTAGATACGACCCCAAATAGTGGGGATTCTGAGGGCTCTGGAGACAACCAAGACCTACGGTTGTGGCAGATATCTCTGGAGTTTGGTGCCTTGCCAGTGGCCCTACTTTGGAGTTCGTACTCCCGAGTGTGACAGAGTTGGACTCAGATGTGACTTCTCTACACATGCCTCTTCTGTCCCTTTTATTTGAACCTATAGTTGGTGCTGGAGTTGGTAGCTGTACGCCCAAGAGACTTTAATCTCTGGACTGTCCATGTGCCAGCTGGGCCCTGAAATTCAACAGGGTTGCAATATCTACTATCCAGTTCATTGGACTCTCCCAGGATAACTAACAAGGAGATGATGATGAACAACGACCATCCCAAGGAACCGAGAGAGTCTACAACTGCAAGCAAGAGAGTCCCATCCATCTGGCCCCATGGGATCAAAGCCTCCTCTCAATTAGAGGTGGAGTGGGCAACACCATCCCAGAATCCTCAGGATTGAGGAATGAACTATGGTCTAAAGTAGACTTACAGGTATTCTACTATACACTTATTGTGATTCTAGCAATGGAAGAAACTATATCATTCATGTGGAGACAGTGGCCACCAGAGGTTCTGAGGGCAAGGAAAGGGAAATACAGGTGAAATATGGGGGCATTTGGGGGACTTGGGAATGTTCCTGAATGACATTACAATGACAGATATGGGCCATGACATATCTTGCCAAAACCTACAAAATTGTGCGGGAGAGAGTGTAAACTACAATGTAAACTATAATCCATGCTTAGTGGCAATGATCCAAAATGTTTTAATCAATTGTAATGAATGTACCACACTAATGAAAGATGTTCATGTGGGGAAACGTGGGAGGTGTAGGAAGCGGGGCATATGGGAATCCCCTATATTTTTATGTAATATTATGTAATCTAAGTATCTTTTGAAAAATAAAAATAAAAATATATTAAAAAAAAAAAAACCCACAGATTTCTGAGCCACACTGGCAGTGTCTGATTCTGTGGCTCTGGGGTGGGCACTGGGAATTTACATTTTTTAAAAGTTCTCATATGATCCTGCTACTGCTGCTACGAGGGACCACACATGGAGAACCATTGCTATGCCTACTTATTTTGATAATGGTTCAGAGAGCAGTTAAGTCATACCTAGAGAAGTATGGCATCAAAAAAGGGGAGGGATCTTTGTTACTTTACCTTCATTTTATTGTTGGTGATAGCAGTGCCAACGTAGTTACATTCTCATTAGATTAAACACAAATGTCCACTACAAACTGACCTGATATATATTCTCAAGTATTCGCCCTCCATGTTTTCCCTACTCTCACCTGAATCAGACACATGCAGTTATCATTCAGCCAACCATCTGTACCTGGTTTCACAGTCTGAGTAAAATCAATATGTACAAGAAAGAAATTAAAATATTCTAGTATCTCTAGCCAGAATTGTCTCCCTATCTTAAAAGGATGTTTTATTCTTGGTTGGAAAAATCAACCTACTCTATTCAATGTCTTGTTTGTTTTCAATGCCAAAATTACCAGGTTACCTACTGATTACCAGATCTGGCCAATTAGTCTGATTATCTCATTACATACTTTCAACTTCTCCAGCTGAGAGTTACTTTTATGTTGGTTCTTTCAATAAAGAATTCCACAAAATGAGACAAATGATGAGTAAAGTGATAACTGCCCACCAGTAATTTAAAATGAATACTTATTTAGAGCAGTATAAGTGGTATAACTGAACTATGAGGTAAAATTCAGAGAATGCATTGTGGTGGTGTATTTTGAGACTGTGAGGGAATCCACAGCTCCTGACCATGTAAATGAAATTGGTGCTAACTTTACATTGAATCTCATTATTATCATGGGTACTATGCATATATATATATGAAAATGGATAAGAGTACCTTGGAAAAATGCTAAATGTTATCCTTAAATAAAGATTTATTGGCACCTATCATGCATAAAAAGGCAGGATTGAGAAGAACAAGCTGGCAAAGAAATAGGATTCAAAAATAAGATTAGCAACCTCAGGAACTGAATAGTGTAGCATTGTCTATCCATTATTCCTACCTCCTCATGACACAGATGAGGTGTTTATGTTATTGCATACTTCTCTTCTTTGTTCAGTGGCAGAATGTTAGAGGAAAACTCAAAGTAACCTCAGATAGTTCTAGCTTCTTCCATATACTCTGCAGGTCTTTAGTGTCTGTGTGTCTCATGAGGAAAGTGACTATCTTCCAAAGATATCCCAAAATAGACTCTCTTGAGTCTTTAATGTGGGCCACTTTTTAAGTCATGGTCGCTTCAGGATATTGCCCAAAGAAAATCAACTTAGAATCCCAATGGAAAAAAATACTCTTAGAACATATTGGAAAGCTAAAAGCATCATTACACTAAGACCATGCCCTCATTAAGAATATGGTTGGCAACCACCCTATTTCTTGTTCAAAGCCTCCCATCTCTCCAGGCTTCCAACCTGTCCCCTCCAGCTTGTTCTCTGATCAGTGAGATTCTCTGTGTCTTTGCTTAAAGGTCATATAATCCTAACAGCTGCAAAACATATCAAAGGGGGATTAACTAGCTTGATTCCAATGTACAGGCTAAAATACATGACTTGGAATGAGATTCTCAGATTAGTAGTATAGATCATCATCCCAGACACTAGGAAATTCAGACACCTCTGTAACCTCTCAGGCTATCAATATTTTCTTAAAGCTCCTGGGAAGAATAAATAAACAGTGTTGAAGTGCTCAAAATTTCCTGATGAAGGTGTTCAATTTCAGCCATGAGTGTTCTAAAGGCAAATACAAGGTCCAAAATCTGTTCAGTGACTCAATGTGTCTTAATATTCTAGAGAAGAATACATCTATGATCAAGGCAGGAAGAGACTGGATGAGGACAATTTATAAAAAGAGAGAGAGATAAATTGTGAAATTAACTGATTAATTAAAATAAACACATAAACTACAGCTGGTTTCTAGTCATTTGGACAAGTTTGTGAGCATGGCTGGATCGGCCAGTTTGAAGTGTGGTGTAGATGTGAGGAGTTTGCACGATGTTTATTTGTGCTTAAATAGAAACACAGATAGCTAGTCCAAGCAAGATCTTCCTCCACAGAAAGAAACTGCAAACAACCCATCCCCTGGCTGCCAACTAAAGGCTTATTTTAGAAAAAGCAAGTAGGAACAGGCTGTCTGTCCAGTCCAGGAGAATTTAGCGGGACTCTTCCCACACACCAGGCACTCATTAGCATGTCTACTCAGTCTCTCAACCATGTAACAGCTGCAAACAGACAATAGTGGGAAACTGCCACAGACAGAAAAAAAAAACCATACTGGAAAGTGTTGTTAATTAAGAAAAGATGGAGGGGGGTGGTTTCTTTAGAAAGAAATGCAACTTTGGACAGAATAGGAGATTTTGTAAAATAGAGTTTTGAGAAAAAGCAACTCAAGGGCTCAAGGAAACGAAATCATAGTAAAATATATTATTCTGTTCAGGAAGTTGAAACTATACTCATTTGTTCTTCAAGCACTTGGTGGGTACAATGCACCATACTGAGTTCTGTGGAGAGAATAGGAATATAATAAGACAATCCCTGTCTTCAGACAACTAACATTTAATTGTGAGGATAAAATATTTACACCAACAACTGTAATGCAAAACCATAAATTGCAGCCACTTCAGGCACTTCTGAAATGGGATAGACCAGCTTAGCTATATAAGACACATTCTTAGATGGGTTTTAAAAAGTGACAAGTTAAGATGCTACCCTTGATTTTGGAAGGAAAGGGATGTTAAATGCAGATTGTAAAATCAGGTTGATTGCCTTTTTCTCACTTTCCTTTTGTTAAAAGTCATCAGCTCAGAAAAGTGCCCACTCCTATCACCATCAATCTATCATTTGCCTAGCAGAGTTCAAAGCCACTAGCTGGAGGGGATGAAAGAGTTATCAGGAACATTATGTAATGCAAGCTTGAGAGCAGAAACATTAGCCAGGAAAAGGCCAATTCAAAGCAAATATGGCTAGGGAAAGCAAGGCAAAGGGGTCATGAAAGAACTAAAAATCAGATCACATTTGATGTGAAATAGAGAATAAAATTTTACAGATTAATCATTATTACCCTTGATCACCACCCTATGAGATGTTAGTAGTAGTTTTACAGAACAGGATCATAAACTTGCAGCGAGCACAGGGATAGCAAATTGCCAAGTCAGAACTGAAACTTATTAGCCATGAGCTAAGCACTATACAATAAAAGCTCCTACTACATGGAACCTCTTAACTATACAGTGATAGCAATGGGCTTCTGAGATCACCATCCTATGTCCATGTTTCTTTTCATACCATAGGTTTTAAGTTGGGCCATGTGAGTCCATAATGTTCTACCTTTGTGTCCAGTCTCTTTAGGCAAAGATCAGCATAGAGTCTAAGTCAGGGGTTCTTAATCAGGGGTCCACGGACATCTGGCGGGGGGAGGGGGGATCCGTGGAAAGATTTCAGGGGGTCTGTGAGCTAGAATTGAAAATTCAAAAAAAAAACAACATTATTTTTGTAGGGACATGTTGGTGCAGGCGTGATATATTTATTAAATAATACACAATATAGTACGGACTTAGTTAGGAGTCCATGGCTTTCACCTGACTGGCAGAAGGGTCCATGGAACAAAAAGTTTAAGAACCCCTGGTCTAAGGGAATGGTATGTTCAGCCCACAGCACTATTATTTTCTTTCTACCCAAAACCATTATGTCCCTTCCACTGGGGAGTGCCATCTAGAGCCTTTGTTCATCTGGGCAGGCCATACTGACTTAAGAAATAGAAAGCTCCAGGGCATGTAACTGTGAATCTTGACATTCCATGGGTTAGGAGAGGGGGGTATCATGGGCCCTGGGGGGCTGGGGAGAAGGGAACAGTCAAGATCTAATGGGATGTTTGGTGGTCATGGGGAAGGTTTTTCATTACCTTTCAGTAATGGACACAGGACATGGTAAATATCATCAAAATTATTTAACTGTATCATCTAAATTGTAAACTATACTGTAAATCACTGACAATGTTTAGTTGCTATATTTTGCTATCTGCATAACAGTTATAACAATGCTAACAACCAAAAAAAAAAAAAAAGGAGGGGGAGTTAATATGGGGTGGGGAAGCGGGGGTGGTTTGGTATCTGGGAGTCTCCGGCACTCCGTGTGTGACTTTGCTGTGACCTAAAACTTCTTTGAAAATTAAATGAAAAATTGGGAGACAATGGGGATTGAGAGGAGGAAGGTGTCATGGCACACCAGACATCCGATAACACAGTGATAAAGGGA